>FXXK01000038.1:535282-670451 GCA_900184695.1 Betula pendula | reverse complement strand
AACCTGTCGCCGCTGAAGCTTTTGGCTGCTTTCTTTGCGGTTGATTTTCTGCAGAGAAATGAGCTTTAATGATATAATTTGGAAGGCGATGCCTTACAGGTCGTTAACGCAGTTCAAATGGATAGCCTAAATTGGAGCAGAATTGGTCATATTGTGGATGGTATTAAATTGGGACTGCGACAATTGCGCTCTTGGAAGATCAACCATGTGAAGAGAGATGCGAACTCAGCTGCTCATTTCTTAGCCCGAGAGGCTATTAAGACCGTCATAGATAGGGTTTGGATTGAAGAAATTCCAAATTGTATCTAGGTATTGTTCTCAGGGAGCAAATTGCCCCTGACTGATTATTATCATATCAATATATTAATTATATACAACAAGTCAACAAATATACGAGTAAACAATAAGACAATTTCACAAATTGTGGCATTGTAAATAGCTCAGTTTTCTTGTTGAGCTAAAGACTTTTCTCTGCTTCTATCCGGTGTTTCACACACTTATGCTGCTAAACGGTAATTGTAAACATCAGCTCAGGCTGATGTTACATAGCATCAGCCTGGGCTAATGCTAATCGGGACTCGTTGCTAAATTAGTGAACACTTCGCACTTTTGTCTTCCTCCCTTAGGTGGCTTGTCAATCAAGAATTTAATGCCATTTTGACTTTTTGAGTGAATTTGGTGATGGAGTGCACGCTTGGAGATTATAATCTTTCTTTCTTTACATCTTGATTTGACTTCCATTTGTATTATCAGCCTCATTATTGCAAATTAAGGCATCGTTTGGCAATGGATCGATAAAACTCTTCCAAAAAACACAAACTTCAAAACATTCATATTATCAATCGCTTTTAATAATTTTTATTTTCATTTTTTCTTATTAAAAATTTTAAATTATTTTTTATATCACATTAATTACTTTTTATTATTATTAAAAATTAATAATGGCTACAAAACCCTTTAACACTTTGATCATAGGCAGATTCTGGAATACAACTAGCGAAATATCAAAATATATATGACAATATCAGATTAGAAAGAAGCTGAATAACTCAAAAAATTTAAATTAGTCAAACAAATCTTAAAGTGAAAAGAGTAGTTGAGGTTTGAATGAACTCACGTGCAGTAGTTTTTACAACAGTACAAACTGTAGATGAATTATGGACCTAAAATACATCTTAACCTTTAATTTAACCTACCACACACAAGTCCAATCCGTTTATGTTAGGATAAGTGAAGGGCAGTGCAGTGACAGTTGCACGGATTGACCTCGCTCCTATGATATATATATATATATATAACGCACATGACATCACATGGGAGGCCAGAAGAAGGAACACAGGCGACTATTAGCTGCAGCCCGCTATGAAAGTTTGAATTATGGTTCAGAATGCATGAAAGTTTGTGATTAATATTTTATTTCTTTTCCAAATACTATATAATATATATATTTATTTATAATCGCACATTTTAAGATTTGTACCTCGAAGCAGAGGGCAACGACGACCCATATAACAAGGCTAAAACATGCTGGGGCCACTGCTCTAATTGGCACCATTCCGCCAGCAAATGAATATTCTATTCTACGTATTCTTCTAGCGGCTTGGAATTTTGGATTGTAGTTTTGTTTTTGTTTTTTTTTTTATTTTGTAATTTTTGGATAGTGGTTGAAGTTTGAATTATGGTTTTCATTACACCTATAATATTTCTTGGTCCGAATATTATATGCACTTACAGAGATTTGTGTTTTATTAAACTAATAATGTACAACATTCTATATTCAAAATGACTTTCGCTCGACCCAGAGGGCTACGGCCCCATTTAATAAGGCTAAAACATGCTTGGGCTTCAGGGGTGCATCTTCGGCTTTTAGAGCATAAACCCTTACATGAAAGTGTAAAATGCATAGGTAACATAAAGAAAGAATAATAATAATAATAAAAAAAAAAAAGATTAAGGAAAACTAAAATGAAAAATATTTAAATTGGTATAGAAAGAAAAAAAAAATCCAATGTTGGGTGCATTTTAAAAGCCATTAACTAATATAGATAAAGTAGTTTTTGATTAACTATTTTAGATAGAAATATGGCGGGATATATTGTTGGAACGTTGTTAATTCCTTGAAAAGGCTAAGATTGATCTTCTTCATCTCACCCTCACACCAAACAACAAACATGTGGATCTGGATCCTGAAACTCCCCAACACATTTTCCTGCATTGGTTTCAGCCAGCTTCCAATATCTGAATGGTCCAAAGCCATTATCCACCTGTGATGGGAGCAAGCAGCAACAATGTTTCAATTCCTTCATGATTGCTGATAACCGCAGTAGCAGTAGAGAAAGAGTAAAGATTAACGTAGGCGTAGGTTGAATGAACAATAATTCAGTCTATGCCTAATTTTATGTTTTTGTGAGTCTCCTATTATTAAATTTTATTTTATTTTTTTTCTAAATTTTATATAGCTTGAGCTGAATTACTGTTCATTTAGCCCATACTAATGTCTATTACTGCTCGTAAAGAAAAGAGGCTTGACAAATAACAATGAGGATCTGGTTTGAATGCCATCATGAATAAGCTTGTTTCTAGCAAAGCCAAATGTGACCCATAGTATTTTTTTTATTTTTTCTATTCAATAAAGGGGAAATCCGTTGTAACAAGTACATAGATCTGAAACTTTTGGACATCCTCAAGATTGATGCCGAGCAAGTAGTGGGGAAGCCCACTCAGCCATCCTCGCTGTGGATCTTACTGTATCCTTGGGCAGCTCTTCTCTCCCCATTGAGGGAGACTCCTTACTCACCATTTTGGCTATCAATAAGCCTTGTCTCTTTGCTGATTGGGCCTCTACAGCCATTGTCTTGGGTATCATCCAGTGGCTGTAGGGCTGGTTCGATACATTTCAGGGCCTAAGGCAAGAAGTTTAAATGAAGTTTTTTTATTTATTTATTTTTTAAAATAAAATATTATTAATTAATATTAAATTTTTTAAAATCATTCTTCTTGCTTTTTGTGATGCAAAATTACGTCTCCAAGTTTTATATTTATGTTTTTCTAACATTTTCTTTTCAATTGATACTATAGTTAATCCATTTAATTTTTCTTGTAACATTGTTGATTTTAGGTAGGATTTTATCAATTTTAATTTTGAAAAACTTCTTTCTGCAAAAGCAACTGTAATAAGTATTGTCAATAAAATTCTATAAGCGATACATGTATTAGGAAAAAAATTAAGTCTTTTTATATAATTTAATGTGTCAATTTGAACACTTTCTTCTATTTGTAAAATTTTTTTAAAAAAATTTAATTCTGAAAATAAATCTAAACCATTAATATCATAATAGATATCATGTTTTAGAAAACCTTCAAGATTAAAACTTTTTTTTTTTTTACAAACTATCATAGTCTAATGATTGTAATTTCTTAAAACTTAGAAAGAGATAAGTTCGTAATTGAATAAAATATTTAGAAATTTTTTCATATTCTTAATATTTAATTTTTGTTTCTTCCCATTTTATTGTGAACGTTAGGCTCCAATAATAATTTGGGGCCTTAATTAGAGAATATTGACTATAATTATTTATTTACCATAATTATTAATTAATTACGTGTGGACAAAAGCCACTATTAATTACTTATTTACATTTTACCATAATTTTGGGTCTTAATTAAAGAATATTGACTATAGTAGGCCTTAATTTTTTTATTTTTATTTTTTTTATGGAATAAGACTTCATCAATATTTATTAATTGAGAGCCTTAATTAAAGAATATTGACTATAATTAGAACAACAAATATTTTTTTTTTATGTAATAAGTCTTTATTAATATTTATTAATTGGATGCCTTAATTAGAGAATAATTATTATAATTAAGGCTTAATTTTTTTTTTGAAAAAAAATCTCATTAATATTTATTATTTGGGGGCCTTATTAAATTGGGGGCCATAGGCGGCCGCCTAATCCGCTTAAGGGTTGAGCCACCCCTAAGTGGCTGAGTATTTTTCAAAATTGGATCACTTCGAAGACCTTTAGATGTGCTAACTCACGAGCATACCATATCGTCAAATAGTCCACCTCTAACCTTGTGTTTAAAAGCATTCTCAATTACTCTTCCTTTTGTCCTCTATCCGGCTCCGTAGTAAAAATGACCCATTGTAGCCCCTTTTTTCCCCTTAGAATAAATTTTTTTTTAAAAAAAAAAAAAAATGTGGATATAAGAGACACAATAAGTGACCAAAAAGTCAACAAAACGTACAAGATTTGACTGAAAATTAAAAAAAAAAGAAAGAAAGAAGAGTTTTTGAGAGATGTAGGGCATCCTATCTCGCCCACATGTCCCAGTCCATCGCCCAGTTGGACAACACCGTAGGTTGGGCCGCAAGGTCTGGAGGCCCGACCGAGGGCATCTTTAATATACAAAGCCCATCGGGCTGGCAGAATGTCTGCCGATTGCAGTTATACTTTTCAGATTATCCTCTCCAGGCTGGTGTTCTCTCTTTCTGGGTATAGTTGGTCTGTCTTGGTCTTCATCTAGTTCTTGAAAGTTGAAACCATCATTGAGAGACTTCATCCTTCAAAATATATATGTAGAAGAAAACATAAGAAATGCCAAAGCTTCACAAATCTTTGACTACAAGAACCATTTCTGAAATACAACAAAATTTGAACACTGTATAGACATTATCAACGATGGTATGGCTCAACAAAGAGAGAACATTAACAGCAGCAAGAAAGGAGAAGTTGAAAAACAAAAGCAAGGCATTGATCTTTTCATGCTGCACATCTCGTACTTACAAGGGGAAAAGAAAAGGCAATGCAGCAAACCTTGTGAGAATAAACTTTACATTTTTTTTTTCTTCTTTTCTCATCTATACCCTATATATGAAACTGTCCAAAAGCATTCTTCAGTACACTAAATACACCCGACAGAAGCAAAACCATCACAATCTTTTTTGAGGCTAACATCCTAAGGTTCACTCTCAGACCATGTTTTCTCATTAGCCTCACCACCGCCACACCCAAAATGAGAAGCCAAGAACCAATAGCACAAAACACCACCTTCACCGTCTCTGTAGTCCCACAAACATTGCCCACATCACCTGACACCTCCACATAAGACCATTTACGGTCCTCTTGGCTGCACTCTTCTTGGTTCAGTCCAAGACTCTCATTCAGCCAAGCAGAAAACTTGACCAGCAGTTTTGCAAGCCATGCAACCTCATCATCAGAGATTGGGCGCTTCATCCAGTCACCCTTGTATTTGATTTCTGAAATTGTGTGGTTCCCAACTCTTCTAGGCTTGAATATATCATAACGGGATTGGGAGCGCTGTTGCGCTTCTGGGGAAAATGACAGCTTCCTTATCATATCGCCACCACCAAACAAGCAGCTCACCTGTGCTTTCAATGAGTCTATACACTTAAGGTTGTCTGCAAGGTTATCACCAGAAATTGCTTGTAACTCAGCTTCTGCTTGCAATATAAACAACTGCAAACAAAATCATCAAAAATTGGATGAGATCCTCTAATGTAGATAGTTATATAATTTTTGTAGTAATTCAAAGCATAAATACATATGGCAAAAATAGACAATAATAAACAGTAAAAACCTGAAGTAGTTGTCTTCCACCATCTTCCCCATGACTAAAGAGTCTTAAATCTTTATTCCAGTTCTCATGCAAGAAAGATCCATCAGCATCACTCTCACATAGGCCATCCTCCCAATCCTAGTCTCACGATTAGATAACAAAAAAATAATTAATATGGTAAGATCTAATGGTACACAATGAAGACCTCTTGTAAAACAAGAGGGATAGACGCATAGCCCGGCTCCCTCAGCAGACCCATCATAGAAGACATCAAACATCAAAAAGATCCAATCAACACATCAGAGCCATTTGACTTTTAAGTGGGAGAGGATTTGCATTTGACAAAAAATCAGCTTAAGTTAAAAGAATCGAGCCAATAAAAAGGTCTGAGTGCTCATTTGTTTACTTATAAAGTGAATCAAAATGGCATAGCACAGGGAGGTGAATCTACCTGCAACTGTTCACGAATTGAAGGAACAAATCTGTATAAGCTATTAAGCATTGTTTTGCCTGATCCAGCTTGTTTGGAATGAAAAACAGTATCCACATTCTTTATAAGGTCAGTCAGCTCTTTAGATGACGTCAATATGCTCATAACCTGTAAAAAGAGGCAGATACAAAACAAACTTTATAAGGAAAACATCAACAACAGATAACTAAGAAAGTGTCCACCATTTATATCCCAAGAAAACCATGCAGCTATCATCACATTATTGCAAAAAGGATTACACGTTGAAGTCAGTCAGTGCACAAATGCTCTATTCTAATACGAAAATTCTACTATGACTTACAAAATACTTGAATGAAAAAGATTTAATATTGATTCTTAGAAACAAAAGTACATGGAAACTAGGATTGTCTTAACATGGGAGTTTAATACTTGAATGAAAAAGATTTAATATCGATTCTTCAAAACAAAAGTACATGGTCATTGGAATTGTCTTAATAACATGGAGTTTGGAGCTTGGACATAATCTTCCAGCATTAATTTCATGAACAACACGCTGATAAAACAATAGCAGATCTTATAGTGATAACCAAACTAAACCTTATCAAACTATATGTGGCCATAAACATCCTTCTCTTTCAGCCAAATAACACCAACATGTACTTGTTTCTTTAAATATTTCACAGAAGCTGTTTGCTACAATCTGAACTCCAAAGCAATAATCTGAGAACCCAATAATGCATCTCTCCTAGACAGGGAACAGATTCTGGTAGACAGGCTAGACTTCAGGACCATAATCAGCATACTCTTTTTAAGTAAGCTGTTGTGTAAGACCAAACATGTCTTACAAGTACCACTCAGGATAAATATTGGTAGACACTAAAACCATGGTTAATAATACTAGTATCAGTTAGTCATAGATTAAAAAGTACGTGTAGGAATCAGTACACTTTGATTCTCTTTTCCAAACGAGTAACAGGGAATTAACACTCCCTTTCGCCCAAGAATTTTCTGCTGTAATAATAATATGGTACTACTTTCTCTTCAAAATGCCAATACTACCCAAAAAAAATTCCACAAGCACTAGAACTTTTTACAAACTTGGATTTATGCAACTTATTATGAATTCCATTTATTCTGAAACACCAAGATTCAAGACTACTCAAATTCAAGTATCAAACTATTTCCTTTATATGAAACATGTTTGGTTGCTCTAGGCCGGACAAAGTTAAAACCCATACCAACCTGAATTTAAAGCAACTGTGCATATCACATGGAACGAATTTCTACAGACTTTCAGTAGTTGACAGATAGAGATGCTCAGCCCATAACAAATCTTGGTTTCAAGAAGAAACTTCAAATGGCCATAACTGTTTATCCAGATCACAATGAGTACTGTGGTTTGTCCTTGAAGGGGAACCCTTATTGGACTCAAAAAAGCCCTTACTTCGCATATTTCTGGGCATTTTCCGGGCCCACATCATTTTTGTCTTTCATTTTCATTTCAGCTCTTTTCTGTTGTTTTTACTAGACTATTTTTGTTAGTTGGAGGGGTCCTATGTAATACTTTTCATTATTTCTAGTCACTAAAAATCTGCTGTTCTGTTTGTTTGCCTTTGCATTTCTAGCCCTTATAAAAATTTAACGTTCATACTTATTCAACAGTAAATTATCAAGAAATTTTAGCTGCATCAATTTTCCTCATCCAGCATTCAAAATAGCAAACCTTTGGATTCAATATTTAGTTAGGTATCTACTTTCCCATCTCCAATCATATTTGTCCGACTCTGGGTGCAGTTGTCTACTTTAGGCCATGCCAGGCCACAAGCTGAGCTCTGGTAGCCAGCAACCCAAGCTCAACCTTGAGTTTGAAATTTAAGCCGAAGCTTAACCCCACCCAAAGACAGGGCTCAACCCACTCAAAGTATGGCTCACATAGTCCTAGCTTAGACAACCTGCTTCCAAATTACCCAGTAACAGAATACTTGAGCGATGTTCATAGCCTGGTCAACTCCGTAGCAGTCTAATTAGTATTCCCTTGAAACAAGACTCAATCTAGAAGAGCACATTGTCCAAACCTTTATTTCTCACTAGCATGTAGCCTGATGCCAAATATGCTACAGTCCTATCTCAAGGATCACATAGGGACTTATTCTCAAGGTGTTCACCAAGTCGCAAATGTAATGCAAACTGGTCCAGTGATCCTCAAACATAGAATATAACATATTAAGAAGCTAGGAAAATTTACTTCTCACATCTCTTTTCAATACTATGTCCCAATTATCAGCAATATATTATTTAGGAAACAAGTTGTTTTTGTGTCAAAGATCCACCTGGGACACAAATATGGCAGGCCTTCTTCTCATGAAAGCACCTTTTATACAAATAAGTGGTCATGCATCATGGACCATGCACTACACAGGTTATGGTACAGCAAGAAGAACTGAAGTACTAGAATTTTCTCCATCCAGCTAAAATAATACCTCGCTATAGATAATAGGCAAAATAACAAAAATCCAATGCAAGTAAGACTCCATCAACATTGATTCAGACTAGCCAAAACTTGTGATTAAGAAACGAACCTTCGATACCATCCGGACAACAATTTCCACATCAGTGTGAAGAAACTTGTGAGCAAACCCGATGAAATGCATTACCAATGAACTGTAATACAGGTAATTAGACAACACATAACCCTGCCAAGCAGGGGAATATCCATATCCACAACCTCGACACCCAGAATCTTCCTTCCTCTTTCCAGAGCCATCCACGATAGCGTCCAGCTCCGCAAAATCATCCCAGCTGATCGTCCAAGGCTCCATATATCTAACCAAAACATCAAACACCTCGGAGGCATTCTTAATCGACGTCCCAACCGGGCAAAACAAAAACGTCCTCAGTATAAACCGATAGAGCGGCCTCTGAATCCACACGTTCCATGACCCAGCCGGACGCACCGGCACCGGCACATCCCTCGACTTCGCAGCGTCGAGCGAACCCGAATTCGAGACCCTCCACCTCGGAGTCCCACAACTTTCGCCGCCACGCTCCTCCGTCCTGTCCCCGGAGCTCAAATTCAAGTACTTGACGAACAACTTCACGACCTCTCCCAAACCGGACGCCGGCGGCGGGGTCTCCCCAGAGACCGACCGAAACGGAAAGGAAACGCCTAACGATTTCAATACGCCAACCGGAAACGGTGAGAAGTCGTTGTCAACCAACCAGAAATGCATAAAAACGTTCACAACAAACTCCGCCCGCAGCGTAACCGATCCATCGTACCCGGACGCGTAGTGAAGCAAGGAGCTCCGGTAGGGTTGGAGCGCATTGAAATCGTAAATGGGCACAAACGCGCCAAGATACGCGTAGAGAAGTCGAACATAAAGATTGCATTCAATTCTTTGGTCATTTCCGCGCTTAGGATTAGAGAATCCGGGGATGGAGGAAGTCCAATTTTCCAACCTGAATTTTCTAGCTCTTTTGGTGGAGACGGAATCGGAATGATCGGAATTGGCTTTCCCGACGGGATAATAAGCGAACCAGAAGAGGTAGTACTCGAAGACATGGAGCTGGAGTTGATGAGAGGAGGGCTTGATTGGGTCTTCTTTGAGTTTGGCTTTGAATAAGGGGCAGAGATCGGAGAGGGCCGGGGCGTCTTTGCCGGATGAGATGGCGAAGCGGGCCCACTCGGGGAGGCGTTCGATGGGGAACACGTATTTGACGAGGGAGAGGCGATCGACGGCGGAGATCGATTGGAGGAGGACGCCGGAGGGGGAGAGGAGGGAGAAGATGGCGTTGGCGGAATCGGGGTCGTTGGATGAGAGGACGGTGTCGATCCAGCCGTTGGATGGGCAGGGCTTCGAAGAGGACGAGGTGGCGTCGGGGACGCCGAAGAACAGCTTGCAGATGAGGGTTGGGAAGGCGAGGGAAAAGAAGTGGCGGGACTGGTCGGGTGAGTGCGAGAGCAAGAAGGACTCGATGGAAGCGCAGGTGGAGGAGATTTGGGACGGAGAGGAGGCGGAGAGGATGGCGTCGGCGAGATCCTTGGACTTGGATTGGGAATCGTAGGTGTACGAATGGGGGAGCATCGTAAGGGCCGGTGGGGGCGCGAGGAGCAAGGAACTGAAGCTAGCTAGGGCTTTTCGAATTTCGAGAGAGAAAGAGAGAGGTTTTTGAAAGTTTTAAAAGAGAGGATGGGGCAAATGGCGCCCTTTTAAGGTGGAACAGGCGGAGTGTGTACGTGGCGAGAAAATGGGGGACCTGGGCCGGTGATTGTGGGCCCTAAAGAAAACTCGTGGAAATTGGAAGGTTTTGGTTGGAGTGAGCGGGAATGCTCATCCAAGGCGGGGATAAGTTAACGTCATGCGTATGTAAATATGTTTTTGGAAGATTTTTTATTTTTTATTTTTTTTAGTTTAAAAACGGGCCTATTCTATTTAAGAGTCAAATATTAAGTTGGATGGGAATGTAATACTGTCTGTTTTTCCATTCAATCCTTGGAATTGATCTTTGGATTCCTACGAGTTGGCAAATGATAAGAGCCCACATTAAATAAATACATACAATAATATGGACAGAAATTAGCTATAAATTAAATTGTAGTTATTGGCTACAAATTAGTTTAATAAAATGACAAGTGTCTTTAAATATGTGTCTCTCACATGTGAGTTTTAATGAATTTTAACGGTGTTAACTCCGTTAATTTTTATTCTCTTTCTAATGTTTCTTCTTCTTTTAATATAATATTACTCTTTCAAATCAGCCGTATTGATACATATGAACATTTTTTTTTTCTATTTTTAGGGAATCTCAAAAATTGAAATACTTGAAAACAATAAAAATGAAAATCTTTTTTCTTTTTTTTTTCTGCATTATGAGCACCGCCATGCACACAACCAACCAATTGTTTTCAAGTAGATTTTTAATTTTTAATTTTATTTTTTTTGTTCAATTTTCAATTTTCAAATTAAGAAGAAAAAAGAAGATTTTTATTTTTATTTATTGTTCAATTTTTATTACGGTAGTGCTCATAATGCAAAAGAAGAAATAATATTTTTATTTATATAGTTTTCAAGTATTTAAATTTTTTTAGATTCCCCAAAAAAAGAAAAAAAAAATTGTTAGAAGAATAAGAAACATTAAAAAGAAAATGAGAGTTAACGGAGTTAACACCGTTAAAATTCATTAAAACTCACATATGAGAAGTACATATTTTGAGACACTTGTCATTTTATTAGACTGATTTGTAGCTAATTTCTGTCCTGTTAATATATGTGTATATAAAAGAACTCGAGTCGAGCTCAAACCGGTAATAAACAGCTTGGTTTATTTTACGGCCTTACTTATATGTGATTAAAAAAGAAAATGAAAAATTTAGAGGAAGAGGTTGCTTTTTTTTTCCTTTTCTTTTTCTTTTTTAAAATTTTTTTTTTCCTTCCCTCATGTAGCAAAAAATAATCGAACATACCTTTTGATCCAAAACAGATGTTATTATTATTGGACCATAGTTTATCACTTTTAATAATTAAAGTAACATGGTATCTTCTCATGCAAACTTTGTTTTACTTTTTTTTTTTTTTTTACATTCACACAAATAGGTACCTTTTTCAAGAAACATCTAACCAAATAGATGGAAACTCTCGTGAAGAGTCGTCTACAATTAAGGAGAAAATGGCTTTGGTCGGTTTGAGCTTGAAATTTTAAAACTTACCATTTACAAGAATCGATTTTAAAACTTACTAATTAAGATTTTAGTAGAATTATAGTTTAATATTTAAAATTATCATTTAGCCTTTAAAAAATTAAAAACGCATATTATTGCCTCCCATTTGAAAACACATTTTTTTACATTTTCAAATAATAATTTTTTTAAAATGCACTTTTAAAATATATTTTTTGAAATTTAATTTAAAATTGTTCTTTTTAAGTCTGCGAAATCCAAACGCACTCTTGGTCAATATCAGTGAAAAATATACGCTATAAAATTACAAATGTTAACCGAATGTTCATGTGGAAATCATATATTGTTTCTATGAATAAAACAGATTTCAAACCATTAACTAAGAGAACAACAATTGTATCGTTCTTATGGAATTAATGTAACTCTTATTCTCTTGATGCTCTTTATCGTCCTACTCCTACTGGAATCTATCCTACCTTTTTTTTTAAAAAAAAAAAAGATTGAGCATTGCCTCTCCCTGATTCCAAGGGATAGATTTAATTTTAATTGTCGGTGATTGAATTTTGGTAGATTAGAGAATTTATTAGGGTTATTTCAGACTTGAGATGGATTTATAATTATGTTATTTTCTTTCCTTGTCTATTTTTTGTACACTTGCTTGTTCCTTCTCACATGGTGGGCTGGGTTGGCCTTCTAATTTTGTGCAAGTTCTTTCTGGGTTGTATTTGGACCGGGCCGCTTGGTTTCACGAATTGGGCCGTTTTGTTATGGCTAGGTGCATTAGTTCGAGCAAATTAGGCACTCCCAATATGTGGCGACGCCAAAATTTTAGTTCTGGAGGAGACAACGTATGCTCGTATTTACCTGATATTTTGTTTATTATTATTATTATTTTGAAAAAATTTCACAAAGGCTTTCAAACTTCTACGTGATGTGAAATATCCTTCATGATCTTTGATTTCTCTCACTTTGGCCTTTCATACTTTCAATATATATTATTTAACTCTTCTCCGTCTGTTTTCACCGTCAAGTCCTGTTAAAATTCTCAAAATATTCTTGTATTATTTTTTTAAAAAAAAATCTAAAATGATAGGTATTTTAATAAATTTTGTACTCTTATGTTAGGATTTAACGAAAAATCCTAATGGAGTGGGAATTAAATGATACAAATTAAAAGTATTAGGAGTTAAACTGAGAGAAATCAAAGATTATGAAGTATTTCAAATCGTGTAACAATTTAAGAGACCTTTGTGAAGTTTTTCTTACTTTTTTTTTAGCTTTTTAGAGTAAGCTAGACCATTAAAAATTTAAAATTATAGTGGGTGCACCTCTGCCTCCTGTAAATCTTTTCTAAGTTTCTTTTGTGCTCTTTTCTTTCTTTGTTTGAACACTTCAATTCTTATATAACCTGTTTTTTTTTTTTTTTTTTTTTTTTTTTTTTTGTTTATGAGCAAATTATAAGGTATGAACAATAGCAAGATAACTGTGCAGCCCAACAGATGTAAAATAAAAGAGTTGCCTATGCGTCTCCAACAGACAAGAGTGAGTGGGGTTGACCAAAGGGCCTTTAGATGTCCATGCGTCGGATAAAGCTCCAATGACCTTTACAGATTCCATCACTAATTTTATAAAGTTCCAAAAATATTAAATTTTCCTCATCCTGTGACTGCAGTGATTAAAAATAATAATAATAAAAAGTTTCATGACGATGATCTCATCTATTGACCTCCTAACCCCACATTCCAGCTCTTATTTCTTGCTTCTCAAAGCCTGAATACAAAAAGATAGAGAGGGTGAGCGAAAAGGCTTAATAAGTAAAATCGTCAATTATAAAAACGGTTGAGTTAAATTCATTTTTTTTAAAATAGTATTTTTAAAATTGCATGAAATCATAATTATTACTTGTCAACATTTATAAAAAAAATTCGTTTTCGTTAAATCATTTTTTTCTGTAAAACTTCCTTAGAGCAAATTTACTTCATTTAAACATATAGGTATAAATACCCATTCTTAAACGTTCTCTTAGTATGGCTCATGTACACAATTTCACCTTATACACTAGCACTACCAAAAAAAAAAAGCATTTAGTGGAGTTTCTATTTTCGTCGTTTACATTAAAAGACGCTAACTTATTTCGTTTACGTCGTTTATGAGTAAACGACATAAATCTAACATTCTTTAATTATAAACGACGTAAACTGAAATATGTTACGTCACTTCATAGCAAAAAACATAAAATTTAAGGTAAGAAGTCGTTTGTTTGTGAAATGATGTTAAAAAGTAACGTCGTTTAAGAACAAACGTTGTCACTTTTATCAAACACGCCGTTTACTATTCAAACAATGTCACTTCTATGAGTGACGTTGTTTGAATAGTAAACGACGTCACGTATGTTTGAGCTCAAATGATGTTTGTCTATAAATTAAAACAACATCACAACTTGATGTCTTTTTGACACACAAACGACGTCAAAACCTTGTTTTATGGGGGGAAAAAAAAGTGGGATATGCAAAATTTTAGCGCCCTCTTCTCTCTCTCTCTATGTGCAGCACCTACCTTGGAGGTGTTGTCGCCAGCATGAGCGCCTCCCTCCAGCTAAGTGCCCACCTCATTTCTCATTCCTCCGTTTGTAAGTTCTCTTTCTCTCTCTCTTTCAAGGCATATTTTTATGAATTTTATAACTTACGGTGTAAAATTATCATGTTATTATTGCTAATGCAATTGTCATGCGCAGTTAATAAATCGGGACCTAGCAAGACAAATAAAAGATTAGTAGTGATGCGCCGCACATAGTGAGGATGACAGCGATATCACCTTTGATGCTTAAGTTAATGACCGAAATAAATATTCAAGAAACAGTAATAATAAGAGAAAATAAGAATATTTTGGACAGATTAGCTTGTACCTTTTGACCGAATATTTTGAATGTTTTAAAAACATGAATAAATATAGTCTTTAATCAAGCATTTATTTGCATTCTTTTAGATTTCTCTCATTAACTTTATATTTCTTTGCGCCTTTGAAAAATGGAGTAAACGAAACCTAGCCCTAACGGATTGGGCGTTACACCTTACCCATGGGCCAGTTTTCTCTACCATGTAATGAGAGCCCAAGAGCCAACTATGTCTCATTAATTGAACATTGTTTAGACATTCTGATACTCCATCCCGCAACTCCGGACATCTAGAGTAACGACATCGTCGACATGGGTCAATTATTGCACGTTTTTGGTGTTTAGATGCTCTATATGTCACAGTCCAAATCTACATGTACGTGTGTGTGTGTGGGAATTTGCCTTTATGGATTATAGCTTCTTTTTTTTTTTTTTTTTATATATTTTTATTTTTTATTCTTTACGCGGATTGGTGCTTTTTTTTATTCCAACTAACCTTTGTCTATCAGCCTTTCGCCAACTCGATCATATGAAAATAAAGTTCTCTCTCAGTCTCTTTTGATTTTTGTTTTGGTAGATGGTTCTCTCTCTTGCTCCCACTTCTCATATGGTGTAAGTAGGCAATGATGAGATTTAGACTAGTGAACAATCTGTCTTATGCATGGATCACGTTAGCCAACTTTATCAATAATATTTTTGTATAGCTAATTTGTGACACTAGAAAAATCTTATGTATATGCAACATGGGTACGTATGAGTCAAGTTATTAAATATATAAATTTGAAAAAAAAAAGAAAAAAGAAAAAAAAGGCAATCATGAGGTAGAGAGGTGGGAGAGAATTAGGGCTCGTTTGGCATATCGGTTTTTGTTTTTGTTTTTAAAAATTGTTTTTGAGAACAAAAACATAAAAACAATTTTCTTTTGTTTTTTTGCTAAAAAAATGTTTGGCAAACTATTTTCGAAAACGACATAAAACTAGTATAATTTTGTTTGGACATCTGTTATAAAAATAATTTCTATTCTTACACATTAATTTATTAACAAATTTGCAACAACCCAATTTCACCAATGCCAAAAAATAAGCTAGAATCTAAGACCCAAAACCAATCAAAAGTTGAAACTCATTAAGCACATATTAGGCATGTAAGTTGTAATGAGTAATGCTCTAATAAGGACTCAAGTCTTTTTAAAAGTAACGTGACTTTTAAAATTATCATTAAATTAAAATTTAATAGTCATCTATCACAAATTAATTGATAATTTTAAAGCCTCACCCTCTTTAAGAGGAATCAGAGAGGACTTCGTCCTCTTGAAGCATTACTCAATTGTAATCGAGGAATCCAAAAGGTGCAAGCGTGGACTTACTACCGATTGCGTGTGGAGGCGTGTGGGGAGTCCAGTAGAGATGGGTCCTTCCCAGTTCAATAGATTTGTACCTTGCAAACCTGATTCTACTTTTAGATCTCCATAATCTGATTCTAGGAATGCGAGGAAGACACTAAAAGCGGCAGCGGAAGTGGTGTGTGGACAACTGAAAGAACTCTAAAATCGTCGGAGAGTAAGCCAAGAAGGAGATGCCAAGAAAGGGATTGATGAAGAGTT
This sequence comes from Betula pendula, assembly GCA_900184695.1. NCBI lineage: Eukaryota > Viridiplantae > Streptophyta > Magnoliopsida > Fagales > Betulaceae > Betula > Betula pendula. Next base: position 654,244 of record FXXK01000038.1, on the reverse strand, counting down.
AGGGTTAAATCTTAAATATATTGAAATATATTATAAACTGTATTACAATGGTTTCTATTTATATAGAAAGTTATAGAGTAGTAAACAAAAAACCCATGACTCAATAAGAAAGGAAATAAACCTACCAAAAAAAAAAAAATCTTGATATGAAATATTCATACAATTTGAAACATAATAATAGTTATAGTGGAGTGTGGTTGTGACCAAATCACATCTTTTCAACTTATTGGCTTTTATCTAATAATTTTTTTGGTGTTGCCCCTTTCCATAATAGTTTCTGACTCCGTCCCTGCATCTTAGGTACAAGTGTCCGTATATATTCATGAACTCAGCAAAGAAAAAAGAACATGGAACTTCGTCAAATCTCAGATTTATCAATTCCAAAAATAGTAATTGAAAATAGAGCGAAATACTAAATATTCCTTAAGACATAATCATGCTGATCATACCTGGCCTTAATTTGTCAACAGCTTCAGCCAAAGAAAAAGAAAATGAGAGAGAGAGAGAGAGAGAGAGAACAAAAACGGAAAAGTCGATCGAAAAAAGAAGATAAGAAAAGAGTGATTATACTTTGAGATGACACCTTAACAAGGAAAATGCATGGCACGCAAAAGCTCCACATGTGCTTGAGAGTTTAAATTACGACAGAATTATTTTGTATACTGCTTGACTTGGTTTTGTAGCTTCCCCCCGCCCCTAACAAGTAGAAGACAAATTAAATTACTGAAAAGGACTGTTCGTGGAGCACGTTGATTCTATTCACTATGAGAATATGGTCCTACTTAATTAAAAGCATCTGAGCAGATAAGATAAAATCTTTAAATAGTGAATATTTATTTAACAAATATGAGGTAAAACTTACTTTCATATCTTAATCTTATATAAAACGCATTTTTTTTGTAATATTAACTCTCAACTTGTAGTTAATTACAGTAGTAAAATATTATTTTATTTGATTTTATTCATTTTTAACAACATTTTTTTGATTGTTTTATTGTTTCTCTTCTCAACACCCACGAAAGTCATATGAGTTTATACTTTTGGGAAATTATGACCGTTGAAAAAATATGACTATGAGAAAAAATAAATGTCTAAAAATATATGTGTTAGCAAGAATATAATAAGAAGAGGAAATAATGAGAAATAAAATTTAAAGGAAGTATAGAAGATAATAGAGAATATATTAGAGTGTATAAAATAATAGTATTTAAAGTAGAGAATTACACTTTTTAATTAGGTATTTTATATAAAATTACTAGAGCTGACCTTAAGTAGCCAAGTTTCTCAATGTGGCTTGTGATTGGCTCAATTAGAGCATCTCTAGTACATGCTCAAAATGACTCATTATAGTTAAATATATTTAAAGTAATGCTACATTCTAATTTTTTTGTCCAACTCCATCCAACTTTGTATATGTGACTTTTTTATTTTTTTTTTACAGAGTTTGCTTTTGTATTAATAGACACACCTTTGTCCACATATACAAAGTTAGATAGAGTTTAACAAAAAAATTGAAAATGTAGCGTTACTTATATATTTTATTATAAGACATTTTACTCTTTAAGCATAATAGCCAAATTAAAATTTGTGCTATAATGAATTTTTACATATGAAAATTTATTATAGCACATTGAATCATTTTTTAATCTTTTCTCTCTTCTTTTTCTGTCTCTATGATATTTCACATATGAAAGAGTATTGCAAAATATAAATAAAATAATATTTAAACAAAATTGAGAGTAGAATATAAAACCTGTTGAAGTGTGTATAGAAAAAGCAGTATGTAAAGTAAAAACTTGTACTTTTTTAGTATATATGCGCCCCCCCCCCCTCTCTCTCTCTCTCTCTCTAATAGTTGATTGAGTATTAAAATACTAATTAAAGGACATTAATTTCTCCAAATTGACCCAATTTATTAATTTGCTGTCAATCGAATACAAAAGCTTAAAGGAGACATCACATTATTATAAATTGAGTTAGAGAAAGTTTTTTTAATCCTATAAACCGCTGTTGAAGTGAAAATAAATCCTTAAAAGAGACATAACAGCTATGTTTAGCAAATGGTTGGATGGAAGTTTTGTAAAAATCAATATATATATATATCATCATCATCATCATCATCATCATCATCATCATTATCAAAATATTTTAACATTTTATATTTTATTGATTACCTTTTAACAACTTTTTTAAACTCAAAAACACCAAACTCCAACTTAACCATTTGTCAAACAGACCCAACAATTTTATAAACTGGGTTAGACAAAATTCTTTTAAGTAAATGTATATTTTTCTATAAAGCTAAATTTTTCCCCACTTATTACTCTTTCTTAATAAAGTGTATTTATTTAATTACTAACTGACTTCTTTATAAAAAAGAATGATGGTGAAATGCAACTTCTGTTTGGCTAAGAGTAGAAAATAGAGTAGTCATTTTGTGGTATAAAATGCCAATGGCCCAATAGTTGGCCGAGACAACCATAGAGCTAGGGAATTGACTCATACCTTTCTTCCCTTTTTTAAGTCCACCTGCTGGGCGGATAAAGTATGCCCATTGTTTCTTACGGTAATTAGATCTTTATCATGGAATCTATCTCTTTATTTTCTTTTCTTTCTTCTTCTCCTTTCTTTTTCTTTTTCTTCTTCTTCTTCCTCTCCTTTTCTTTTCTTTTTTTAAACAGGGAATCATTCCAAAGCAGACCCATTTCATGTACCTATCACTCTTAGGCAAATTGGACTCGTATAAAGCGTTCATTCTACACGAATCGAATAAAACTCTAATTTCACTGGCGGGCGTGACCTTAAAAAATTGTTTACACCTAAATTAAAAAATTTCAACCTTAAACCTAAAGAAGATGCCACCAATACCAAAGATAATGCCACTAAAATCAAAGTTCTTACCGCTTAAACTAACCCAAGGTTAAAAAGAGGAACTAGATATGTGTATGGAAAGCATATAAGTATCTCAATCATTTAGATAAAAAAGCATTACATTTAATTGTGTCCAACTCAAAAGAAAGACAAAGATGGCTTGCCATTTCTCGTCTATTCCATTCCGTCATTCTTTTTTCTTTTAACCTTTGTGCGGGCCATTGTGTCTTTCTCATGTACGAACATAGAGAAATAAAAAAAGGCAAAAAAATAAAGAGGCAAAAATAAATAGAAATTATTATTATTATTTTATGTTTTCTTGACGTCAATTTTACGTTCATGGACGAGACTTATATGCTGTAGTTTTTATTACAACATATAAGTTGTAAAAATCAAGGGCCCTTGATTTTCTACAGTTTACAGGTTATAGTAAAAACTCATTAAGGACCGCAAGTACTATCTTGAGTACGATGAAAAATCATGAAATATTAAGATAAAACTTTAATTACTTAATTCTTTAAATTTTTATCCATTTTACAATTACCTTTTTAAAATTTAAAAATTCTCAATTTAATACATTTAATTTGAAATTATGTGTAATTCTCCTAAAAATTAAATATCTAATAGTCTACCGTACGTGCACTAGTGTTTTAGAATGGTTCATCTTCAACATTTCTATATAATTTTAAGCGAGTTTGATTTCATTGGGGTCGGACACACACCAAAAAATTTTAAAAAAAAAATAATAAAAGCAAACAAACAAACAAACAAAAATTTTTAAGAATTGCTGTCATGTATAATTAAAGAACCTTTTTCTATATAATTTTAAGCGAGTTTGTTTTCATTGGAGTTGGACAAAAAAAAAAAAATACAATAAAATAAAATAAAATAAAATAAAATAAAAGCAAACAAACAAACAAAGAAAGATTTTTAAGAATTGCTGTCATGTATAAGTAAAGAACCTTTAAGGCTTCAATGCTCTATCATCATTGGAGTCTTCTTTTTGGTCGGTTAAATGAGTGATTTTCCTATGCATTTTAATTAAATTAAACACTATTACGAACCCAATTAAGTTTCACTGATCATGCATAATACTTGCCCAAGCTTTATGAACCCTAATCATGCATAATTTTGGGTGAGGACCCATTCCTGGAATAATTAGTTTTAATCACAGAAAAACATTAAAAATTCACAAATATGTTTTTTTTTTTTCCTTAAACCCAAAATAATTGAATAATATCGTTGTTAAAGTGTTCATTTTTTTAGCATAGGATGCTCCATTACAATATCCTTTTTATAGTGCTCGACATCTGTGGCATGTAACACGTTTAGATTTTGTTGGAAAATATTATTGTATGGTCTTGACCTCGTCCTTTAGCTTTTCGCACAGGTCAAGAACTATTAGAACCCTAAAATAATGTTGTTTGGAAGAATATGATTTTAATTAATAGTTAAAATTGCTAAAATTATTAATTTATTCTCACGGAATTCCTTAATTGGTCATTCGAAAATTCGAAAACGTCTTGTTTAACATCAATGTCATGACTCATGAGTCATGTGGTCCACAAAGTTTGATATTTAGCCTTGTCAAATTATTGCATGTGTGTACCTGATGTGATAATATTTATGATACAATTTTAAATTTTATATTTCAAAATAATGTCAATTATTTTTCCACCAGTAAAGATGTATCAGCTGTAGATAATGCAAGTTGGCTTAATTACTAGGTTTGGTGTGTTGGATGAAGCCGTAATGGAAGTGGTAAATATGATGGAATTAAATGACAAGAGTAAAAGGACAAGGGATATTGATTCTGCTGACTGTGTACCATGTGATTTAGGAGTAGTACTAGACGTTAGATTTAGCGTCCAACACCCTCACATTTGGGGGTGTACGGACCGTATACTTTCAAATATGAGAGTGTCGAAATACTACACAAGATCATCATAGAGGGTTTTTTTTTTTTTTTTTAAGACAAGAAACGGAACTTAGGACAAAAATAAGAAAATATCTTGAATCAGAATATGGTGTAAAACTCATTTTTTACAGTATCTAATAAGAAGTTTACATGTCAGTTAAAAACACCAAATACATGTTATCAACAAAATAAAACTTATTGACAAAATAAACACTTATCCTTTTGAAGAAACCTACCAGATCTAAACATCTATTATATTTGGTGTGTTTAACTAATACGTCAATCTCTCGTTATAGTTTGTAAAAAGTAAAGTTTTCAACCTATCCTAATAGTAGTGGCTCTTCAAAAACAATACAGCAACAAAAAAAATAAAAAATAAAAAGAACCAAATATAAGCAAAATAAAGGAGGAGTCCAATCTAGACAAACAACTAACACTTTTCATTGCTTTAGAGGGAGACATTGAAAGTGGAAGACGAACGAAATGCTGCCAACGAAACTAATTGTAACAACCCTTGATGAAAATTTGGAGTGCTAACAATAGAACTCTATAAAACTTAGCTCATGATCAGCTTCCAAGGGAACTGAAAAGACTAAGTGACATATTTACAACAGTTGAGGAATTTTCTTCTAAAGCGGTCATGAGTCGAAAGCTCAACCAGATAAGATTTTGTTGAACCTCAAATCCTAATATGAGAAATCTAAAGGACCAAAAGGGCTCATTGAAAAAGAGGCCGTGGATGATAGTGCCATAGGTTGGAAGGTTAATCTGAATCCCAAAAATATTACAGGTCGATGTCCAGGCACTGAATGATGAATTTCCCCCTATATTTGTACTGATTGTTCGTTTTTGAGTGAACATATATATATATATTAGGACTAGGAGTATAAAATACATTCATTCTTAGGCGCAATATTAAAGCATTACCTACTTTAATTTATTCATCTTCCAAAATTTAAATAGTGCATCTTATAATTAAACCAAATGAAGTAGGTAAAGATATTAATTACTTCCCACTCGCATTCTTCTTCATACCAAACATCGGCTTTTAAACATAAAAAACACTATATATATATTGGTAGGTAGGGAAGATGAAGCCGCCATGCATAATCAGCAAATGATGCAGAGTCACCAAATTTAGAGTTGAATGCATGCATTGAAATTTGAAACCAGTGAAAACCCTCCTTTTTTTTTTTTTTCCGAAAAAGAAGTAATTAATTAAATACTAGTATCTTCTCATTTATCACATATTTACAACGTCCATTAAATGTGAAAGTGAGGTGGAGGTTCAGACGTCTCAATTTCTCATTTTGACAAAGGCATCACATTTTTGAAACTGTACCAAACGGCCGATCGGACACTGCAGTCGGCTGGCCGGCCGGGCATTCTCTAATAGAACCCCCACAAAAACGGCTCCTCTAGCCGGAGACACGCATCCACAGGCTCGGCTCCAGTCAGCTGCCACGTCGATGAGTAACAGAACTCATCCACCAAGAGATCCGGAAGGTCGTAAACGGCGTCGTCGTCGTTATCGATTTGCGGTGAAGTACTTGATGAGTTCATGGTTGAACTCGGGGAGTGGGGAGCCATCGGCGTGGCTTCAGCTTCAGCCTCAACGACATTACTTGTAGAAAAGTTCATACCTGCTGCTTTGGCTGCAGCCGCTTGGATATCCCTGGGAGATGAGCTAGCCGGTCGGGGTAGAGCTTGAGCCAGCTCAGGGAAGTTGAGATAAGCCGACTGGCCTTTGATTGTAAGAGCCGCCACATCATGAGCTCGAGCCGCCATTTCTGGTGTAGGAAATGTCCCCAGCCAAATTCTTGATTTCTTCTTTGGCTCTCTAATCTCTGACACCCATTTGCCCCATTGCCGTATTCTTACTCCCCTATACGTTGGGTGCTTACCCACATCCCCAATCTTCATCTTTTTCTTATTTTCATTACCAATTTTTTCTTTCTCAACTCTCTTACAACTTTTTTCAGCTCTGAATTCTAATGAAGAAGAAGAGGAAGATGTAGAGGTTGTTTGAACCTCACAATCTAAATTTGTGGTCTCTTCCATAGAGAGGGAATTGGAGAGAATGTGGTAGATAGAGCTTATAATAGCGGTAGGAGAGCACACTGCAATAATAATAGAGTAGTATATTTAAAGACATGGGGCCAAAGCAACAAAAGGGGTAAAGTCTTGAGGTCATTTTTCTAAGCCCTATAATGATGCATGGTTTATCAGTATCTTCTACAGTACTGCCTTTGTTTGTTTGTCTCTCCTCATGTCCAATTATTTAGACTTTATGGAATATGATTAGTACATATCGACATCAAATATGATTTGAAATCATGAGTATGATCATATATATGGATCCGGAGTTATTGTGACACCGTTGGATCATTATGAGTCGTCGACGTGGTTATCGGATCTTTAGTAATTTGCGACCTTTTCGCATTCGTACTCCTTTTGTGAGGAGAGGGAGACAGAGAGTTTCACGACCCGTTACGGAGAACCGACTGATTGAGCAAGTAAAGTTTCGTCTCGAGTTGATTGGATTTCTTTAGAGACTTGAGGACGAGTGCCCAGCTAATAGTCGTCATTTGAGGGCACGCCCAAGGATGCACGAGATGTATCGGATGATGAATCACACTAATTCAGAGGAGGGCCCCGAGGAGATTTAAGATGCTTATAATTAGTTTCTAGGTGAGACTATATAGCATAAACATTGAGAAAAGTTTAGATAGCTTCTTAAATTTTTAGTCATTTTGACATACCCTCTATTCGTTAAAAACTCATACTTTGGTATCCTGAACTTCTAATCTCTATCACTTAACCCCCTTTCGTCAGGATTCACCGTTAAATCCTCTCAAAGTTTCCAAAATACCCTTGTATTTTTTTTTTAAAAAAAAAATCTCAAAAATTCAGGCGTGAATGTTTTTGTAAATTTCGTTAAATTATAAACAATACTTAAATTTTTGCAATTTTTTTCATTTTATTTTTCTTAAAAATGAGAGGTATTTTGAAAATTTTGGCACCCCTTCATTAGGATTTAATGAAAAATCGTAATAGAATGGAGTAAGTGATAAACATTAGAAATACATGGTATCAAAGTGAGAGTTTTTAAAGATTAAAGGGGGTGTCATATAACGCCATGACAAAATCATTTAACTTATAAATGACTTAGCGGTTCGCTTCCCAACTTTAACCCATCCATCAGGTTAAAACTCAGGGATCATAAAATGTTTTTCCTACTAATTTTAAGACTCATGTGGATGTGTTATGTGACTCATCTGGTGAGTTGGGTCCACAATACGGTTATGATGATATTGAGATACTTAGTCCTAAACAACCACCTAATTCTACATAGTCTCCTAATCCTTACACAACCAATCCAGCAAACAAGAAAGAAGCGAGTAGGTACTTTTATGCAAAGTAAAGGGAAAAAATGAGGAACGGTTTCAAAGCTGGTACACGAGCTCAGTCATATTAGTGCTGCTGTAGAGTTAAAAAGTTTAACTAGTGTTCATGATGGTATGGAGTGTGTGTGTATCTTGGATGGTGTTAAGGAGGGTTCTGATCTCTATCATATGGCAGCTCGTATTTTCCAAAATAGAGAGAAGAGAGATATATTTGTTGTGATGGGAAAATCACATTTGCAGCTTATGTTTCTAAAAGATGAAGCGACATTGTTGGGAAGACACCACTTCTCTATTTGATTAGCAAGTGGATAAGTTTGCAATAAGGTACTTGTTTAGGATGTTTGAATTATGTTTTTTTTTTTTTTTAACCCAAAATCTTCGGACCATGTGATTTTATTTTATCTATTTGATGCAACTTATGTTATTTTATATTTGAACAGTTGTGATTTTGGAGATTGTGAATGTTGAACAATTTCTTCTTATTAATTGTTATTATGTTTTAGGTATTATACACATGAATTATGATGATCATATGAATTATGGTAATGATGATCATAATTACGATAAGGACAATAATGATGATGGTAATAATGATGAATTTTACCAGCTTGTTTCTGTTGGATGTCGTGCAGTAGTATCATATGCTATTAAACGCATTGATAAACAACCTTGTAGAAATTCTGAACAAACGGGATTTAAGTGGATGATACATACATTGTCAAGTAATAAGACGAAAGTGGTTTGTGACAACATAGCTTGATTCATTTGTGGGTTGTAAACAATATTTTATTATTTATGTTTTAGGCTAATTTTTAATGCACTTTAAGTTTTTTATTTTTATTTTTTTGTGATTTATCAAGTACTAATTTAAGTTATTGGTGAATTATGTAAAAGTTAAATTTGATTAACATTATTGATTTAATTTGATGGTTTGTTCTTCTATTTTCCAATATATGTAAAAAAAAATTATTTCATAAATTATTGAACTTGTTGAAACATCGGTGTTCATTACAAGAAATATAGCAAAGTCTTGAAATAAATAATGTAAGTTATTTTACTGTTATAAACAAATTCTTTGTTAGTAATTTGCCCATGAAACCACAATTTTATATAAATATTATCCAAACACTCAATTGGCAGAAAAAGCACTTTTTAACAAATTTTACCAAACGTCAAGTGCGATTTTAAAAATTGCGTTTTTAAAAAGAGCGTTTTGAAATCGCTGCTTTTTAGAATTGTACTTATTGAAACCGCAATCCCAAACGGGCCCTTAATCTCACAATCGTAGTCATTGATCAGCTCTAACCATCTTTGTTGTCTCATATTCAACTCATTCTAAGTGAAGAAATACTTTACGCTCTTGTGATCGGTGTAGATCTCACACTTCTCGCCATACAAGTAGTGCCTCCAAATCTTAAGCGCAAAGATGACTGTTGCAAACTCCAAATTGTGCGTTGGATAATTCTGCTTGTAATCCTTCAGCTGTCATGAAGCGTAAGCAATCACCTTCCCGTTATGCATAAGCACGCAACCCAATATTTTCTTTGATGTGTCGCTATATACCACAAAATTTTCAAAGCTTGTAGGTAATGCCAATACTGGCACTGACACCAACTGTCTCTTAAGCTCCTGAAAATTCTTCTCACACGCGTTCGTCTATAAATAGCGAGCATTCTTCTAAGTGAGAACGGTCAATGGTCCTGACAACTTGAAAAATCCTTCGATAAAATGTTGGTAGTAACTAGCGAGTCTCACAAAACTTCGAACCTCATGCGCAATGGTCAATCTACTCCAATTAACTACTACCTTAACCTTTTTAGGATCTACCGACACTCCTTCTCCATAAATGACGTGTCCAAGGAAAGACACGCTATCCAACCAAAACTTGTACTTCTCAAGCTTAGCGAAGAGCTGCTCTAGACGAAATCTCTTGAGTGCTTTTCGAAGATGAACTCCATAGTCCTCTTGACCCTTAGAATAGATCAAGATGTCATCAATGAAGACTACTACGAATTGATCCAAATAGTCATGAAAAACTCTATTCATAGTGTTCATGAATACCGCGAGGGCATTCGTTAGTCCAAATAACATCACCAAAAACTTGTAATGTCCATATTGAGTTCTAAAAGTTGTCTTTAGTATATCTCATTCCTTAACTCTGACTTAGTGGTATCCTAACCGCAAGTCTATCTTGGAGAATATACTAGCTCCTTGTAATTGATCCAATAAATCGTCAATCCTTGGCAAATGATACTTATTCTTGATAGTGACCTTGGTCAGCTTTCAATAATCGATGCACATTCTTAGGGATCCGTCATTCTTCTTGACAAACAGCACAGGTGCTCCCCAAGGTGAAGAACTAGGGCGAATGAAACCCTTATCGAGTAATTCCTGCAATTGGACCTTCAACTCCTTAAGCTCCACTAGTACCATCTGATACGGTGTCTTCGATATCGGTCCCGTGCTTGGAACACACTCGATTCCAAACTCGACTTCCTTCTCAGGTGGTAAACCAGAGAATTCCATTGAAAAGATGTCTAAGAATTCTTGCACCACGAGAATATCTTGCAGGTTCTTCTCCGTAGCTTCAACAACAAATGCCAAATACGTCGAATCTCCACTAGCAATGAACCGCCTTGCTTGAATAGCCGATATTACGGGAAGTAGGGTATTAGCTCGAGATCCCACGGCCTAAGCGTTACCCTTTTCCTGGCTCAATTGATGTTGGCCTGGTGCTCCGCGAGCCAATCTATTCCCAAGATGACGTCGTAGCCGAACATCGCAAAGACGACTAAGTTTGTAGGGAGTATCTTCCCACAGATGTTCAAAAGGCATTCGCAAACTGCACTCTTACACACTACCGTCTTCCCTACTGGTGTTGCTACAATCAAACCGACATCTAGGGGTCTAACCGCTAATTTAGACAGTCTTACAAAAGTACTAGATATGAATGAGTGGGTAGCCCCAGAGTCAAATGAAACTGATGCTTCAAATCCAATAATATGGATGATAATTGTCACCACTTCCGATTCTTTTGCGGGTCCTTCTGATCCAAGTGCATACATCCTAACGGGTGCCAACAGTTTCTGCACATTTCCCTTGTAGCGGCACTACACTCTTAACTGTGTAGTTCTTGCTGAAGTGTCCAAACTGACCACACTTAAAGCAAGTTTTTGAGCCTGCTCTGCACGCTCCCCAATGCACCCTATTTCATTGGCGACACAAGGTAGCTGCCTGGCCCTTTTGAGATTGTTGGTTTTGTTGGTTCTGTTGCGGTTGATACTGAGGGGCAACTGGTGCGCGATCCAGAGGCGGTCATTGAAATTGATGACCTCCTACAACCATCCTCTTGTTAATCCCCATTCCTCTAGAAGAAGTAGCCCTGGGAATGAAGTTCCTCTTCTTATGCTCTGCAGTGGCTGTCAAGCTCTCCTTAAGTCCTTCCTTATAGATGGATGCACGATCCACCCAACTGAGAGAAATCCCGAATGTCAAAACAAGCCATCATCGTCTTAATTCGGGGGTTTAGGCCTCTCTCAAACTTTTTGGCCTTCTTCTCCTCATCTGGAATAAGATAAGTAGCGAATCAGGATAGTTGCACAAACCAAGAAGCGTACTCAATTACCTACATGCTTCCTTGGGTCAAATCCATGAACTCCATTGCCTTAGCTTCTTGCACCATACTGGAAAAGAAATGCTTGTTGAATGCGTCCTTAAATATTTCTTAAGTGATAGAATGTTCTGAACCAAATTCTGAAATAAACAGCACCTTCTTTGCCTAGCACCACCTCTTGGCTTCTCCAGACAGCTTATAGGCAGTGTATGGCACCTTCTGGCTAGCATTGCACCCTGTAGCTTCCAGAAGTTTCTCCATATCATTCAGTCAATTCTCATCACTAATATGGTCTCTAGTACCATTGAAACTATCAAAGTTATGGCTGTAGAAATTCTTGAAAGTATAACCTTGTCTAACAAAAGGTTGCCTTGCTTCCCTCTCCTGTGTTATAGCAGTCACCAACTGCGTAATTGCTGCGAGCAGTTGTGTCAAATTCGGGTGGACAGCTCTGGGATATCCATAAGCTCTGGATAAACGGCATGATCCTCAGCGTCTCCCAACTCCAAAGCATTCAAACCGGTAGCTGGGTTCCTTCGAGGCGGCATCTTCTGCAACGGACAGTAGAATTAAAAACCGTCCCAAGAAGTATACAGCTAAACCTAAGGCAAAGCCTTGACATCTAACTGCCCTATATTCTGGTATGATCATCACCTATGCTATCTCTCTAAATCCAATAGTCTTTCAGAGCGCAAAAGGATTTGATACCAACTGTAACACTCTAGCAAAATCATTTAACCTGTAAAATGACTTAGCGGTTCGCCTCCCAACCTTAACCCATCCACTAGGTTAAAACTCAGAGATCATACACTTTCAAAAGGGATGAGAGTCTACAGCGGAAGACTTTTCACTTATAAAGAGCAAAGATAACAACTAATACCCATAATAAAAGAATACTAGAATAGCACAAGAAAACATAACCATAATATCAAGACTAACATAAGTTCTTATGTCTCCAAAATAAGGTCAAAAGACCAGTCATCAAAATAACATAGAAATTACATCTTAAGTTCTAAACATAATAACAACACAAAATCAATTGTCCTCCAACTCAAAGTACAACTCGTAAATCATGTCGATCATATTATGACATCGATCATCTCCTCCAAACCAAATTCTAGCTAGCTACATCGACTTCAAATTGTCAAATATCACCCGGAGGATATCCTCCAGACGAACCAAGTGCATCCCATACACCGCTATCCTCCGAATGATCTAACAAGTTACATAAGATTATAGGTGAAAAAGATACAAGAGTAAGTCCACGACTTAGTGAGTAATAATGCATATGTTATACACATTATCATTTGTAAACTCAGTTTATAAAGCACAAGCATTGTTATTCTCAGTTTGTAGCATAAACATGTCATGATACAATATTTTATAATACATGATGTAAGCAGGAACATGTAATATGTTAACAATATGGTTTACCTAAGACATTACCTCCTCTCAGCAGGGTTAGCGCGTCCAAAATGACTTCTGGTACAATTCCGATATCTCGGACATTACACAAACGTATCGTCTTATACTAGCAGTTTGACCAAGTCTGACCTCAGGTGGCTCACACTGACTAATAAAGCCGTAAATGGTGACCCACTCAAAGAATGATGTCATGTTACAAACTTAACCATTGGATCCAAGATCCTCTTCATAAAATCAAACTCTTGACCATAGAATCAACCCATAATAATAGTATGCCAATGCCTATTATTCCGTTATAAGATGGTGCAACCATGTCATACGATGCACATTAATCTTTGTGTCTTTTATATGCATGTTCTTCACAATTTATCATTTCATCATCTTTATTAATCACAACCATTTTCACAAATAGAGTTCATAGTTGGGAATAAATAGGCATTTTATGAGAGTTGTAAATATACATATTTGTACATTAAAATAATCATGTTATGCATAAAAGTATAACAATAATAAGTATCCACATGAGTTTTTACTTATTTGTGTCATATGGATCAACCAAATACTCTTCCACACTATCTTCGACTTCTAAATCTGAGAAACGATTTTATCATTAGTCTTATACATTGAGTTAAATAAGTCATACACTTCTAATAATCCAAAAAGACATTATGTCTGAGCATTGGATGTTTAACTAAGAGGGTCAAACGTTTCACACCCATACATCGAACGTTTGATGAGGTCTAGAAACTCATTGTAGGCCACATCTTGGTCATTTTTTATTTTAACTCTTCCTTAGGTTTCCTAAAGGTCTAACTAGAGAAAATAAGGGATCTCATACTTCAAAAATAGGGTTTGAGATATCAAACTCCTTAAACCACCTCAAAACAACCTAAACCTACAAAAACTTCAAATAATCGAGCTTAAGCTAAACAATTTAAAAATTAAAATATAACTAAACAAGATAACAATAAGCAAATAACAACAAAACAACGAACTAGGTAAGGATGGATACCTCTTCAAACCAAAACTCTTCAATTCTTCCAAACACTCTCCCTTATACACTCACAAGACTCTTTGATCTCTCAAACTCGAGTGAACAGTGCAAAGAGGGATAGGGGTTGTATTTATAGAACTGAAATTTTTGGTTAAGAACTGCTAAAATTTTAAATTCATCGAACGTTCTATGTACAACATCGAATGTTTAATGTACTATTACTCAACAATCTTAAAATTTCTAATGAACGTTTGATAAAAGTACATTGAACGTTTTACAAAAGCATCGAATGTTTGATATTGTTTAACATGCACATTGATAAAATTTTTTTACATGAATCAATGCATCGAAACTTGTATCAAACGATTGATCCTTACCATCAAACGTTCCATGAGCACACCAAACGTTCTGTAAAATCTTTCAAACGTTCTATAGCGTCCAAAGCTCAAAAATAAACCTTAAAACTTAATAAATCTTTGAAGCATTAGGCAAATTTTACAAATTTGATAAGAAGTATCATAAAGTACAGAACCACAAGCCTCTTTTACAAATGTTTTGAAATAAATAAGCTTCTGTAAAGTGATTTATAAAGGAACTTTTATCCCGCTTCCACTATTATTAGGTAAATTTTACATTTAAAGAGCATTGCTACTTGTGGCACTTTTTATCACCTTCTGATAGCGATCATCCTAGTAGCTTTATTAACAATTATAAAGACTAGAAATCTCCAAATGTATGGAAGCATCTGCATAATTTATTAAATATTCTTCAAAGTCTTGCATTACGTAGCTGTTGCTTCAGCATAGGCAGGATATATTCCTGATAGCCGTCAGGCACAACTGACTCATTCAAAGGATCCTTCCATGCCTCCTCATAGAGTTTTGGATACACATTACCATCATATCGCCCAAGAACCGAGCCAAGGAAGTGGTCCGTGTAATTGAAGGCATCCACAAGGGCGATCACATTAGGACGGACCTAAGAATCCACGAATCAAATTTAGTAATTAGAAGACAGATGTTTTTTGGCATGAGTAAGCCATTAACGAGGGAAAATTGTTTGGGACAAACCTGGGAATATAGAGATCTTAGCTGATCATTTGCAAGTGAAGCTTGCTTGGGAGAGATGCAGCCAGTCTTGAGGAAATCACCTAGATGTTTGTGAAGAAGAAACAAACCATATATGTTGCAGAGGATCTCTAACTGTTCTTTCACTCCCTTCCCGGGTATGTCTTGTTGCAGTTTGTCAATGAACCTGAAGTCGAAGATAGGAAAGAATCGAATTAAAATTTTGCTTCAGCTTTAACTATTTTTCTCTACCATCAGATTAGCAGAAAATAACAATTTTCTTTATCGTGTCTTTTAAGAGGGTTGGCACATAGTGGTACAGAGTGCTCCTGTCATTTCCTGAAAAAGCAATAGGCGTAGAAGAAAAAAAGGAAAAAAAAAAAAACTATATTGTTCCACTTTCTTGGTAAAATGATAGAAAATATTCTTTCATGATATGGCACAGTTGTATATTAACAATGTGATACAGTCATAAGGCTGCAGAAGGCTAAACGTTATTAGCCGAAGGGTCAATCACTTGTGTAAAAAAGGATTTTGTGATTGCATCATACAGGATGTTCGATGTGAGAGGCACCACAAGGAGCCAAGTCCAATAAATATTTAATTCCTAGGATAATGTGTAAGAAACTTACTTGGAAACAACAATTAATTGGCAATGAGCAACTGCTGCCTCATTTAAGTCAGCTGAGAGTTCCAAAAATCCTGAAGCGAAGAAAAGAGTAAGTAGAAACACACATAGCTTATGAAGATGTTGTACTTTGGGAAACTCTCTGAATTTAAGAAGCCAGAAGCCAGAAGGAGTCATAGTTGCACACTTACGTATGGCATAAAAACACATGCAAGAAGCTCAAACCACCAAGAATATGTTTTATAAAACGACATGTCGATGTTCAACTCATCCAAGCAATAAGATTATGCTAGCCACAATGTATTAATGTATATAGAGAGAGAGAGATGCATCTAGAATATACTTTAATCAAGACTTATTTAGGCATACCCTCTTCCGGATTTGCAAAATTCGCAAGGCTTTGAGCACAGGCAACAGACATTCTTGCGGACCTAGCTTCAAAAACCTCTAATATTACACTGGGCTTTAACCAATCCTCAGCTGCAGACCATCAAAAAGACACAAATTACCAAATTATGCATGAGCAAACACACTAGCATGAGACAGAAGCTCAAGAGGTCAGCTTCTAGAGTTAATCATATTTCATAACCATCATAAATGAGGTTGCAAATGAGAACACAAATCTCTCAATGTACCAATAAGAACCACCCAACCGAGTATTATAATTTATAAATGCATATTTGTCAAGCTTAGGTTTTGTCATTTTGAATGATATTTACCAAACCATCCATAAATGAAAGCTTGTTGAAGAGCCACTTTCAGTGGCATGAAAAGAGTATTACCTCTTTGAACGGCACAGCGACATTCCATCAACTGTTCCACCTTCCCCATGTAAGCTGTTGTCCCAACAGGCTTCTTCCCAGACCCCAGCTGAGAAACGGTCTTCATAAGAAATCTTGAAACCTACAACAGGAGTTTTCTTAGTGGAATGTCAGCACAAATAGTTACTTCGATCAATATAATGCTACCAATTGAGTATGTACGTCTGACAAATTGACAATGACCAACACAAAATGACTTTGATTAACCCAATAAAGGCCATCTATCAGGTCTATAGTAGGGTGCTCCACCAATATCAACCATTGTTTGTCCTAACTTAAGCCTATCCCAAGTCGCATCAACTAAAGAAGAAAACTTAATGTTTGAATACATAGATCTCAGAGCACAGCTCCATAATTCTAGCACAGCAGGACAGACATTGAACCAGTCAGGGCGGGGTAAGTCAAGGGTCTAATTCTAACAAAGGAATAAAATTATTATTAATAATAATATATCTTCTTGAGCAGCCGAGATATTGAACAACGAACATTTGATTAAATTCCTTGCCTTACCTTGAGATGAGAGGGAAGGTCAATTTTACTCGAATCTTGGACCTAATCCTTAATCCTACACCGGTTAATGATGCAATGGGAGAAGTTTTGATTTGTCATTTTTTCATCAATGCCAAGGGACATTTGAGATGTCGATGGGTTACCAAAAACTTATCTCTTTGTTGGTGCAAAGTCACCATGATAAATAGGACCAACAAAGAAGATGGTGGCCATCACCATAACTGCAATAGGATTGATCCTAAAACCGATACTCTACCACCAGTTACAAAAAAGTGGCAAATGTTCATATACATTATACTTCACAGCCCCTTTCTGGATATGCTAGTATGATTAAAGAAAGATAGAACAAGAACACACCATAGAACCACTTAATTCCATGAGATGCACAATATTACTTTATTCTGTTGCATAACATAGATGTACTGAATTCATACTCAGATTCACAGCCAATCTCTTTCAGAAATGAGTAAAAACATACATTTGTAACAAGATGGCTCTTGAAAGTTCTAAAAAAAGTATACACGTGACAAAGGCAATATTCAAGTTGGACAGACCAAAACCTCAACCAAAGTGCAGACTATAAGAGACAAGAACTTGATATGCCTAACTGAAGTACACAAACTGAAGTTTGGAAAGGCCAACTCTTCTGCTTGGGTTAATTGTGCTCATATAAAAAAGAGAGGCCAATGCACATTTGAAAGACTAAATCAAGATTAACCCAGACAAATAAGAACAGATCAATTAAATCCGACAGATTTTTAAAGACAAGCACTCATTATTAACCATCTTAACTAATGATATACTTTGTAAGCCTCATTTTGAAAGTATTACCTACTACTCAAATACTCAAAGGCAAATCTTCTTCACTGCCAAAGCAAACTAACAGTGCACATTGAATGGCCCATAATTCCACTATATATTTATATTTTATATGAAATAAAAGAAAAAAACATAAGGAATAGATATTTCATTTTGACATACCTGTAAAAGCAGAACAATGTTGTCTCCTTCATATGTACAAGCAGGGATGTAAACTGCAAATAACTCAGGTAGCCCACTGCTACATAGGTAACCATGGCCACCACATAATTTCCGACATTCTTCAATTCCATCCTGCAACCAAAGTCAATTGGAAGTATTACAATTAGGAAGTGATACCGTAAAATACATCTGATAGATAAAAATTGAAAAATAATGCAATCATGTCTTAATAAAACGCACACATGAAGACAGCACATAAGGAAAATCCTACAAGGATGCATATATAAAGCACTTTGAGACATATGTAATGATCCAATTTACAACAGTGACGGATATCCAGCCTACACTTGATGAAAATGAATAATAACTACTAGAATACTCTGCATTAAGAAATAACTGAATAAAGGTTCTCAGGTAATTTGAGTGCAACTGAACTGGCAAAATACAATCCTTACTACGTGCTACAGCTTGTATATAACATACGTCATCCACAATCTTACTTTAAAATTTCAATATGAAGCACTAAGTGCAGATTTATTACATACCACAGATCATGGTCTTCGGTCTATAAAATCATGATTTGGCTCAGGACTGATAGCCTAGAATCATTATGGAGTACTTGTCTCATCAAATCTGTAATATATAGGTTTGGCTTAAAGGCATATGTACCAAGTTTGACCTTAACTTAAATGTTCAACCTTCCCAACTAGGTCTTGCCTCATAAAGCGTGTTCATTGTGTGTGTGTGTGTGTGAGAGAGAGAGAGAGACTACTTAACAATCAC
This sequence comes from Betula pendula, assembly GCA_900184695.1. Taxonomy (NCBI): domain Eukaryota; kingdom Viridiplantae; phylum Streptophyta; class Magnoliopsida; order Fagales; family Betulaceae; genus Betula; species Betula pendula. The sequence continues at coordinate 635,226 of FXXK01000038.1, read as the reverse complement.
TGAAGCAACACTGATTGATATATTTAAGATAAGCAAGGTGCCAAGATCAGTAATAATCACGTACAGCAGTTGCGGAAGTTGTCAGAGACTTCAAACCCGCAGTGCATGCATGCGCCTCAGGTAATGTCGAGAAATCATTGGCTTGCAAACTTCGGGTCACATCCGTATATAGCCATTTTAACCACTCACCAACAAATCTGAAAGCATAAGCAGAAGCCAGCAAAGGGAAGAGCCTACTTTGCTGAGTTTTGTAATCAATCACCTAAAAACAAAAGAGACAAAAGTGTAAGAGACGTCTTTTTAAGAAAAACAAGAAAATCAATTTGTAGTAACTCATCAACATGAAAAGAGAGAAAAAGGGGGAAGGCGGGGTAGCCAATTCAACAAGATACATATAAATGTACAAGATCAGCAGGGAGTGCATCCGATCTCTACAATGTTGCACAATCTAAATTGAGTATAATGTTAAGAAAACCTCATATAACCAGACAATCCACTATGTGGCCCCATAAATTACTATTAGGGCATGTTTGGGTAACCAATTCTTTTTGGTTTAACTCAATTCTTCTCAATTCTTTTAAAAAGTCAACAATCTTCAACAACTCAAATTTTTTCAACTCAACTCAAATTTATTCCCCCCAACTCAAAAAATAATATAAAAAATTATATAAAAAATTAATATTTTTATTTTGAAAAAAAAAAAAAAACTGAAAAAAGAAAAAAAAAAATTGAGGGGTGGTCCGGCCACCTCCTGGGGGTGGTTCGAAACAACCCCCAGCTTTTTCTTTTTTCTTTTTTTTTTTTTAAAAATATTTTAATAATTAAAATATATATTTTATTATTTTTTTCAAATATAATCACCTACTCAAAAAATTTTTCTAAACCATCCAAACATAATTTCAAAACCCATTTTTTTCTCGATATCTGTGAAGTCAACATAAAATCAAATAAAATCAAATTAAATTTGACACCCAAACGAGCCCTTTTAAAAAAATCTCCTAAACAGGGATCTTCCAGCTGAGATTGAACTGTATAACCTAAATTACCGCAATTTTCATCAAAGTGCAAGTTGACCCAGACTTTATCAATAGCATGTCCCATACAGCAAGAATACAGACAATTTTTAACATAAAAAGGGTTAACATACCTGGGTCTCAATACCACCATTCTGCGAACCAAATTGCCTACGAACAGCACTATACCTAGTTGCAATACAAACTGCCCTTGATAAAGCACAGGAAGCATCAGCTACAATTGTTTGTCGCACATATACCATGGTACCATAAACAAGCTGTCTTGGAACATTGGACTGCACAAATTTCCCTTCCCTCGTAACCTGTGAAACCCTGGCACATTCAAAAAGCTTCAGAACACCCATCCTACCAGTCCATGCAAAATGAAAGGTACTCTGGAAAGTATAAAAATTTTAGTACATTAGAAAAAGTGGAATTTGAGTAGTCAGGTAACTTGTTAAGCTATTCTCCATTAAGAAAATCCAGATGCTTCAATTTCACGGTTTCACGTTATGGAAGGGTGAATGTACAGTAATTGTGTTCGTGAATTACTTTGAACACCCCCTCAATTTGTTGAAAAAAAAAAATATATGGTTACTCCTGTCCAGGAATTTTTGTGGCTTTTCACGTACCAAAACATTCCCAGTGTTACTTTGGTGCCTTTAAAACAAGCCCTCCATTTTAGTACTAAAATTATGACAGATGTTCAACGTGGTTTATCCAAACCATGAAAATCTTAATTGATCACTTGGTAACAAAAACTAAAGGCACTATATTGGCAAGATCCAATCATGAGCAGATGCCCAACATGAGGCTCATTAGGTTATTTGCCCAAGAAAAATTAAAAGCAATTACTCAGTTTGGGGCCATTTCACATTTAATAGATTTAAATATCTAGGAAGGGGGGAGGAAGAGAAAAAGAGGGACAAGGAAAAAAGAGAGGCATATATATAACAAACAAACCTCATCAACATTTGATCCCTTGGGATGCGAACATGATCAAATCTCAAGACACCATTGTCCATGGTGTTGTATGCTCCACTTCCAAATTTCATTCCAATATCACCAACAGTTATACCCGGAAGAGGTAAGTGATCATCCAAACTCCGCAGCTGAACAATGAAACCTAAAAAAGGGAAACATTTCATATTTATTGCACAATAGAAAATTTTCCATGCTCAGAATTTTGAATGGGTTTGGATTTGTAGTTACCATTGACACCATAATCCTGGCCATCAGTAATAAGACGTGCATAAATAACAGCATGTGTGGAAACTTTACCCAATCCACCAGGCCACCACTATACACAGAAGAAAGGGCTGAATAATAAGAACTTTGTCTAGCAAGCTCAGCAAGGAGACAATTAAAAAAAAACCAACGACATTTCTTTTTTTATATATCAAAAAAATAAAAAAGAAAGCACCAGACATAGCAGATGCACTGACAAAGAGATAAAAGTCTCCACTGGATTCTACTTAAGAATACTGTTACAAAATGAAATAAGACCAATTGAATAACCAATTCTAGTCATTTATGCAGTTGTCGATGGATTCTGTGATCATTTTTTTTTCTATTTATCAAAAAAAAAAAAAAACACCAGACTTGGCAGATGTATCGACAAAGAGATAAAAGTCTGCACTGGATAATACTTAAGAAAACTGTTACAAAATGAAAAGTCTTGGAGCACCTCTCTAATATGTGATTTTCATTATACATGATTAACTCTACGAAAAAAAAAAAAAACAGTAGCTCATTGCGCATTTTACTCACTTTGCTTGAAGTCAATGTAGGACTATGAATAATAAACTCGTCTGTTTGGGGATCAAATGTTGCAGTTGTTTCAAGCCCTTGAACATTGGATCCATGACCAAGCTCAGTTTGTGCATAGCAACCAATTATTTGCATCTTGTGTGCCAAAGGCAACCACTTTTGTAGCTGCTCCTCTGTGCCTTGTCCTTTAATAGCTGGTACAAACATGCCCTAAGCAGAAAAAAATATAAAATTAAGCTATCATGGCAAGCAAGGAAGCCAAATGTTTGAATAATATAATCCTAGAAGTGAGCATGAAGAGACTCTGGTACACATGAAATTCTAAGAACTAAACTTATGACCAACTTAACCATGTCATCTTTCCACGACTATTTTAGTGTTCCTCATACATTTAAATAGTTATTGAAAAATGGTACGGTACAATACCATCAAGACAAAAAATAGATCATACCCAGTGAAGATCCGTAAAAGCAGGTTCATCCACATAAAACCTTAACCTAGATGCCTCTTCCTCTGCAATAATAGAACTTGTCAATATGAATAATACAATTAAATGAAACTTGTAAAGATATTCACCCATGGTCAAATGAAGAAAAATAAAAATAAAAAAAGAAAAGAAAAGAAAAGAAAATAAGCAACAGAAGGCAAGAAATATAACATAAACAATCAAGTGGGGACACACCAGTAAGACGAAGCTCAATGATCCGTTTCCACGCATGAGCCGCTTTTCTCAGAGTGTTTTTAAATAACTCCTTTCTGCTTAGCCTAGTCCTGTTATCCTTTCGAAAGGCCTAAAAGGAAAAGAATTATCAGATTCATATATTTCAAAGGAAATTATTTATATTTCTATATAGATGCTTTCTTTGCTTCCTAATTTCTTTTTGTTCTATCCCAGTAAACAGAGCCAAAGAACAGAATTCTGAAACTTTCAATATCAAAAGTTGAGCAAAACCGATGATTACTCATTAATTTTCAGTTTTACTTATACTTGCCCGCAGAAGACATAGCTCTGCCTAGGGGTGTAAGATGAGCCTAACTATTCGTGAACTCGGCTTGGTCCGGCTCGGTTAAATTCGATTCGGTCTTGATTTGAATAATAAATGAGTTATTCATGAACACAATAATATATTTGAAAATTAAATTAGGCATACACATATAACTTCATTTTACTTTCTTTCTTTTTTTTTTGTATTATTTTAATTTAGTAATAAGAACATTTTAAGTAAAAGAGAATTCTCTTCCTAATACGATAGGTATAACTTGAGTTATTGTTGCTCTGAATTTAGTTTTAGAAATTTGTGTGTACATAAGAGTATCTATGGATGTGTGTGTATTTGTGTATGTGCATAATGAATTTATATACATATTATAAAACATTTATATAAACTCGAGATTGGATTATTTAAGATTCAAGTTAATTTATTTAATTAACTCAAATAATAAAATTTTAACATAATTAATTAACTAATGATTACTATGAAGTTATGAAAAGATAAACAATCATGATATTTACTTTATTTAAGAAATGAATAAGTTAATTTAACAGCTCGGGAGTGATCTCGAATTTGTTCGAAAAATAAATGAGCTAAGTTTGAATAGAATATCTAGTTCAATGATAAACTTGAATTCGACTCGTGTTTGAAATCAAATTAAATGAGCCAAACTTGAATACTCGACTCGACTTGGCTCGAATACAGCTTCTCACCCCCTGCAAGTTCTTACTTTTGGTCCATCCGTGTTTGGTTGAAGAAAACTTAGGGGAAATACAAATCAAAGGATTTCAAACAGAGTGGAGTTTCTAACAGTGGGCTCAATATTCATTTCTCGTCGACCAAACGGACCATTAGAAACACAGAAATACTGAAATCAAACCCAATTCAGAAGAACGAGTCAAGAAGTCTACAAATAGATCGTCGAAAACATCCGATCCACAAAACCAATGTAGATTACAATTACACGATGACCATAGAAATTCGAAAGAGAGGGTTTTCCAGGAGCTTATTGATTTTTTTTTTTCCTAAAAAATCTAATATTAAGAAAGCTTTTAGAAGAAATTAGAGCAACCATATCACAAAATTTTTGGTTTGCTAAAAACTCTAACAATGGTGTACCTTATTAAAACCAAAGCAAAGAACAGCATCTACTAAAAACGAAACATACGATCAAATTTTATCCGTTTCGCACATTTTCCCAGGATCCAAACAGAGCCAAATGAGAAAATTGAAAACAAAAAAAAAATAATAATAATAAGTAGAGAATTATCACCGGATCGCTGGCAACGAGGCGAGAAATGCGATCGGAGACCTCAAGGGCGTGGCGAGAGCCGGCCCAGACGACCTTCATCTCGTCCACATCGAACTGAGCCTTGCTCCTCTCACTCGCCAGATGATCAACGCCCTCCATCTCCCAACAATCAGTGGAAGAAAAATTCACGCAAAGCTCTCACCCTAACGAAGCCCAAAATATAATCCGAGCTATGAAATTCACCAAAAAGGCATCGTCTTTTATTTATTTATTTATTTTTTTTTCTATTCGTCGTCTTTGATTGTTCAATTTGTTTGAAAGAAACAACTGGAGCAAAAGTTGTTTGAATAAACTACTTTCTCAGAATGCGGATAAGGACCGGTGACCCGTGACGCATTAATATTTCTATCCGTCTACTTATGCATTGTGTTTCCCAATAAAATCTAAGCCATTGACTCTCTCTCGTTCTTTTTCCTTTTAAAATAGATTACTTTCTTTTTTTTAAAAAAAAATCAAAATAGATTACTTTCAAACAGCGAAAACATATGTTTTAAGTTTTCCACGTGATTAAAAAAAAAAAAGTTTTAAAATAGATCTTTTCTATGGCCGGTTAATTTTCTTTTCATTGTTTTTTTTTTTTTAAAAAAAATGTTTTCTAACAAACACACGTCGTTTGCACATGAATCCTGATCTCACGTGTCACTGACTCACTGGTCCACTGATACGCCAGCGATGACGTCGGACCAAACGGATAAAGACCGTGGGTTTAAATTGAATAAAGTAGAATATGCTTTCGTACATCTTTTTAGTCCGGATTCCATGCCGTAGAAAAAACAACAAGAGATCTGATGTAAATTATTGGACGGTCTAGATACAATTTTACCCAAACGACGTCGGGCAGGGTGGTCCCTTGTCATGGCAACTCAACCTAAGCAACAAACAAAATTTTCCAATAAATCCAAAACAAAACAGACTACAGAACAGACTACTATTCATGGGTGACCAAAACATTGTTCAAATGGACAGCTCTTTCTCATCAAGCCACATGATCATTGCACGGTGATTGCACTAATTGTGCTATTTTTCAATAAATGACCCATGGCCTCCTTGTTCAGGTGGCCCAAACTTTAAGGGGGTGTTTGGCAAAGGGTTGGGATTGTGGTTTGGGGATTGTTGACTTTTGATGTGATATAAAGTAGTGAAAATGTTATAAATTTTTTATATTGGAAAATGAAAATTTTTGTTTTTTAGTGAGTATTTTATTTGAATGGTAATAAAAAAAATAATTGATATGATATAAAAAGTGAAAAAAGTTGTTAAAAAGTAATTGATGTGATATAAAAAAGTGAGAATGTTTTTTTTGAAAAAATCAAAAACGTGAATAGTGCAAGCCCAAGCCATTCCCAAACGTCCCCTAAGTTACCATCCCTACTTTTACATACTTGTTCAGGCCACAGGTTCTAGATAACAAGGGTCACTTATCGAGGTTTTTTAGTTATTTATTTATTTTTTTATGTAGAAAAACCCCAAAAAGCAGGACTTCCAAAATCAGATGGGTTGAACTAATCACTCTGCTTACCTACAATTTAGCTCCAATAAAACTACCCTTCAAGAATGCAATTTAGAACCACCATGCATCTCATGTTGAAATACTCAACTGAACAAATATGAGACTTACCTTCTTCTTGACAATTTTGATCATCTCCTCCAATATTTTTTTCTCAGCAATTTGAAAATGAACATAATCACCACAGTTCTTCACCATCGTTTCCAAGAGCTGCAAAATAAGATGTCACACACAATAATCCATCAATAGATTTGCTGAATAAAAGAAGCCAAAGTCTCAAACTAAATAAACCAGAAACACCAAGATTTGATATGTAATTTTAAATTAAATTATAAAAAATAGATTATTTAGAAATTATATTTTTTTTAAAATTATAATTTAAAAACATAAAAAATTTGCGTTTTCAAATTGCAAGTAAAGAGGTGTTTTTTTAAAAATGCAAAATTTTAAAAACTAAACTATAATTTTAAATATCAAATTGCAATTTTACCAAACGCTTAACTACGTTTTCAAAAATTACATTTTCAAATCGTATATTTTAAAATTACTATTTTTTTAAATAAATGGACCTAAATCTCAAACTTCAATATGATCACTTAGACCAAACCATTGCTTCACCATCTCCCAGTCAACCTGTTTTTCAAGGAACTCAGGTAGACAAGCCAATTTCCAAGCACAGTACCACAACAATTGTTACAAATTATTGCTGACACTCAATCATTTTTTTATAAATTTTAGAGAATAAAATTATTTTTAATTTTTTTTTTTTATAAAAATGCGTTTTTACAATACATTTTTTTATATTTTTCTATATCAATTAAATATTTTTATTTTATTTTATTTTTTCACTTTTTTATTTTTGTCATTTTAATGTTCATTAGGTGTATTTTAGGATTATAATAATTTAATTAGATAGCATTATAATTTATAATTATCCAATAATTTTAGAGAATGAAACAAATTTTATAAGACATCTGCTACATATGCCTTTTTTGTATTTTTTTTGAAAAATTTTTTCCTATTTTAAGAAAGGTAACAAGCTTTAAAATTTCTCTAAGAAACTACCCAGGTATGATTCCCTTTCCATTCTTTGCCATGTGTTTGAGATTTAGTATGGTTGTTTTGAATTGATGGAAAATTATTGTTTGTCGCTCAGGTCGAGTTGATTGCAGAGGGTGAGATGACGTCGTTTGAATAAATTAAATCTAGACCGTCCGTTTTTTAACATGAAATTTATTGGTTTTTTTTTTTTTTCGCTGCATCAAAGCCAGATCCATAAAATAATGGGTTGGGTCTGGCACTTGTGCCAGATAATTAAAGACTTAAGTCTTTTTAATGAGGTATGATACGGTTACTACGGTAGGTATTTTTTTCCTTTTTTTTTTTTTTTTAAGTTACGGTAGATGAAAATGCTGTCAAAAAAGAATTTAATTGTGGTCCAATGTACCATAAAATGAACATAAAAATTTACATTTTTATTAATTTATCGAACTTTTCAAAAAATGCTATTCAGGATAGAATAAAAAATGTCATGTTTCAATTTTAACTCTTGTTGGAGATATTCTCCAAATATCAAGAGCAAAAAAATGAAAGCTATTTAATTGTTTTAATATTATTTGTTTTGAAAGCCAATTAGTTTCCCTCAAAAACTGAAAGTAGAGAAAGATGTAAAATGCTTACTCATAGGTACATAAAATACTATTCTTGTAGAATGGTTATAATCAACCATATTATTCTAGTTAAGATTTGTCAATGTAACTTTCCTGTATTAATTTTCTCAACCACAAAAGATATGCGTGTGGAGATGGGCATAAAAAATTAATTTGATTCTTTAAATTTTAAAAAATATATATATAAAATTGTTGTGAGTGCTATTTTAGGCATTGATCCACCATAGCATAGGATAAAAGAAGTATAAAGAATAAAGTTTTTTTTTTTTTTGAAGTACATTCATTCATCCAAATAACAACAGAATACAATGAACAGCAAAAACAGAAAAAGAACAAGCTAAACAACAAGAAAATCCAATCTACACAGACAACTAGCACCTCACAATACGAAATGAAACCTTCCTGAAAGTCACTTGAGAATACAACCAATGAAAACTGCGGTCCAGTAAAATGTATAAAACCATCAGGAATACGAAAACCCCTAAAAATTTAGATCTAGACCAACTTCCAAAGAAACCAAACAGACTAAGAGAAAGAATAGCAAAAACAGGGTCTCTAACATGGACTATGAGTCTGAGGCTCAACCGGTTCGAATTAAGTTGAAAGCAACAATACAACACAAAACATATAAAAATATAGGGGAAAATAATTTTTTTTTTAAAAAAAAAGTAAAAATCTCAGAGCATAAGCATCGGTGAAGGTCAGGACGAATGAAGGCAGAATGGGCTCAGTTGATGGTCGGCATGTGTAAGCCACTCACCGGCGCGTGAAGACCATGCACGGACAATGGGTGCCGGGAGACCAGGAATCACAACAGGAGATCAATAGCAACAACGAAGAAGTGACACGCATAGTGGAATACAGTCCACTACATCGGCGTGTGTTTGTTAGACGGTGGCGCGGGAGATGGCAACTAGCAGCAGATGAACCCAAGAGGAGGTTGGAATGGCGCATGTGAGGGTGGGTCTTCTTGAAATTTTGTAGATCAGGTTTTGAAAAAAAATGCAAGCCAAAAACTTCAAAAAGAGGGGGATCCGTGACTAGGGACGGTTTGAGGAGGCAGCTTTTGATCCGAGATATATTGCCATAGGCGATGAATAAGGCTTCAAAAGAGGCGGATAGAGCCTCCAAAGAGGCGAGAACATCCTCAAAAGGGGTAAGGAGGGGTGGGGAAAGGAGGCGGAGGGGGAATAGAGGAGGAAGGGGGAGGGGGAGGAGGAGGAGGAGGGAGTCCCTCTCCCACGGCAGCCAGATGCTCGGGATGGGTTTTTCTTAGAGAGAGAAGAGGGCTTTTGGGTGTCGGTTCATTCTTTTTATAAGAAGAAAGAGTTAGGTTAGGAGATTTTGCGAAGATTTGACTTGTGTTAAGAAAACCAGGAAAATTCGCTCTCACCAGCAGGACAACAATGAAGCAGTTCGATCCTTCAGCAGGTTAAACCCATATGCCACTCTAATGCCAGAATGCTAATCAAGACAGTTTAGCAACCCACCTCATGGTGATTAAGACTAGAAAAAATTTAAAATTCAAATTCAAATAAATAAATAACAATTTGCTCATAGCCGTGAACTCACCAAAAGAACAAAACTGAGCACAATCATTCATTCAGTTTGTGTCCACATGAGTCACATGACAATTATCTCAGCCCTTTACATTTGCATATACCACCAAGTTCTTTGTATCTGTGCCTGTCTACGACTTAGGGACTTCAATTTCGTAAACAGATCTGGAAGGATTCTCAAACTTTCACCAAGCTAGTAAGTGGATTATGATTAAAATCTAACCAAGTGATCTGATGAAGTGTTGGTCCAACATACTTTTAAAAAAATTTGAAGAGCCTGCTCTTTCTTTTCTTTAAAAATTCGAGATATTTACATTTACCTTCAAATAATTGCAACCCCAGCAGAGTTTGAATCCTGACAAGGGGAAAGTCCTTCCCTTTAACGGTCCCATGGGGCCATGCCTTCCACAAACAGAAGATTCCAATGGAATGTTGTCTGGCTCACAAAATTCGTGGGAAAGCATACAAATATCAAAAGACTGCTGATGCCATCATCTTTTACTTCAAGATGATAAAGTAAAACATATTTCCGCAACCCTTAACCAGAAAAATTTGATCTCATAAAACTAATACACTTTCAATGAGTTAGTTTTCACTTTTTATCAGACTTTGCCTGGTGCATGTGCCAAATTTTCTCATCAGCTCTACACTCTCTGCAATAGTTGACCCAGCAGTCCCAACAAAACCAAGTGAAGCGCAGCTGCAAACAGCTTCCTCTATGTATAGAAGAACATCAGGTAATCTCTCAGAAGGGCAATGTTTTTTTAATCCACCCACTCCCAGACTCTCTGGAACAAACCCAAACCTCAGGCCATGATCAGCAGCCACAACTTTTCTGGCCGTTTCGATCACTAACTCGTCTTCTTCTCTCAGAAAATGCAGTTTAAACTGTTTTGAATCTCTACTCAAATCCCCCAAGTAACTTCCAGTCCAATTACCTTCAGGAAGGTCAGTCATCACAAAAATATGAATAGGGTGCGGACTCTGTCTTAAAGATTCTACTTTCTCTTTTAAACTCCGAAAAGTAGCTTTCCAATGATTCTTGAACTGCCCATCCAACAATCTGAGCTGTGCACAAAGAAAAGGAGCCTTTATGTTCCTATCAGCGAACTCCTTTCCTGCACTCATAATTTCAGGGACAAATGGAAGAAATTCAATCTTCTCAATCAAAGACTGTATCCTTTGATCTCTTGGAGCATCATGAATATCAATGTATAGCTCCGAATCTCTGTATGGAGATGTGAAAAGGCTTCCAAATGCGAGTAGACTGGCTGATTCAGCTTCAGAACCGGGTCCAAGAGTCTTATATACATCTCTCCGTCTCCTAACATATGAAATCTTCTTCTTCTTCTTGACCTGTTCATCAGGTTGGAACGAATCTAATACACCATCCTTATCATCATTTTGGTATGTCCAAACTGTAGTCCTGCAATCTTCACTTATAGCATATATACATTTATCCACATTACCATTAAGCCCAGATAGTAGGGATCCACATTGCTTTAGCCTATCAAATAACGACGACTGCTCGTTTGATTTGTAGAAGCAAACAAAATCTTTAATTCCACACCATAGGGATGCAAAATCCCTGAAGTCTATGGCTCGAACAACAGATGAAGACACTAGCAACGAAATATCAATAATGTCAGCCATGGAGACATACCTGCAACCAGAGGTTATATAATGGTTCATCTTATAAAAGATCATAAAAAGTAGAATCCATGTAATGATAGAAAAAAGGAATGGCAAATAGACCAAAATCTAGTTTTTCAACACATACAGTCAAAAAGACCTGCAGAGGAAGAAATGAGAGTATATTTTTTTTTTAAAAAAAGTTCGTTATTTACTGGGATTTTAGAAAACAAAGATTTCTAATCAACTGGGCCTAATAATACTGTGGACCCAGTAATTGAGAAAGTTCAATTTTTTTTCATAAACCAAACGACTCCAATTTTGATTTTCTCTTACTTTTTCTCACCAACCAAACAAATAACTAAGCAGAAACAACATATTTGACGCCATAAACATGGGAATGAGAAGAAACCCAATAGAACCCACACTCTTTTTTTTTTTATGAATTAGAACCCACACTCCAATCTTATCAAATTCAGCAAATCCCCTTCAAGTTGAGCAAGATATGTGATACACTGATTGATACACACACAGAGTAACCAAACCGACTCACCTGCCAGTCCTAAGGAGCTCAACAACATGGTCCCAAACCGCAGCCCGAATCTCAATCGGATCCGAAACCCTAAACTTGGGGCAGCTCCCGAGAGCAACGGCGTGGTGATCGAGAACCGGAGGGACAATCAAGGTGCGGTTGAGAATCGCGGCCATCAAGATGGCATTCTTGAACTCGGAGAGCTGGTTGCTGAACCCACTGTGGGGCGCGTACCAGAGGAATGTTTCCCCTTGAGAGGAAATGCATTGGGGGAATTGGGAATTTGAGGTTTTGTTGAATGGGGAGATGATGGGAGAGAGCGAAGTTGGGGTGAGGAAGTAGTAGGAGAGGAGGAAGAGGAAAAAGGAAAAGAGGAGGGTGAGGAGAGAGGATCTGCCAGAGGGTCTTTTGGTGATCCATGGCTTGCGTGTCGGCCTGTTCGTGTGGAACAACTGGTTCATGGCTGCACCTGCTGCACTGCTTCTTGGGTTTGTTTGTGTTTGATTTGGGAGGGGAGGAGGGGGATCGGGTTTTACCAAATCTTAATCATCTCTCTGTCAAAATATATTGTTAAGATTTTGTTATATCAGTCTTTATATATATGAAAAAATACAAATGATAAATTTTGATAATTGTTTTTTTTTTTTTTTGAAAGGATAAATTTTGATAATTGTTAAGATTTTGTTATATTACTCTTTATATTTGTGAAAAAAATGCTAAATATTTTATATATATACTCGACTTTTAAAAATAAGAAATGTTAACATGATTAAGGTTGTGTTTCGCATTACTATTTTGTAGACAAAAAATATGAATTTAAACCAAAATGTAAAGAATATATCATTTGGAAATTTCATTGGTGACAATCCTCTGCACGCGAATTTAAACCAAAATGCAATTAGAATTGCGTTTTTAAAAAATTACAATTTGAAAACGTAAAAAATCTATGTTTTCAAATTGCAGGCAATTTGATGCTTTTTTGAAAAAATATAATTTTATTTTATTTTTATTATTATTATTATTATTGGAAACCCTTCTAAGGTAATATCACTTCGTATACCTATTCATGTTTGGTAAACCCGAGACTTATGCCCCCTCACTCCTCTTAACATAGACTAGTTGAGTCACTGGTTTCACCCGGGAAGCAGGCCTCAAGAGACAGTTTGCACTCAATGAATTTCGAACCTGAGATCATAAGGAGCACTCAAAGTCCCAAGCTTCCACCAACTGAGTCAACCCTTTAGGGTTGAAATAAAGCACAATTTTAAAATGTCAAATAGTGTTTTTAAAAAGAGTAATAATACATGTCATCCCCATGTCTATCTTGTGCCAATCAAAATTTATGTGACTTTTAAAAATCACCATTAAATTTATGATGAGTAATGAGACATGTCAACCCTCATGTCTATAGGATTAAAAGTCAATAATGATCTATCATAAATTCAATAGTGATTTTAAAAGTCACATCACTTTTAGTTGACACAAACATGGAGTTAACATATATATTTATTTATCATAGATCATTGATTCAATGATAATTTTAAAAGTTATATCAATTTTGGTTGACACAAAGTATATACGAGTATTGACATATATAAATAATTTTTAAAAAATCATGTTTTTAAAATTATTTTAAAATCGCATTTTTTAAAATACAAACCCAAACATATCCTTAATTTTAACCATTTAATTTGAAAAGGCAATTATAGAAAAAGTTTATTTGAAGCAAATTCGCTTAAGAATAGAGTGCGTGATTGCCGTTTAAGAATTAATTGAAGTCAAATTCCCTGATAAAAACTTGACAAAATCACTAAGGTTTGGATTGCATCTACATAACACAAAGCGTTACTTGATAACAATGAGCATCTCATATAAATTATAATAATATTAAGAATAAAAAATTATGATTGTGGAATTATAATTTTATGGATTCCAAATACCTAGACTGCCTCATTGATTCAATTTTGTGCTTTGAAATTTTATGAATTGTTTTGACAGACTGCAACTCTCAAATAGCACCTAGAGTGCCATCAAAAAAGAGATTAGCTAATCCTAGGTGCAAAAATCAACTAAGAACTCAAGGTAATAATTAATGTTCGCGTATTGAATTCAAATTATGTTATGAATCTGGCCCATTTAATTAAACGGACTAAATCTCTTAACCTTAACACACTAATTTTGAGTAAAGTTTATGTTAGATTCGTAGGTCGTATATAAAATTGTCAGCCCTACTAGGAACCCCGCATGTGGAATAACTTTAAAAACCCTTCTCCCAATATACAACAGAAAAATCTTAACCCAAAAGAGCCTACTACTCTAACTTGTACAAATGCCTCACTCTGTACCCTGACTCCTAGTCCAAGAACTCCTTTTGGATTTGTGTTGCAAGCTAAAATAATTTCAGAGTGAATCATCCATACAAGTAGCCACAACATATGTATGTTCAGGTATTTAGTATTGCATAACCTTTTACGTATAGTGTCATACATGATCAACATCAGAGAACAGAGGAATGAAACGAATAATATAAGACAAAATGTTAAAAGATTCAAATAATTTCTGATGATAGATGCTATGGCCTACAATCTAAGAACTGAATTAAGTTAACTAACTTATATGAAAACAATCTTATTAAGGTGACATGAAATAACCAAACCAAACCAAACTGCACATTATTAGTCTTGTATTAACATTAACCTTAAGAGTTCACCCAGCATTGAGCTAACCTACAATCTCAAGCTCAGAAAAGCTGCCCATCAAACTGCATGGATTGGGCTGCCGCTCGAATTTATATTTGAACTGCCAGAGGCTGGATTTGCATGAAAAGCTGACTGCCTAGAGGTCCCCTCGAGCAGTTTTAGTGATAGAGAGGATGGACTAGAATTACCAATAGATTCTCCTAAGCTCAGTTTTGACATGCCAACCAGCTCATCGACATTGATCGATCGGGCTTGTTGAATGTACTGCAGTTGGCTTGAGAATCTCGTGTGTCTCCTTCTTAGTTGCCTCATTATTGTATCCTGACCAACATGGAAGAGGAAATGGGAAGAACGGTGAGAAATAAGCAGGATATACCACTTGGTAGCAAGGCTGTGAGCTATCTGGCTTTGGAGGAACAGGATCTCAATCATTGGAGTTGATAGACTCCATTGATTCACATTCTTCGTCCAGAGGAGAAGTAGAAGGCAATTGAGGATTGCCCTGCGTTTCAGCCTGTGATTGGTTGACAGATAAGAAGTCATGAGGTACCATCGAAGTATCAACCGACTGCAGAAAGATAAATAGCAAATATATCAGACACAAGAAGAAGAAAAGGAATAAAGAGAGAGAGAGAGAGAGAGAGAGAACTCCAACTTCAAATCATTTACTAATGTTTCATGCATCCACAAGCACCAAAAAAAAAAAAAAAAAAAACACAACATGGCATATGTCAAGTGAGCATCATAAGGATTAAAAGGGTAATAGTTGTTAGGAGAGGGGAATGATGGAATTATAATTATTTGTTATTTCTCAGTTGTATTAGAGTCCAATAAAGAGTATATCTCCATATACTTCCTAGTCCAATAAGAAAAAAAAGGTATTCTAGATGGTTTTTAAACCGTCTAGAATTAAATATTTTTCAGACGGTAACTGTCTATAAAAATATAATGCTAGACGGTTTTGTTAAAAATCATTTGAAAAATATTTAATTTTAGACGATTTTACAAAACTGTTGAGATTAAAATTTTTGAATCCAGATGGTTTTTAAAAATATAATTCTTTACAGTTTTATATAAAATTGTTTGAAAACAAATATAATTCTTGACGGTTTTTACAAAATGGTCGAGATTAGGAATTTTGAATTCAGTCGGTTTAGATCAAACCGTCTGGATTTAATTTTTAAATAATATAATTTTAAATTTTTCTCCATCTCTCCGACAAACCTTCTTTTTCTCCCTCTCTCTTAGAAAACATCATTTTTTCCCTCTCAAACAAACCCTCACTCTCTCCCTCTCACCGGCGCCTCCTCTCTCCAAGACTGGTAAGTATCTCTTCTCTATCTCTCTCTCTCCCCCTCCCTCTCTAAGTATCTCTCTCTAGCTCTCTCTCACTTTCTCGATCTCTCTCTCTATCTCGAGCTCACTCTCTGATCTCTCTCTCAGATTCAATAGGGTTTTTCTCTCACCACCCGAAAAGAAGAAGAAGGTGAAGCCAAGTTAGAGGTTCCACCATTTGAAGCCAGGAAGGTAAAACCTAACATTTTCTTATGATTTGTGGGATTTTTGATTAAGTCCGAATTTAGGGTTTATGTTTGAGATTTTGAGGCTTTTGTTACTTTGTTGTGTTGATGGCCGATTGGGGGCTTTGGGGTGATGTTTGAAGTTGACGGATTAAGACATTTTTGTTGAAATTCTTCATACATGCAGTGTAGTTTTTGTGCTGCATTTTAGTTTTATATGCTAGTGTCTGAGTATTGCACAAAAGTTGAGGACATTCAAACTTGAACAGTACTCTTCTGAGTCATTTCCTCAATTAGAATGTCGATATATGTATTGAAGTTCTTTTTTTGTTTCCTTTCCTTTTGCGAAAGGTTTGATGTATACAACAACCACGAGTGGATTAGTGTAATGGGGCAGGAAGTTCAATCTATAACTATTGACCAGCACACTCTTTAAGTTTTGCAAGCTCGTCATGGCCTGAAAGTAATTGTTTGCCACTAGCAAAATTTTGGATTCCAATTGCTATTCCGAAGGTTGAAGGTGTAGAAAGGGAAGGTGTATTCCAGGCGGCATAGAAGGTGTTTTTTGACCCACAATTGGTTTTTTGGTGTCTTATATTTGTGATGTAACTTGCTAAAAGTGGCGAGATTGTGAGTAACTAGTTGCAATAGAACCTTCCTCTGTACATTTACATGAAACTATATGACCCTTGCCCTTTGGACCATAAAAGTATAGGTCTTTCAATTGTGATGAACAAGTGTTACCAAGTACAAGATTTTGCTACTATGTAGACAAAAAATTTCTCCTTTACCCCAAAGAAATTTCTACTCAAGTTAACCATGGCTTTCATTCTGTTTTATATGGAGAAGGAGATAAGCACCTAGAAATGTTGTCACTTATTGTGTTCAATTAATTACAGGACTGAGGTGATGATGGGTGTTAAAATAATGCTGAAATATAATATAAGATAAATAATAGCGGAAGAGAGAGAGAGAGAATGAGACACAGGGCATTACAGGTGGTTCGGTGTTAGACACCTACGTCCACTACTTTGAAGGGCTCTTAGGGCTACATTGTGCTCATTGACTTGATTTGTTTACAATACAAATGTCTTTATTTATAGGGTATAAGATAAATATAAGTATGGTAATCAAATCTCTCAGATTTGATACAATCAACTCTAAATAGAGAATATTACATTATCACCCAAATATGGAATATACGAAAAATATAATATATTTTTCGTATATTCTAACATCTCCCCTCAAACTCAAGGTGGAAGATCCTGTAAGTTTGAGTTTGAAAATAGAAACGGAATATAAATGCAACCGAAATTGGTAGTTGGATCAAAGCGGTGTCGGAGAGAAAGGCTGAAAGTGATGACCAGAAAACGGAGACAATCCGTTAAAAGACTTAAAGCCGCAATTGACAATTATAAAAGGAGTAACGAAAATTGGCTGTCAAATCCCATGAAGGGCCGAACCACATTGTGTCACGGCCAGAAAACGGAGACAATCCGTTAAAAAGATCCAAAGCCGCAACTGACAATAATGGAAGAAGTAACAAAAACTAGCCGTCAAATCTCGTGAGGGGCTGAACCATAATGTGCCAAGATTCACCAATGAAGTACGCCGCATATCACAACAAAACAGGGCTGAATATGAACCATAAAATCCAAAGAGCCAACTACGTGCCAAAATTCCAAAAGGGATGTGGTCCACTTTGACTAATTATCAAACTTTTTTTTTTTTTTGGTGACGGCGGCAGAGGAAGCCAGGAACGGGGCATAGACGGTGCTAATAAGCAAAGGCTGGTGGTGAAGATTGAGCGCGCACACTGCTGAAGAAGACAAGAGGCTGGCGGGTGGCCAGCGGCGGCGGCATGTGTTGGCGACAAAGATAGACCGGCGTGGGCCAGTGGTGAAAATTGAGCAAAAACACTACCGGAGAAGACAAGAGGCTGGTGAGTGGCCAGTGACGACAGCACGTGGCGGCGACGAAAATGAACCGGTGTGGGCCGGTGGTAGGGCCAACTTGGGCCAAAACAACAAAAAGGGCCAACAACGGGCCAAAATCCAAAAGAGGCCGGCTTGGGCCAAAACACAAAAGGGCCGACAATGGGCCAAAAGCCATAAATGGCCGGTTTGGGCCAAAACACAAAGAATAAGCCAACATGGCAGGTTATGAGGTTGGCATACCGAACCCAACTTGTGTGGCGCGCATGAATGTTTTCAGCTTCTTCTTCTTCTTTTTCATCATCTTCTTTTTCTTTTCTTTTCTCCTTCATCATCTTTTTTTTTTTTTTTGTTAAAAAAAAAAAATCGGGTGTGGCAGAGACCACAAAAGGGAGAATAGACCTACAGGCGGCGATCCGGTGTGGCGTGAGTGCACCAGAACTTCAATACACCAGCGGGTTGAGATCTGGTGTGACGCGCGCAGGTGAAAGACAATGCACCTACAAGCAGAGATCCAGTGTGACGTGCGCAAGATAAGGAGAATAGACCTGCAGATAGCAATCTGGTGTGACGCACGTACAGGTGCAGCAGTGGGCAGCGATCCAATGTGACGTAGTCCAGGTGCACGTTTGGGCAAGAATCTGGTGCAGCGCGGTACAGGGGTGCTGGAGGTGTGGCGCGTGGATCTCACATGCAGAAGCGGCGACGTTGTGTGGCGGCGCGATGGATGACCTCGGGGCGCATGCTCGACGGATCCTTGTAGATCGGCAGCCTCCAAACTGGATTCTGGTGTCTTCTTCTGCAAATGGCTAACTAGGGCGGCGCGTGGTGGCCGGTGACGGCGCGTGAATTGCAGAGTAAAACTCTCGGGCGGCGCGTGACACTAAATTTTTGGTTGATTTTGGCGTATCTGGACTCGGCGGCACCTGATCTGTTGATTGGTGTGACTCCCAAGGCGAGTGGAGGACCGTGGAGGCGTGTGGAGGAGCGGATAGACAGCGGCGCGTGGAGGCGTGTGGGAGGAATTGCGGATCTTGAGGCGGCACATGAGGGCGCGTTGAATGGTAGTTTTGGCTGATTTCGGCGGGGTTGTGTAGAGCGACTTTCAAGCTTCCCATACATGTGCGACACATTGTGAGAGAAGGCCTGGATGGCTGAGATTCGTGGAGGGTAGTGTAGGTGGTGAGCGGGGACTACCGGAACAGTGAGATCTCAAAGAGAACGCCAGGAAACGTGAATGACGTTTATTGAAGGTCACAAGAGAGTAGCTCTGATATATTTTCCGTATATTCTAACAATGGGGAACATCACTGGCAGCCCCCTTTAAAGACTTATAAGCAGTTCATTATCACATCTGACTCTCTATCTTATATAACATCTTTCATGATTTGTAGGTATCTGTGCAGATATTGCGATGTCAAAGTATGAACATTGGTCTTCCTTAGCACCTCTTCCATTTGAGGTTGTCCTTTCTTCAACTGGAGCAACAAACAAGAGAGAAGTGTCAGGAAATTTGGGATCAACAAGTTCAGAGTCTTTCTGTGTTAGATCGTGAAAATGATAGTGACTTTGAGGGAAACAGTGATCTGGATTCCTTTGCTGGAGATTTAGAGAATCTTCTTGATGCAGAGGAATGTGAAGAAGTGGGGAACTATGAATCGAAGTATGACAAAGTAGATGGGGTTAAAGGTCTTAAAATGAGAAGGCGCCCATCCTCAGCTCAGGCAGAAGAGGAAATGGAAGATGGCGCAGCTGAAGCAGCCGAATTGTGCAAGTTACTCATGGACGGTATGGATATTTTAGTCACGCTATAGGAGTAACAGTGATTTGATCTCTCTTTATTTTACTTTTGAGGAGCTTTTATAAACATCTCTATGGGTGAACTCTTTTGCCTTTCTGGGTTTTAGTATCTGCTACACCGAGAAAAGATTAGATGGAGGAAATGTCTTCTTGTCTGACTTGAGATTTTTTTATTTATTTTTGAGTGGGAAACAGAAAGTTTGTGAAACCTGTGGAATTGATTAGGCCTCTTTTGCATGTATCAATTATCCTGTATAATTATGGATAATTTCTTTTTGTCAATAAATGAAACTGATAGTACTCAAAAATCCATTCTGATTGTGTAACTTTGTGGCATGTCTCTGGTGGATTTTGTAATGGCATCAAAACTTGTGGGAATCGGTTCTGAAATGAACGTCATCCTCTCTTTATATATATTTTTTTTAAAAAAAAATAGAAGTTCTGGACGGTTTTCCCAAACCGTCCAGAATTACATTTTCTGATGCCAAATTCTGGACGATTTGAAATTGTTTATAATAAACCATCCAAAACGCATTTTAGACGATTTTTCACTTAGTTCTGAACGGTTTTGAACTGTCTAGAAACCCTTTTTTTTTTTTTTGGTAGTGAATAGACCTTCCAATAAGAAATAGAGTTCCCAATAAGGACTAGATTTCTAATTTAGATTATTTCCTTACTAAAGTCTAAGTCCCAATCCTAGAAGTTAAGACCTAATTGGTCTTTTATGTAACATGTAGTCTATTGTTTCTCTATTTAAAGGGGAATTATCAATAACAAAAGTATGAGTTAATTCTCTCTCTCATACTTTTGTTATTGATAGTTCCCCTTTAATGAGTTAATTTTTTCTTACTTATAAAAAAAAAAAAAAAACAAAAGTATGAGTTAATTATTGTTACAGTTTATTGTGTTTTGAAGGTCAAGACTTTCTCGAAGTAGCTATTGGAGATCTTGGCTCTTTCGAAATAACTTTTTTTTTTTTTTTTTATGTTTTGTTACTAGTGGGTTTGCATCACCGTGAAACAGAAATGGAAACAAAAAAAAAAAAGAAATAACCCAAATCAAAGAGAAAACATACATTCTTTGTGAAATCTAGATCAGTGTAACATCAGATATTCAACAAAAACAAAAACACAAGCAACGATTATTATTTTGAAACTCAAAAGATAGAAGAAGAAACAACCCAAATTGAACTCTATATGGAGAAATTTTATGTAGAACATCCACTTCTCTTGACGGATTGCAAAGATATAAAGGAGTGGAATTGATTTTTTAACCTTTTATCTTTGTTTCGCTTTTTCTTAAGCGACTGAATGCACGGGATTTTTGACCAAAAATCCAGCTGGGTGCCTAATGGAGCATCTCTCAAGATTTGATGGATTTCTGACAAGAAATCCAAACAGAAAACGAAAGAAAAGGATTTCTGTCGAAGAGTTGGTAGATAATATCGACCTCCCTGCATCTTGAGATTTGATGGATTTCTGACAGGAAATCCAAAGAAAAATGAAGAAATGAATGAAAAACAAAGATTTGGTTTTCTCTTGCTTGGAGAAGAGTTGAAAATACTGAAAAGCCCCTCACAAAAGCTTTGACTGTAAAGCTTAACAAGGGTATTAACGTAATTATGAGGGGACAACAAAAAAAATAACGTAAACCAAATGAATGAAAAGACAAAAAAAAAAAAAAAAAAAAAAAAAAAAACCTTTAAATTCTCTTCAACAATTTACAACCTAAAAAAGGCAAAATGGTAATGAACATACTGAAAAGACAAAAATGCCCAAAAATATCTCTAAATCCTTACCATTCAAGATGGTCAAAATGGATTAATATCAAATAAAAATCTTTGTATTGGGAGAGCTAGGGACTTTTTATATAGCTTTAAGATTTAAGACATATTTTGCAAAAGTACTTACGGCTCAACTGGGATTCGAAGTTTTCACTCTTATTCTACTAACTGTAACGCACAATCCGACATGGATCACGCGACTCCCCATAACGAGCGTGCATTCCTACCTCTCTCATTAATCGCAGACGTCAAAATCTCTAAAAACAAAAAGTGAAAATATAACTAAGTTGACTGGTTCAAAGGCTAATCTCTCTCACCCAAATTTTTTCCTCTCTCTCTCTCTATTTCTTCTTATCCGAATGAAAGCATAATCGGCATGTCGCTATTTGCGAATGATCAAGAAGCAGGGAGTGAAGTGGGAGTGGAGAAGAAGAAGAAATGCTTATTTCGGCCAAAATGTTTTATGGGTAGGAGCCAATTTTTTTATGGATAGGGGAAATTATATTTTACCCTATAATATTTTTTTTTTTTTCAAACGAGTTTGGGGGGTGGGGGGGAGGAGGCTTGGCCTATACCGGTGTCTCTGTGTGTTAGCTTTCACACTCCGATAATATGTCACATGTTTTGAAATCCTCCTATACATGCCATATAAAAATCAAGATGCTTACAATTATTAGAAAAGCTAATTTTAATCCAAAAAGAATAATTTTCCTCATGAGCAAATGTTGAATTACATGTACAAATCACTACAAAGTAGCAGCTGTCTAAAAGCTAAAATAAATTATTAGGGATGAATACAAATTAAAGCGATTCAAATCATTTAATCCATGATAAAACCCCATACCAGCTGACAAGGAGACAAATACCATCCGCTCACCCGAAACTTGAACGTCATAATTAACCGTAAAAGAAAGGAAATCCATTTCCGTTTGATTCAAAATATCTGTGAGCACACAATTAACAATTGGTAAGTTTATCATGAGAACTTTGACTATATATTTTCTTCCAAAAAACAAAAAAGAAGACTATAAACTAAGGCACTACAAATGTTAAAGGTCACATATTCGGATAGATTAAAAAGAAAATTAAAGATATATATACCTCCAGGTTAAGCTTAAAACCAAGCTCCAGCTGCAATTTCTGAAACGTGTTTGTCAAATGACTGTTTCTCCCTAACAGTGCCACCTCTCGCAAGGCAGTCAAACTTTGTAGATCCGAAGGGATCATGGTCAAATCAGAGCATTGAATGATAACCAAATGCCTTAAGCCTGGCATTGCACCCTTGTCTTGTTTCCATTTTTTAATTCTCTCTCCTACCAATTTTAGGAATTGTAGTTGGGGAAACGAATGTGCATGGATGTGGAGATCACAAGAAGACAAGCAATTTCGTAGTTTCAGTATCCAAAGTTTGGGAAGTTTTCCCAATACCTCCATGCCACTGTCATCAAACCCCACCTCAAATAAACTAATCTTGGTGATTGTCTCTGGAAATGAATTAGGAAGACTAATAATGTGTCCCCCAGAAAAAGATGAAATTTTCAATGTTTGGAGATGACTTAAATAGTGGACGCTTGCCAAAATACCTTCTATATCACATCCGTCCATGTTCTGCATGCCCACAATATCCCTCGATAGCCCTAATTTCCTTATATTAGGAAGCTTGCCCTCGACAATGAGACGCCCAATATCTTTTGAGTAAAATGTTTCAAGGGAAAGGACTTGGAGGTTCCACGGAGCTGTGACCAAGTGGTTCGGTAAACTCAAATTGCAACACAAATTCCTCAAACGCGGTAGTTTCATTATCGAGTCTGGCAAACATGGTGTACCACCAATATTGTATGAGGCTATGGCAAGTGTTTCTAGATTTGTAAGGTTGCCAATGGAAGTTGGAAGCATGAATCCATCACTAAATAATTGTATCTTCAAGTACCTCAAATGGATCAATATTTCTATCTCTTCGGGAATGAAATTGGCATGTAGCTCCAAATGAAGCACCCGAAGCATTTTCAAGTTTCTGTGGACCCACTTCCAGTGGATTTCCTCAAACTTCAGCCAAAACTCACTTCCAAAAGACAAAAAAGAACGAGCATATGAAGTGCCAGAGGTGTTTGAAGAAATGAATTGAGGAAGAATTCTACTCTGGATGGAAAGTCTGCGAGAGGTGTTCCATGATGAAGGGTTATCATCTCTAGGTACATAAAGAAGCTTCTCTTCCGCGCTCTTGCTTATGCATAGGTCTCGCAGAAGATCATGAATACGACAACTTTTCACTCCTTCATCTGACCGCCTGGTAGCCAGTTGGATCAAGTTTCGATCAATGAGTTCCTCTAAGTAGTCCTCAGCAACATCCTCATTGTTTCGTTTGCCAGTATGCTGTATGAATCCCTCAGCTATCCATAGTTTGATCAATTCCCTTACAGGGATTTTGAAGTCTTCTGGGTATGCACCAAAATACAAGAAGCATGGTTTCAAGCGCCGGGACAGATGGGTGTAGCTTAAGGCCAGAATGTCTTTGCATTCAGTAAGGTACCAATTTACATCAGCAATCACTTTCGACCATGTTCGGTATGTCTTTTCTTTATTTGCTAAAAGACCCCCTAATACCACAATTGAAAGTGGCAACCCACGACAACCTTCTGCAATTTGTCTTCCCAAAGTTTCTAACTCGGGAGGAGCATTCCCTCCTCCTCGAAACACCTTTTTACAAAAGAGTTCCCAGCTTTCATTTTTGTTAAGAAATTGGAGAAAGTAAGGAGGAGTAAAGCTTGCATGTGATGCCACTTCTTTTATGCGGCTAGTGATGAATATTCTGCTTCCATTGGAGTTATCAGGAAAAGCATCTTTTACCTCATTCCAATCTTGGGGTTTCCAGATGTCATCCATGACTACTAGGTACTTCTTTCCTTGCAAGCATTTGAGTAACTTCTTTAGTAGGACTTCTTTTGCTTGTTCCTCACTTTTCTCTTTGAGTTCCTTTATCAATTTATCCAGTGATGATATTGACAACTGGGATTTTAAAATTTCGAGGAATAACTCTCTGATTTTGAAATCTTGAGATACATACACCCATATACGGCAATCAAAGTGGCTCTTGATGCAATCATTATTGTAGATTTTTCTGGCAAGTGTGGTCTTTCCCAAGCCACCCATACCGATGATTGAAATGACATCAAGATTTGAATTCTGTGTTTGAAAAGTAAGTTGTTTCACCAATGTATCACAGTCATCACGATAGCCAACCACGTCATCTTCCTCGACGTGTCTCCTACGTCTATGCAGTGCCACTTCTGCATCTACACTTACTTCATCTCTTTCAATTCCGTACTTTTCTATATCGTCGTAGATTTTGTTGATCTCTCTGTTGAGGCCTTCTATCTTCTTTGCAACAGTGTGGAGCATTTTTGCGTGCCCAATGCTATAGACTATCTTTCCCAAGATATTCCTCTTCTTGTGTTCATTGACTTTGACGATGAATGTGTCGATAACATGCTCGGCCTCATAAGCAACTTCCGTGATTTGCCTGACTAACGCCTTCACATTTTCATGGTCGCTCCGTTTCCCATCAGAGTTATCGAGGAAGATATTTATCCTCTCGAGCTCCCTTTGAAATGACTTGACCTTATCTTCCACTCCAAAATCGAAACATGCTCCTTCTATGAGTTGGGCTAATTGCTGTAGGAGAACATTAATGACAACGTCGGCCATTGTTGCTTGTCTTCCCTCCTATTTTTGCTTCTTCTTTTTGGTCTTTTCTCTTGGTAGGGGTGGTACTGATTAAGAAAAGAGAAGCAGAGTTTAAAAATTAAAAACCACTGCTCACATTTCGAACGTGGAGAGCAGCTGTTGATACCGTTGAATAATAAAATTAATTTTAATAACATTTATTTGAGTCTTTTTCATGTTCTTGTATGTTACTAAAGTATGTTTAGTATGCGGAATGATTATTTATTGGAATAGACTTTATTAAGAATGAAAGAAGTAGAATGTATTAGTCTTGTAATAATCATTATCATGTTCATGAAGAAATTATTAATCTTTCAATTAAGGAAACAATTATTGTTCTTAAATTTGAGAATAATAGTTATTCGTTCAATTGAATGAATAATCATTCCCTCATAGCTATCGGGATGGCTGTTTCAAGACTAATCCATTTCACTTCTTCCATTTTTTATAAAGGCTATTTCAAGGAATAACCATTCTGCGTACCAAACATGTCCTAAGTGACTTAAAGAAATTGTGGCTTTTAGTTTTTCAAGAGTTATTTTACATAGAAATTACATGGGAGTTATATGAGATGTAAATGAATGAAGTTAATGTGAAGAAATTATAAGGGTTATTTGTATCCTATAAATACCAATGTAAGCAAGTTATTATTAAGTTGAATAAAAGATTAAAAAGTCATCTATTAATTTAGTGTTTCTCTTCCTTTTACATTCTCTCTTAGGTTATGTTTGGTACGCGTAATGACTATTCTTTAGAATAACCTTTATTAAGAATAGAAAATGTAGAATTGATTAGCCTTGAAATAGTCATTCTCATAGCCATGAAGGAATGACTATTTCTTCAATTGATGGAATAGTTATTCTTCCTCTCAAATTGAGAGGAATAGCTATTCCCTCAATTAAAGAAATAGTCATTCATTTATAGCTATCGAGATGACTATTCTAAGACTAATCTATTCTATTTTTTTATTCTTAATAATAATTATTCCAAGGAATAGTTATTTCGTGTACCAAACATGTAAGTGTGTAGTTTCCAATTTCCAACAAAGACTATGAGAGAGAGGGAGAGAATGGAAAAGCAGCTCTCAAAGCTTAATTAATAAATAATAAGGAAGATAAAGAACAGTGACACTCTTTCCATATTGCTTTCGGAATTGGATGAGATACATTTTCATTTAAAATTGAGAGTATTTATTTTATAATTAGAATTGAAAGATGGTAAATTTAATAGTGTACATTAAGTCAATTTAATTAATATGAAATCGTTTCTAAGATTAAGGCTTCATTTGGTTTGTGGAATGACTATTTCATTAGGAAAAGGAATAGTTATTCCTTAGAATAGAAGAAGATAGAATGGAATAGTTATTCCTATTCATTGGTTTGGTTGTAATGATGGAATACAACACTGAATAGATATTCTTTTGTTTGGTATAGTAGAATACGCTAGTGAATGGAATCATATTGTAATCAAATTTCTTAAAACACCCTTATAATACAAATATAATTTAAGGACGTTTTCTTCTTTATTTTTTAAACAAAAACTGTTATACTATAACCTTTTATTTTTTTTTAAAAAAATGTCAGTCTTTTTAAAAAAAGTTCGTATATATATATATTTTTTTGGCACATCATTTTGCCTTGGCCGTAACACTACAAAATGATGTGCACAAATGAAAAAAAAAATAATACAAAATAAAAAAAAAAATCAACAAAATCATCATATTCACCCATCAATTTTATTTTTATTTTTTTAAAAAAAAAACGAAAAGCACTTCACCATATGATCTCATAATACTCAAAAAAAAAAAAAAAAATGATGTTGGAATATGAGAGGCTTTTAAGAAAAGATGTTACAATAATTTTATTCCTGTAGGAAAGGAATAGGTATTCCTCTCTTTTTTAAAAGGAATGCATATTCCTCTTCGTAAGGAAATAAATATTCCTATGAGAATAATTATTCTTATGAATATGCTCTTACCAAATAAGTCTTTCTATTTTGAAACTTATTCCACAAATCAAACGAGACCTAAATGTACCATCTTTCAAACCTTGACCATAAATACTTTTCAATTCATTTGATACGGAAGAGAATCCTAATTATTTGCTTCCATAAGATAAGATAAGAACGATTCATATCTTATTAAAAGTACTGCATTAACTTAAAAAAAATTTAAAAAAATAATAGTACCTGCATTCAATAAAACCAGCTCTGATAACTTCTTCTCGGTTTCCAATGTCAACAAGCAAGTCAAAAAGTATTGAGAAAGATCATTCGCCCTAGCCTAGGCAAAAAATCTAGGTTCTGTTTAAAAAGAAAAAAAATTAGTTTATCAAAACAAAACCATAGACAAACAATCTCAAATACCTATTATTACTTTATTAAATAATAGCGAAGCTACGTTTGGCTTTGGGTTCATGGCACCCTAAACCTTTTTAAAATACTCTCAAAAATACTATTACGAGTACTCTCGCAGTCCCTAAAACTGGTTTCTACTCTCAAATTAACATGGGCGAAACTGTCCTAACATTGGAGGGACAAATGTTCTCCCAAAATTTTTAAAAATTCCTATAAAATTTGCTTTCGACTACTACAAACTTCAAACCGATTTTTACTCTTTGTCATATTGCTTTCTACTATCTTGAAAAAAAGATGACTTTCTATTCTTAGGACATGTTTGGTATGCGGAATGACTATTCTTTGAAATAGTCTTTATTAAGAATAAAATGAGTGTAATGCATTAGCTTTAGAATAGCCATTCCGATGACTATGAGGAAATGATTATTCATTCAATTGAAAGAATAGTCATTTCTCTTAAATTTAAGAAGAATGACTATTCCTTCAATTGAAGGAATAGTCATTCCATTATGGTTATAAAAATAACTATTACAATACTAATTCACTATACTCATTTATTTCTTAATAAGGGCTATTCCAAAAAATAGTCATTTCGTGTACCAAATATAACCTTATATCATATTTTATTTATTTTAAACTAAATAGGCATCTCGAACAACTCTAATGCAAAACAACCAAAAATTTTTTTAAAAAAAAAAAAATGAAGTAAACCCAAACTGTGTCAAATCTCTCTCAATCTTGTCCAGCAATAAAAATATCAAATCTCAAAGACAACCAGTGAAGACTAGACGAAGAGAAACAGCCCAACCACCAAAAAAAAAAAAAAAAAAGGAAAAAATTATCTCAATCTCAAATCCCTCTGTAAGAAAAATAAATAAATAAATAAAAAAATTCATCTGTAAATTTGTAACAAAGACGACTAGAGGCAGTTATTCCTCCGTTAATAAACTCTTTTGTAGAAAAAGAAAGTTAGAGAGAGGAAAATAAATTGTTCTACTCTACAACTTAAGCATTTTTCCATGAAAACAAATCAGAAGTGAGATTTTAAGAAGCCCACATCCGAACAATAGGCCAACCAGCAACCGCCCACACCCCGGCCACCATGAGTTCTCTTTCCGTTCCTTTCAATGTTTTTTTGGGTTATCATTTTGTGGCTCACAGGCTTTTTTTTAGTTTCTCAGCTTCTGCAGCGTTCTTGATGAGGAGTTGAATTCCAATCTCTTTTTGTTGTCTGGCGTTATTTTATTCTATTTTTCTTGATTCTTGTTGGTCGTGGGTTAGTGGGTGGCTCATGATTTTTATCACCGTCTAATACAATTTTTTACAAAGACAAAAGTAGCATACACAACTCCAATCCAAACTCACAAAAGCCAAACTTATAGCAGTAGCACTAGTATCATTGTTAATTTGTTATTAAATTTGATTTAATATTTTAATTTGTTACAAATTTACAATGACAAAAAAAAAAAGTCTAAAGATAATCATGTGAACAAAAAACTACTGTATAAACAAAAAAGAATAGAACTTTCTGAAGAAGAAAAAAAAAATCTTGTGAAACCCCAAAATTTGCTATGGACTACATAACCAAAGAAAACCCCAAAAAGTTGTGAACCATACCTCCGGTGAGAAGCCGCAGAGTGGTCGTGGTGGTGACAATGGCCATGCGGAGGCAAGGAGCTACAATCTGATGAATGGGATATTTTATGAGATTTCGGTAAATTTTTCTATAAGGAGCTACTGGTTGGTGCTTTTAATTTATTTGGGTAAAGAGTTAATTGAGCTACTCATTCATTAAAAAATAATAATAATAATAATAAAGTAATTGAACAATTTCAATGAAAATGGTCGAACCGGTCAATAAACGCAGCTTTGAGCAATCACGATTCACGTGAGCCAGACACGTGGCACTATTCTCGTGAGTCTTGCCTTTTTGGATTGAGTAGAGCTGGGCGTCCGTCTTTGACGGACGCCAGCGTCCGTTTCTCTTATAAAAAAAAAAATAAAAATCAAAAAAAATGTTTTTTCTATTAAAAACAGGCTTAAAGTTATCCAATTCTCATTTTGTTTTTTTCTAAGGTCATGAAATGGGGATGAAATAAAGTCTGGAAAAAACAGCTCCAGGCTTATTTCATCCCCATTTCATGACCTTAGAAAAAAACAAATGAGAATTGGATAACTTTAAGCCTGTTTTTTAATAGAAAAAATCATTTTTTTGATTTTTTTTTTTTTTCTCACTAAAACGGACGCTGGACGCCTAGCAGGACTCTTTTGGATTTGACCTTATTATACGGATTCACACTAAGAGTAGACTCCTACTATAGACAGAAATATTTTTCAAACAGGGCTGAAAGATATTTTCCTTTAATTAAGGAGGTGTTTGACAAAATAGGAGATTAAGAATTAAAGAATTGTTAACGTTTGATGTGATATAAAGAAAAAAGAATGTTGTAAATTTTTTGTATGAAAAAATAAATTTTTTTATTTTTTAATGAATATTTTATTTAAATGGTAATAAAAAATATTTGATGTGATATAAAAAGTAAAAAAAATTGTTAAAAAGTAATTAATATAATATAAAAAGTGAGAATATTTTTTTTAAAAAAATCTAAATCTTTTAACAGTGCAATCCTCTCCTTTTCCAAACATGTCCTAGTTTTTAAAGCTGTCATTGGTCTTTAAAATATGTGTTTCTCACTTTTGTTTTTTTTTTTAAACTAACCGAAGAAGCCGCCGTTAATTTCCAACTTGTCCGTCTAATTGAAAAAAAAAAACTTTGGTAGCGTCTCTCTCTTTTGCTCAGGCTTTCAAATTCTCTCCGAAACTAAGAAAAAAGTGTTTGGTCCATTGTCTTCTCCATCTCGCACGAAGCTCAAATTAATGGAATGACTGTGGAGGAGATTCAGGTTCGGCTTCGCTGAATCCACATCAATGAAAAATTTAAGCCTTATCAATGGACTAACACCTAGATGAGAAA
Organism: Betula pendula; assembly: GCA_900184695.1. Classification (NCBI taxonomy): domain Eukaryota; kingdom Viridiplantae; phylum Streptophyta; class Magnoliopsida; order Fagales; family Betulaceae; genus Betula; species Betula pendula. Next base: position 604,451 of record FXXK01000038.1, on the reverse strand, counting down.
TCCAGCAAACCCATACTCAACAAACCGAAAGCTCAGACAACACTCATGACTCAACCAACACAGTGGCTACACTCCAACCCCACCCCACATGCACTGTTTCCAGAAACCCACCATTAATCAGTTCCTATAACTACAAATCAACACCAAATTAACTTCACAAACCACAACTACAGCAAGCACTAAACTAATGAAACCCATAAATTAATACAACCCATTAAAATTTCTAAGAAAATCAACCCATCAGTTTACTGATCATCATCACCCCTGAAACGGGTCTTCTCTTTGGGCAACCCGTAGCTTCAAGTGCCACGGCGTGGAAAAAAAGGCCTTCTTTGAAACAGCGGACTTGGTGGCCGGTTTCCAGCATGGTGCGAAATAGAGGGGGAGAGAGAGAGTGGGCTCTTCAACCTCTGCCTCTCTCTCTTCTTCTTCTCTCTCTCATTCTCTCTATGCTCTGTGGGGAAGAGAGTGAAATAATTTTCTATTTTCTTTTTTTTTATTAGACAGACGAGTTTAGGAGTTAACGGCTGTTAGTGTTTTTTAAAATACTTGGGAAGCACATGTTTTGAACACACATAGCAGCTTTAAACAGTTGGGAAGCCAAAAATTTATCTTTGGAAGGGCCGAATTAAAATATATTTACAATATAAATTTTTTCTCTCTTTATATGCTATAGATCTACTATATATAAAATAATAATAATAATAATAATAATAATAATAAATACAATCAAAATAAAAATAAAGTATTTATAATACAATATATGTATCATAAAGAGTATATCTATCTAATTTTATTAATGTGTCAAAATTGAAAAATCATTAAGGTAATAAATAGGCATAAGTACCACACAAAAAAATGATGCTTTGATAAAAATCATTTTATGTTTGTGTTATTGAACATAAATTTGTATTATTATTCATCTTACATAATTGTTCATAAACTAATTTTCATGAAAAGAGAAAATCTTAACATATTAAGACTTTAAGTAATATTCACCAAAAAACATGATATTCAGAGTATAAAATTAGGTGGATAATTTGGATGGGCATATGTATGAATCCTATAATTAAAACACAATATTTTAAGAATATTTGCCAAGAAACACTCACAAAGAAAAAAAAAAAAGTACGAAGCTAGATAGATGATTTTTGAAAGACCATTAACTAATCGCTTCAAAAATTTTTCCAACTTACAATTGAAAAAAAAAAAAGAATTAAAAACTTGTGAAAGCTATGGCCCACCGGTCTACATGTGGCGCCACTGACTTTAAAGACTAGTTGAAAGAAATATCTTCCGACCCCATCTGAAGAAATTTCTATCCTCTATTATAAAGGATGTGACTTGGTGTTAATGCAACTAGTAGAGCTGGGCGTCCGGCATCCGTTTCCTATTTAAAAAAAATAATAAATAATAAATAAGAAAAAAATATTTTTTTTAACAAAAAAACAGGTTCAGACTTATTTTATCTCTATTTTATAACCTTAAAAAAAATAAAATAAAAATTGGACAAATTTAAACATATTTTATAATAAAAAAAAACATTTCTTTTTATTTTATTTTTTTTTTTTTCAACTCAAAACGAACGCTAGGCGTCCGTTAGCACGACTCTAATGCAAGACTAGGATCCTAGTCTTGTGTGTGAAGCTGGACACGTCAGAGCAAGGGACATTCTATAGATGATGCCTATGACGTCATGATGGTGACCAAAGTTGAGATAAGTTAAAAAAAAGAGGGTTGCTATATCGTAGACAGTCTTACGACTGTCTTACGACAAATGTGGGACGGGACACGTCAACAGATTGGTTTTTTTTAAAAAAAAAAAAAAAAAAGAGAGAAAAGAGGACATTTGCGTTTAGTTTAAGCATTTCTTTCTCCTTTTCAGTTTTCCCTCCATTTCTTTTCCTACCCCATTTTCTCCCCCCTTTTCCGTGCTCCACAGTCCCAGGCCCATCACCGGCGACGCAAACCGGCGAAGGAGTGCACCGGCGACACTGTGTGACCGGCGACACTGTGTGATTGTGACTGTGAGTTTTTTTTTTTTTTTTTTTTTTTTAAAAAAAATATATCATACATTAACGCTAGCTTGTCTCCTCAGATTATTGTAGTGTTGGATGCAGTTTTTAGGTGAATACGTTTGTGTTGTTTTATGTTTGTCTAATTTTTTTTTTTTTTTGGGATATTTGGGTATTGGCCAGACTAATTGCTGTTAAGAGTTGAAAATTAATGTGGTCTTTTGGTTTGTCAAAATAATGGTGTAGGTGTAGAATAAGAGCTATGATTTCTAAGCCTCACTCCAATTGCACATAACAATGTAACTCAGATTTACATGGTTTTGGAAACAAAATACATTTTGGGTGTGGCCCAAAATTCTATTTAATAAAACTGCTATTTACCAGAAATTTGATAAGGGGAGTTTTTTTTTTTTTTTGTAATGTAGTAAATGTTTTTTTATATATTTATGTCTTTTGGTTACAAGGATTCATTTACTACACTTCAATGTGAAAAATTGTTCTTTTTGGTATATTGTTCTAGAATTGTATCGGTTGTCATTTTTTTTTAAAAAAAAAATTGTTTATATCATAAGTTCCCAATTTTGTTTTTTAAAAAAGAAATTGCTTGTCTCCTCGGACTATTTTGTTTGAGGTTCCCTTTGACTTTCTACTTTGAGTGAATCCAAAAGCTAGGATCCGTTTCCCTAGTCTTATGTTGATTGACAATGAAGCTTCTTATATTTCATTTCCCAAATGACAAATGGAAAGTGTAACAATAATATCTCAAGTTGGCACCCATTTTGATTAAAAGTTGCTCTATATTTTGTATTTTCAGTTACTCATTGTAGCCACCTTCTCCTAAATGGACTTTTCAAGCTCACAATTAGAGAATGAAGGTGAAGATGATTCTCCATTCAGATTCCCAAGACCGTGACCCACCAAAGATGGCCCTCAAATTGGTTATTAGGCTATACACTTTTGTTTGCTTTTTAATCTTGCTTCAATTGAGTGATTGTATGATTTATTGTTTCATTGTTGTTCAACTATGTTATTGTTTTCTCTAAACTTTATATTTTATATATATAGATGGAAATCAAAATGCTTGTGATTTAGAGTTGGATGATGAGGAGGACAATGGCCCACAATACAAGATTATAGATGGGGATGAAAAAGTTGAAGAACCCAAAGAATTAATGATGTTTAATTCGGAAGAAGAAGTTTTATTATACTATAAGAAGTATGCTAAGCAAGCAGGTTTTGGTGTAGTAAAAAGAGGCAAGAAAAATGACAAAGATGGTTGTGCAAAATACATCACCCTTGCATGTGTTCGTCAAGGCTCGGCAGAAAGCAACACATCATCAAATGCTATGAAGTCAAATCCAACAATTAAAACAGGGTGTAAGGCGAAGATCAATGCGCAGCGGACCGTTGATGGAAAGTGGTTTTTGACTACAGTTATTGTTGAGCATAATCATTGTTTAAGCCCAGGCAAAGTAAGATTTTTTAGATGCAATAAGACTTTAGATCCTAATGTGAAAAAAAGGCTGTGCTAAATGATAGAGCTGGAATACGTATGTGTAAGAATTTTAACTCTTTTGTTGTTGAAATGGGGGGGTTTGAGAATCTTACCTTTGGAGAGAAAGATTGTCGGAATTTTATTGACAAGGCAAGAAATCTTCGGCTTGGCAAAGGAGGTGCTAAAGCACTTCGTGATTATTTCAGTAGAATGCAAAAGCAGGATGATGGCTTCTTCTATTTAATTGACATGGATGATGAATGTAGGTTGCGAAATGTGTTTTGGGCTGACGCACGAAGTAGGGCAGCGTATGAAAATTTTGGCGATGTCATTACGTTTGATACGACATACTTGACCAATAGATACGGCATGCCATTTGCTCCTTTCGTAGGAGTCAATCATCATGGTCAGTCAATCTTATTTGGGGCAGGATTAATATCAAGCGAGAATACAGACACATTTGTTTGGTTGTTTGATACTTGGTTGGGGTGCATGAACGGCCGAGCTCCAAGTGCAATTATTACAGATCAGGATAGAGCTATGAAAAGTGCGATTGCAAGAGTTTTCCCAAATACTCGACATAGATATTGTCTATGGCACATTATGAGAAAACTTCCAGAAAAATTTGGAGCACATGCTGAATATAGTGACATTAAGAGTGCTCTACAAACTTGTTTGTATAATTCTCAAACCTGTGATGAATTCGAGGAAAATTGGCAAAGTCTAATTGAGCGTTTTGAACTTCAAGATAATGCATGGCTACATGGGTTATATAGTGAGCGGACTTTTTGGGTGCCGGCATATATGAAAGATATATTTTGGGCGGGAATGACTACTACGCAGCGTAGTGAAAGTATGAATTCATTTTTTGATGGTTATGTGCACTCAGGGACCACACTGAAGGAATTTGTTGACCAATTTGATAATGCTTTAAGGAAAATGGTTGAAAATGAGACACATGCTGATTTCAATTCTTTTAATAGCACGATAAAATGTGTAACCAAGTTTTCTTTAGAGAAGAAGTTTCAAAATGTTTACACCAATGCCAAGTTCAAAGAAGTGCAAGAGGAGTTTATGAGAATTATGTTTTGTAATAACTCTCATATTAAAAAAGAAGGTGCAATATCTACCTATGAAGTGACTGAATTTGATGTTGTTAGTGAAGACTACATTAAAGATGTAAAATTTTGTGTTTACTTCAATGAAGATGAAACTGAAGTGCAGTGCACTTGTGCATTGTTTGAATTAAGAGGCATTTTGTGCAGGCATTCAATTTCTGTGCTATTGACAAGGAAAGTTACAACATTGCCACCAAAATATTTTCTTGACAGATGGAGGAAGGATATAAAGCGAAGATACACTTTGATTAAGAGTAGTTATGATACCGTTGGTGATAACCCTAATGCCCAAAGATATGATAACATGTGCAAGAATTTTTATGAATTAGCATCACTCACATCAGAAAATGTGGATCATTACATGGAGGTGATGAAAAATGTTGATATTTTAAAGGAGAAATTTCGTGCCTTGAAGCTGGAACTCAGTCACCCTTCCCATAACCTTTCAGTTGAAATTGCATCTTCTAATTGTAATGAAGTCGGTGAAAGTGATGATGGTTTGAATGTGCAAAGTAATAAGGTGCTTAGTCCTCTTAGGGTTCAGAGTAAAGGGAGACCGCCAACAAGAAGAAAGGTGCCCATAGTAGAAAAAGAGGCTAAGAAGTCACAAGCAAAAAAGACGCCACAAGTAAAAAAGACGCCACAAGCAAAAAAGAAGACACCAAGTGACAACAATGCCAAACAGACGAGACCGAAAAAGCAGGTTCACACATTTTTTTTTTCCTTTCTTAAAAACATGTGCACTACCCCACATAGATCTTTCTTGTGTTTTGTTTGAAACATATTTACACCACAACTATTTTTTTAATTGTAGACCTCAAAAGCAATGCAAGATCAAGCGAGCACAAGTCAAACTCCATTGCCTTCGGTAACTAATGATCAACATGTTCATATGATTCTTACTCAAGATAGTATAATTACTCAGGTATACAAAAAAATCAATCGATAAAAGTTTTGACGGGTTACTTGATTTATGATTGTGATTTTTTGTTGATATCTACACTAGTTTTTCGACTCTCATTTTAGTTGGTTGACATGATTACAAACATTCTGATGTGTGCATTAGGTTGGGGTGCCGGTTGATCCAACAAATGAGTTGTCAAGATTGATATATGAACACAAATATAATGAAGCTTTCAGTGTAGCCCTTCAAAGAAGTGATGTATCCATTGTGTCTTGGCTCTGCTCCCAGGTGAATTTGTACTTATTTTTAACAAATATAGAAGCAACTAGATGATCGTGTGCTATTTAAAATGATAAACTTGTGGAAGGATAAAACTGAGATAGATGAAACAAGTTTAGAGTTTTGAACTTGTGTGGTATTTTTGGTTCTTTTCAGGTTGATTTATTGTGGATCTTGTCAGTGGTTCCTCTCCCTTTGAGCCAAGCAGTACTACTCTATCTTTTGCAACAATTAGCTTGTGATATCAGTAACGACCCACCCCGAAAACTTGCTTGGATGACAGGCATAGCTAATGCCATAATCCCAACTGACCCAGTAATTGCAATGCATGTGCGGCTTATCTTTGATCAAGTGTATAACATACTCAACAATTTACAGTGCTTGCCTACATTTAATAGTGATGAGCTCTCAAGTCTCCGTCTTTTGATGCATGTCATCAATTCCGTGCGCATGGCCTGTAAATGATGCAATATACTTGTTATTGTGTTGATGACATTTTGTAATGTTATTGTGTATATTTCAAGTGTTTTAGCTTTATGGATGGATCAAAGTGTAATTTTGTTAATATAGAGGAAATAGGATCAAAGTGTAATTTTGTGTGTATGAAGGAAATAGGATCAAAGTGTAATTTTGTGTGTAATTTTGTTAGTATGAAGGAAATGGGATCCAAGTGTTATTTTGTGTGTAATTTTGTTAGTATGAAGGAATGGGATCAAAGTGTAATTTTAGTGAAAGATCTTTCTTTTGGCCAATTGTTGAGATATGTTTCCTTGATGGTTATGGTGTCTGCCATGTTTCTTTTGTTATTATAATTTTTCACTTCCCTTTTGATTAAAGTGATCGGTTGTGTGAGAATAATTTATGGAAATCATTTTTTTTTTTCTTCTTGTGCTCTTTGGGTCATATTAAAGTCCAAAAGCTTTCATGCAGTGGACTTCTTTTTATGAGCCATGGAGAGATTGGAGCCTTGGAGGCAATAAGCATGAGCTAGGGAAGGGAGAGAACTTTTCTCTTTAGTATTTATTTTCCTCTATCTGTGAGAAGTGTGGCCATGATTTGATATTTTTATTTTGAAACTGATCGACATGTGATGCAAATAAGCTTTTATGGGTTATTAATTGGTGAATTTTGCTGGTTGTGATAGTTATATATTGTACAGGCATGTCTTTCTGCAAAATGGTTCTGGCGTCTCATATTCTCCATGCTGACTACTTTTAATATTGAAATCAAAATTTAAAAATCATTTTCGGATGCATCAAATTGGTCATTTAGGGAGCTTACAACTTTTCATGAACTGAAACTTCAAAATGTTTCTGCCTACACAACAAAAGAAGAAAAAGAAGTCATTAGAAGAACTGGACTCTTGACATTATTAAACTATGACCTTGCAGTTCCACTTTGCAATTGGCATCTATATGGTAGAGAGGAGATTGGTAGCAACTACAAATTTGATCTTTATTGAATTTTTTTTTTTAATCAATGAATTCATTTGTACGTATTTGGGCATTATTGAAACTCCAACACAAGTAAAATTTAACAAACTTGACATAACTCCCACAAAGATAAATTTGTTGGCAACATATCATCAAACTTGAACTCAAGGTTCAAAGAAAAATTTACTACAAAGTTCAGATGCCATGCATCCATTGCAACTAAAAACAAAGTGCTCCAATGAACACTAGAATACAAATGCTTCAACGTACAGTACAAGTGCCTCTCCAAAATCCTACATTACAACCTAAAGATGTTACTTCTCTATATCCTATTAGCATATAATGCTAGAAGCAACAAGAAAATTATAAAATACAACAAAACCCACATGAAAATGCTACTACACACTGATAGTGTTTCTCTTTGTATTTTTCATTTTCAAGTGCTAATTGCATCCAACCTTTAGCCACTCGTGTCTCTCTTACACCCGCTCCAACAATCTTCGACCTTACTCGCACATTGGTGGATCATGAAACCACTCAAAAAAATTACATGACCGATCATTCTACAAAGAAATACAAAATTAGTCATAATTAAAACACAACATAAAGATATAGTTATAAAGCATGGGAAAACAATGAATTGGGATTTCTTATGGCATGGATAAAAAGAATGTAAACACAAAATTTGAGACTAGTATTAAACTACATAAACAGATAAACATAAAAAGAATGTATCAAGCACCAAACCAATCACAGAATATCCTCAAGAGTGAGAGAGACAAAGAACAAGAGATTTGTCTGTACATTCAAACATCCATTACCAATCTAAATCCAAGTCTCTCATCATGACTAGTTCTCAAATTATAAAAGCAATGGAAGCACAAATTATAGAAGCAATGCAAAATTCATAAAATCAGACTGGATAAAATATGGCTAATGTAACAAAAAAATACATTTTCCAACCACAAATAATAACCAAACTAAATCTGATAACCCTCTGTACATGCAATTGAAAACCACACGCAAGCTTAGGATCATGAAAAAAATCATAGAAACATAACGAAAAAACCCAGCTGAAGTACTGTTTCCTCAATCACACAACGTGTACAGTACACTTTCCTCGGCAGTGTGATCTGTTTCCTCAAGGAACCAGCTCCAACGAACGTTCAGATCGAGAGACGATCGGCACAATTAGAAATAGCAACTACCCAAAAAGCTTAAAGAATGAAGGGATTAAGAGAATCGAGAGACAATCTTACCGATTTGGTTGAAGAAGATCCAGAGCCTTGATGTGCACAAACCCTAAGAAAGGGGGGGGGGGGGAAGAGAGAGTTGTTAGTCTTTTGCACAAACCCAAAGCTTTTCAGTGCAAAAACCCTAAGCAAGAGAGATATATGATACCTTTTAGAGGTTGAAGAAGCAGAGAGAGAGCCGGTGTCCAGAGAGAAAACTGAGCTTCGTCGGCTCCGGAGGAAGGCTCACCGGTAGATATTGCACCTTAGATACGGAGGAGGAATCATAGAGAGAGAGAGAGAGAGAGAGAGAGAGAAGATCGAAAATGGAGGAAGCATCAGAGCGAGAGAGAGTGAGAGATCGTCTCTGGAGACAGGGAGAAAGACTGACGAGAGAGAGGAATTTGGGGGGGAAGAGGATAAGGATAATGGGAAACCAATTTTTGAAAAAGGAAGCAGTTATTTTAAAAAATAATAAATCTGAAAAAAATAATTAATCTCATTCAGATTTTTTAAAATAGTACTTACGTGGCGCCTTTTTTCGTAGCACAGTCGTAAGACTGTCTACGAAATAGACTTTTCCTAAAAAAAAAAAAAAAAAAAGTACAATGATACAAATACACCTCATTCTCTCTCCTCACCCAACTACCTCCCGGACCCACGAACGAAAAGACAAAGTGTTGAAGCTGAGAGAATGATTGGCAAGGGTTTAAGGATTGTAGGCTTTGAGTTTTTAAAATAAACAAAATATATATATTTTAATTTTTTATATTTTATCGATCACTTTTAAATTTTTTTTTTATTTTTTATACCATATCAAACATATTTTATAACTATTCAAATAAAAAAATTCACTAAAAAAATAAAACTTTTTCACTTTTTTTATACAAAAAATTTATAACATTCTTTTTACTTGATATCACATCAAGACTCAAAAATCCTCTAACCTCAATCCAACTCTTTGTCAAACATACCCAAAAGCTCTGAAGAAAAAGATTTCAGCCACACACTCGTTTTAATAAAATAAAAAAAATAAAAAATAAAAAAAAGGAAGAAAAACTTCACAAAGACTCCATAAACTTACACGATTTGAATAACCTCCTAATGTTTGATTTCTCTCAATTTGACCCCTCAAATTTTCAATTTGTCTCATAAAGTCCCACTCCGTTAGGATTTAACAGAAAATCTTAATGAATTTTAGTAAAAATTATCAAAATACTCCTCATTTTAGATTTTTTTTTTTTTTGCTTAAAATACAAGAGTATTTTAAGAATTTCAAAAAAGTTTAACAGTAAAAACAGACGGAATTGGTGAAATGAGACAAATTGAAAGTTTGAGGGCAAAGTGAGAGAAATCAAACATTGAAAGGTTATTCAAATCGCGTAGAAGTTTGAGGAGCCTTTGTGAAATTTCCAAAAAGATGAAAACACTTCTTATACGGTTATGCTCTTGAGGTGACTCTCTTCCTAGCACACCTTTATTAATACTGAGGTAACAATTGTTACAAAATTGTGTAGAGCACTACTAGCAGCTTTGTTGTTTAGAGGATTAGCAGCGGATACTTAAATCATTTTTAAAAAATTTAAGAAACAAAATTATTTTTTGCTTCTTTATAAAAAAACAATTCACAATAGATTTTCTTATATTTTCCTATATCAATTAAATACTCTTTCTTTACTCTTATTTTATTCATTTTTATCACTTTTCCATTTTTGTCATTTTAATGTTCAATGGGTGTATTTTAAGATTATAATAATTCAATTTAGTAGCACTATAACTAAGAGTGTACAACCGGTTGCGGTTATTGTCTATTGGGCAATAACCGCAACCGAGTCCTCCGGTTATCTTGATTTTTAGCAACCGCAATTGTAACCGGAGTCCCAGTTGCAATTGCTAATAACTGGTAACCCAGTTTTGATGTTATAGATCACAAAAACAAATATTATTTTTAATCACTTCTCATCGGGTTTTATATATATATATATAATATATATTATATATATATATATATATATATATATATTTAAAACTAATTATATATATGATTTTCTCAAGACATCTTGAGAAGTTATGCCCACAAAGGCCAAAATACATTTTTATAGAGAGTAGGGGAGTGAGAACAGTGTTGTTCGTATTTAATGTGGGACAAGTTTATATTATTATTATATTTTCCTCTCCTCCTCTCTCTCTCTCAAGACGCTGCAAGGAGCTTAAGCAGGGAGCTCTCCAGCTTCCTACTACAGGGAGCTTGTCTTGAGAGAGAAAGAACAAAAAAAAAAAAAAGGAGAAAAAAAAGAAAGAAAAGAAAGGAAATAAAGAAAAATATATATATGAACTTGTCCTGGTATATATCATATACCTCTATATACTGATAGCTATATAACCAATATGGTTAATACCAGTTAGAATAACTGGTTTTTTTAGAATTAATAACCGCAATCGTAGCTGACCTAACCGGTAATCCGATTATTTACAGTTATCTAGTTATAAGCGGTTAATAACTATGAGTGTATACGAGCCGATCTTGAACGATTACCACTTGCTCGGAATTGGCTCTCTTTTTTTTCTTTTCTTTTCTTTTTTTTGTCGAACTCGAGCTTAACACAAATCTCCTTTTTGCGTTCGAACTCGGCTCGCCAAGGTGAAATCTTTGTGCCAGCTCGAATTCGGCTCAAATACTCCTTCCACGGCCACAATCTACTGCTCTGGTGGAGGCAGTGTTGCTCTGGAAGCAGAAGAATGAGCTAACGAGGCTATCAGAAGATCGCTGCAATCAAATGTCTCCGTGGAAGGCTTCGGCAGCCTTGCTCGCCCGCTACAAATGGCACAACACGTGGTTTTCTTTTACGCAGACAGGTTTAGTGATGGCTTAGAAAAATAGATGTTTAGAAAATAAGAGGTTTTTGATGGCTTAGAAAATTAAAGAGAGGTTTGATGTGATGAGAAAAAGTCAGATACGTTGATAAGGGAGAGACCAAATTAAGAGCATTGGGAACTCAAATTTTAGAGATATTGGGAACTTGCATGAAACAGCTAGAAGGCATTAAGCATTAATAACAAAGTGATAGGCACTGTACGTATTATGATAAAACACAGCTGTGCGTTTTGTTACTTTTGTAGTTGTAGGTTATGTGTTTTGTAAATAAGGTATTTTCAATAAATTAAAATGCATAGCACAACCTTATCATTATACAAAATGATATTAATGAATCCACCTCATTCGTGTGAAATGACAATTGAGATAGGAAGTTCTTTTTTTTTTTTTTTGAAAGGATTTCGAAAGTAGAGATTCGAAATATTTTCCCTCCATGCTTGTCTAGATGAAATCGGCCTATTGTGTGATCTGGACTGTTTATTAAAATTGAGTGTTTTGAGATTTAATTTAAGGACAAATGTAAAATTGATCCTTGTGATTGGCCTAAATTATAAATTACTCTATGTGGTATCAAAGTGACTCAGAGGTCCATGTGATATACCAAAAAAATAATTTAATCCCTAGAGTTAAATTTCATTAAAATATTTAATAGATTCTGTTAAGTGCTACGTTAACACTAATAAAATCACGACACGTGTCATTCTTAATAAAAAATATATAAAAAATTCAAAATATAAATCAATAAAACTAAAAAATAATTTTTTTTTTTAATAGAGAAGGGGTGGGGGTGGCTGCCACTCGACCCCTTTTCTATTTTTTTTTTATTGATTTAAATTTTTAATTGTTTTATATTTTTATTAAGAAATACATGTATTGTAATTTTATAGGTGCTGGTGTGACACTTAATGAAATCAATCAAATATTTTAACAAAATTGACTCTAAGGACTAAATTATTTTTTTGGTATACCACAGGGACCTCTGAGTTTACTTTGATACCATATGGAATGATTTATAATTTGATTAATTATATATGTCACCCTTCATGTCTATCTTGTGTCAACCAAAAGTGATGTGACTTTTAAAATCACCATTGAATTTATTATCGATGATTATTGACTTTTGATCTAATAGTAATTTTAAAAGCCATGTCACTTTTGGTTGACACAAGGTAGACATAGAGGGTGACTTGTATCATTACTCTTATAATTTAAATCAACCATATGAACCGATTTTGTATTTTTTCCTAATATTTTTACAAAACTACAAGCTAGCTGATTATAAGAGAATATGAGAGAGATTTTAGTTAAATTTAATGCAAAACTTGAATATCTACCCAAATCCTTCTCTCATCCTTCTAAATATCACAATCATCATTGGATAGATGGGTCCCACACATGAAATCTACATAAATCCGTAGATCCAATGGTGATGATAATATTTAGAAGGATGAGGAAAATATTTTCGTAGATATTCTAGCATTTTCCATTTTAAAAATTAAACCTAAATTGTTTCATTAAAAGAAATTTCATTTCCTTTTTGGTTCTGTCTTGAGACTTAAAAATTCAAGAGTGATGCAACTACGATAAATATAAGTTTCAAAAAAAAAATTGAAAAAATATCTCCATGCTAATTAAGGAAAGTTTGATTATAAAATATTTAATTAAAAATTTGTAATTTCATTTGAAATGATAAAATCTTAGTTTATTAGGTGGATTTGATTGATCACATTCCTAATATAAATCTAATGAACATATTATATGATGAATCATCTAATGATCGTATCATATGGTTTAAGTATTATCATCTAATAATTTAATGATTATATAGTGCAATGTTATATCATATGATCATGTGATCTAAATTATAATGATATTACATATAACCATATAATAATTTGATCTAAATTTCAATAATAATACATAATTTGTGATTATAATTAATACATTGATGATTCAAATCCTAAATCACTTAATTTGAGATCATATGAATCACATTGTCATTGTATATACTATTAATATACATAATATGATTAGTTAGAACATATATATGTTCTAACTAATTAGTATGCTATTAGTTATTGTTAACATATAGTATACATTATTACATGTATACTTTATAGTATACATTGTATCTAAGTGTCTAGATACTTCATTATTGTATTAGTATGAATTTGTATAATTATGTGACATTATGTTGTTATAATTTATACTTATAGTTATAGCTTAATTTGTAATGATATTATGTTAGTTAACTAACATATTAATATTAGTTATAATAACATATATTAAGTTTGTAATATTGACAATATTAGTTAGTATATATATTCTAACTAGTTTTTTTTTTTTTTTTTTTTGAAAGGATATGTTCTAACTAGTTAGTATACTATTAGTTATTGTTTTTTTTTTTTTTTTAGTGAGAATTTGCCAAATTTCATTAATAATAAATCAGAAGCATAAAACTCTTACAATAGAAGCATAAAACGCAGATTAAACATAGCACAAACGCTATGAAATTACACAGCCATAGACTGGACAAAAGCATCTAACAATTAAAGAACTGTCTATGACTACAACCACCACTAATCCAAGAACAACTCCAGAAAAAGGAGCAGATCTGATCAGCAGACTAGATCTAAGGTTAGATCGGGACATGATTAGCCCAAAACGCACTCCGTTATTACTGGCCGTGAGAGTTATACTCCCACACCCGACCTACACTCCTCGACCCTAATGGGCAGGAGACACACAAGTCCTTGATCCAAGACCCAGGACGACAGACAAAATACAAGAAAATTAAAGAAAACAGAAAAATAAATGCAAAAAAATAAATCCACAAAGCAGAGCTACCGACTGAAGACGGGGCGGAGGGAGGTGCCGGCGTGAGGTGGCTGAATTCTTCAAAGTTTACAGATCTAGTTTTGAAAAAACTAGATTTAAAAACTCGAAAGAAGTAAATCCGGGCTGTGAGCAGCAAGAGGAGGTGGAGACCGGCCACCATGTGGTGGAAGGGGAGTCGATAAAGTTGCTTGTGGAGAGATAAGCCTCCAAAGAGGAGGAAATGCCACCAAAAGAGCGGTTGCTGCCTACGAAGAGGCAAGAAGAGAAGGGGAGAGGAGGAAGGGGGGAGGGGTGGAGGAGGGAGTGATTTCCCTCCTCCACCCAAAACATCGAGAGCGGCTAGGGTTTCTCCGTATGAAGGCTAGAAGATAATTAATTATATTAAGCTGACATGAGATCACAACATACGTACTATTAGTTATTGTTAACATATAGTATACACCACTACATGTATACTTTATAATATACATTGTATCTAAGTAGATACTTAATTATTTTATTAGTATGAATTTGTATACTTATGTTACAATTGACATTATGTGATTATAATTTATATTTATGCTTAATTGTAATTATATATATATGAGTCATAATTTTCCTAATTCTTTTTTTTTTTATTAACATGAATCTTTCATATTCCATTGATAACAAATTTAATCTTATTAATTTAGTAATATTAAGTATTATATATTAATTGAATGGTCAATATATATAGATGCATAATTTTATTGATATATACATAAAAATATTAACTATATATATGATTACATGCAATTATGCTAATGATACTATGTTAATTAATAATATTAATATATTAGTTAATAGTTATGATAACATATATTAACAATAGTAGTTAGTATATATGTCTTAACTAGTTAGTATACTATTATTTATTGTAGACATATAGTAATAATATGATTAAGTATTGATATTATTCATTTGTTTATACAATATACATATAAATTATATAATAATTAATTATTAGTCTTAATATTTTTTTACTATTGTTACTTAATAAATAATAGACTATATAACATTTTTTTTATTAACATATATACATATAATAATATATATGTGTATATATTAATAAATAAATACGAGTTTGTTCACGAGTATTTACCGAATCGAGCCGAATTTATACAAGTTTGTATCGTTTAATAATCGAGCCTAATTTCGTGTTTACGAACGGCTCATATAATAACCGATTCGAGCACAAATCGAATTTAGTCGAATCGATTTCGAGTATGTTTACGAGTAACTCTATTCGTTTACACTCTATTAATAACCGCCCTACTTATATACTCCTAACTATTACTACCTAATAATTTAAAAAAAGAAACAAATTTTATAAGGCATCTGCTATGGGTATTTTTTTGTATTATTATTATTTTTATTATTTTTAAAATTTTTCTTATATTTAAGAAAAAGAACAAATTTTACATTGCTAGTGCGACTACCCAGGTATGGATTCCCTTTCCATTCTTCGCCATGTGTTTGAGATTTAGTATGGTTGTTTTGAATTGATAGGAAATTATTGTTTGTCGCTCAGGTCGAGTTGATTGCTGAGGATGAGATGATGTCGTTTGAATATATTAAATTTAAACCGTCCCTTTTTTTAACGTGAAATTTGCTGTTGTGTGTGTTTTTTTTTAACTGATCAAAGCCAGATCCATAAAGTAAGAGCATTCTCCGCAATTTTTTTTTGTCATTTTTTAAAATTTAGGGAACAAAATTATTTTTTATTTTCTTATCAAAATACATCCTACAATAAATTCTTTAACCATTTTTCTACATCATTAAAATAATAGTTTTTACTTTACCTTTATTTTTTTATTTTTTATTTTATTTTTCAGAAACTCATCTTCTCTCTCTCGTCTGTTTGTCTCTCTCGCCTGCGTCTGCATCTCTCCTATCTCCATTGATGAGCATATGGGATCTATAAGGTTTGTCTTCGTCCTCTCTCAAAGTCTCTCTCCCTCCACAATCCTCGCCTGTTATGGGCCTATTATTACAGGCACCAAAATACAGAGACCGTGCGAAGGAGTGTAGGTTCTCAGCTGATGCATTTTTGGCTAATGAAGCAACAAGAAGGGTGGCTTCAAACAGGTGGGTTCTCGTGGAAATAGCCTGTGCTAGGTCCTCTCTTGACCTGTTTATGGTGAGAAAGGCAAACAGGTGGGTTCCCAAACCTTAGCTTTGCAAATCTGGAAATTTGCGAAATTTGGAAAATCTGCTTGGGTGTTTGGGCGTTGGATGTTGATGAACAATAGCTGCTTGTGCGTTGGGTGTTTGGGCGTTGGGTGCTGATCAACAAGAGCTGCTTGTGCGTTGGGGGTTTGGGTGTTGATCGAAGAAGAAGAAGAAGCAAGGGAAGTCCTTGCGTGAAATCTATTTGCTTTGGAACGAAGAAGAAGAAGAAGAAGAAGAAGCAAAGGAGCCGCACAGAGAGCCGTGAGTGAGAGAAATTTTTTATTATTAAAATAAAGATTGGGAAGCTAGAATGCAACCTAATCTAATATAACATTTTTAGGGTTTAGGGAATTTATAATGTATATGTTTTGGATGACTTTTTGTGACTTTTTTAATATTTTCTTTAAATTTATGAAAGGAAACAATATATAAAATTTCTGCTGTGAATAGGTTGGGTGTAATACTTGCGCTGAATGAGCCTTTATAAGAGCACTCACATTGGGCTCAACAAAGTAGCTAAAAAGCTACTTTGTTGAGCCCTGTAGCAAAAAAATCAAAAAAAAGTCCCACATTGGGCTCAACAAAATACCCAAATTTTTGGTGACTAGCTACAGTGCTCAGCAAAGTTGTTGAGCACTGTAGCTCAGCAAATTGTTAAAAAAGTATTCTTTCTCTCACCTCTACGTCTCCTTCTCTCTTCTCTCTTTTTCTTTTTCTTTTTTTCCTGCACCTTCTCTCTTCTTCATCCAGTTACTTCTTCTTCTTTTTTTTTTTTTTCCTGCACCTTCTCTCTTCTTCATCCGGTTACTTCTTCTTCTTCTTTTTTTTTTTACCTGCACCTTCTTCTTCTTCATCCAGTTACGTGAATTCTATTAAAATGGTGTATTAAATAATGCTTGTTATTTTTTATTGATTTTAGAAAAATATGATCGTTAGGTTATAAATTTGTATTAAATGCTTTTTTTAAAAAACAGTTAGAAAAAAATATGACCATTATGAAAAAAATTTGATTTAATGACAAATTTTAAAAAATGTGATGGTTAAGAAATGATAAAGTTTCAAAAATATATGATTATTAAAATAAAAATAAAAAAAGAATAGATAATGAATATTTAAATGAAATAGTGGAATTGGTTAGCTAAAATGCTGAGCCGGATATAGATTATTTTGAAAAGTTGTTAGCTAAAATAGAAAAAGTGATGTTTTAGCTAAAATTTAGCCAAACATTTACTGAGCCTGATATGAATGCTCTAACGAGGTATAGTACAGTTGGTCTTCTCTTCTTCTTCTTCTTTTTTTTTTTTTTTTTTTTTTTTTTTTTTTTTTTTGTAAAGGTTTACGGCAGTTCATTTAAGAGCATCTTCCTTGGCTCTTGATTTTTAATTTTTCTTTAGAAGTTCGAAAAAACTCATAAAAAAAATGTCATGTTTCAATTTTAACTCATGTTAAAGCATTAGCAACAGCTTTCCTTAAATTTTATTATTTTTTTTAATGTAAAAAAAATTGTTTAAAAAATATAAAAAAATCCTTACAACAGCTTTTCTAAGTGTTTCTTAAACTACAAAAACACGACGAGAATCACTTTTGATTCTCTTGATCTAGGAACCAGAAGTGGTTCCCTTAGTATTATTTTAATATTAAAAATTTTCTGTCTCCTCTCTCTTTCTTAATCATTTGTTTAAAATAATATTTAAATAATTTATCTTTTTTTTTTTTTAACATTTAATTTAAATAATTTTTAATTCATATAGAAAAAGATGAAGGGAAGCTGCTGTGAAATACATTTAAATAGAGAACTAAAAAATAATTTAGTTATCTAAATTAAATAAAAGTTTTAAAAAAACTATTGCTAATGTTCTTAGAGATACTCTCCAAATATCAAGAGCTTAAAATTGAAAGCTATTTAATTGTTTTAATATTATTTAATGTGAATTTCCTCTATTAATTTTCTCAACCACAAAAGATATACGTGCAGAGTTGGGCATAAAAAAATTAGTGGTTCTCTAAATATATATATATATATATATAAGCTGTTGTCAATGCTGTTTGAGGCATTGATCGACCATAGCATAGGATAAAATAGGTATAAAGAAGAAATAGTTTTTTTTTTTTTTTTTCCTTGTAAGTACATTCATTCATTCAAACGGCAACAGAATGCAAAGAACCAAAAAAAAAAAAAAAAATAGAAAAACAACAAACTAAACAACTGAAAAACCCAATTCATACAAACAATTAGTATCTCACAGCACGAGAGAAAACCCAAGAAGATGGAAGTCACTTGAAAATGCAGCCAATGAAAGCCGCGGCCCACTAAGATGGATAAAACCATCGGAAGTACAAAAACCCTTAAAAATTTAGCCCAGCTTCCAAGGAAACGAACTGACTAAGAGAGGGAAAAAGGAGAAAAAAAAAAGGGGCAAAAACAGGGTCTCCAACACAGACTATGAGTTTGAAGCCCAATCGGTTCGGATTAAGTTGAAAGCAACAACACAACACAAAACAGATAAAAATACAGGAAAAAATAAAAAATAAAAACAGTAAAAATCTTAAAGCAGAAGCATTGGCGGAGGACAGGGTAAAAGAAGGCAGAATGGGCTCGGTTGATGGCCGGCGCATGTAAGCCCCTAATCGACGCATGAAGACTATGCACCGGCAATGGGTGTCGGGAGACTGAGAATCACCACAGGAGACCAGTAGTGGCGGCAGAGAAGCGACACGCGTAGTGAAAAACAGTCCACGCGTTGGCGTGTGCAGGACACGCACCTGCAAGTGAGATCTACTCACGGGTGCGTGTTTGCCGGACGATGGCAGCAGACGGACCCAAGAGGAGGGTGGGTCTTCCTAAAATTTGTAAATCGGGTTTTGAAAAAAAACCCAAGCCAAAAACTTCAAAAAGAGGCAGATCCGTGACTGGGGACAGTTTGAGGAGGTGGAAGCCGAACAGTCTATGGTGGAGGAGAAGCCGACGGAGTTTTTGATCCGAGATATTGCATGGGCAATGGATAAGACCTCAAAAGAGGCAGATAAGGCCTCCAAAGAGACGAGAACAGCCTGAAAAGAGGTAAGAAGGGGTGGGGGAAGGAGGAGGAGGGGAATAGAGGGGAAGGGGGAGGAGGAGGGAGTCCCTCCTCCCATGGCAGCCAGATGCTCGGGATGGGTTTTTCTTAGAGAGAGAAGAGAGCTTTTGGGTGTCGGTTCACTCTTTTTATAAGAAGAAAGGGTTAGGTTAGGAGATTTTGCGCAGATTTGACTTGTGATAAGAAAACCAGGAAAATTCGCTCTCACCAGCAGGACAACAATGAAGCAGTTCGATCCTTCAGCAGGTTGAACCGATATGCCACTCTAATGCCAGAATGCTAATCAAGACAGTTTAGCAATCCACCTCATGGTGATTACGACTAGAAAAAATTTAAAATAAAAATGAATAAATAAATAAAATAACAATTTGCTCATAGCCGTGAACTCACCAAAAGAACAAAACTGAGCACAATCATTCATTCAGTTTGTGTCCACATGACAATTATCTCAGCCAAAGGCACATTTGCATATACCACCAAGTTCTTTGTATCTGTGCCGTCTACGTAGGGACTTCAATTTCGTAAACAGATCTGGAAGGATTCTCAAACTTTCACCAAGCTAGTAAGTAGATTATGATTAAAATCTAACCAAGTGATCTGGTTAAGTGTCAGTCCAACATTCTTTAAAAAAATCTGAGGAGCCTGCTCTTTCTTTTCTTTAAAAATGCGAGACATTTACATTTACCTTCAAATAATTGCAACCTCAGCAGAGTTTGAATCCTGACTAGGGGAAAGTCCTTCCCTTTAACGGTCCCATGCCTTCCACAAACAGAAGATTCCAATGGAATGTTGTCTGGCTCACAAGATTCGTGGGAAAGCATACAAATATCAAAAGACTGCTGGTGCCATCATCTTTTACTTCAAGATGATAAAGTGAAACATATTTCAGCAACCCTTAACCAGAAAAATTTGATCTCATAAACTAAAACACTTTCAATGAGTTAGTTTTCACTTTTTATCAGACTTTGCCTGGTACATGTGCCAAATTTTCTCATCAGCTCGACACTCTCTGCAATAGTTGACCCAGCAGTCCCAACAAAACCAAGTGAAGCGCAGCTGCAAACAGCTTCCTCTACGTATAGAAGAACAACAGGTAATCTCTCAGAAGGGCAATGTTTACTTAATCCACCCATTCCAAGACTCTCTGGAACAAACCCAAACCTCAGGCCATGACCAGCAGCCACAACTTTTCTGGCCGTTTTGATAACTAACTCGTCTTCTTCTCTCAGAAAATGCAGCTTAAACTGATTTGAATCTCTACTCAAATCCCCCAAGTAACTTCCAGTCCAATTACCTTCGGGAAGGTCAGTCATCACAAAAATATGAATAGGGCGCGGACTCTGTCTTAAAGATTCTACTTTCTCTTTTAAACTCCGAAAAGTAGCTTTCCAATGATTCTTGAACTGCCCATCCAACAATCTGAGCTGTGCACAAAGAAAAGGAGCCTTTATGTTCTTATCAGCGAACTCCTTTCCTGCACTCATAATTTCAGGGACAAATGGAAGAAATTCAATCTTCTCAATCAAAGACTGTATCCTTTGATCGCTTGGAGCATCATGAATATCAATGTATAGCTCCGAATCTCTGTATGGAGACGTGAAAAGGCTTCCGAATGTGAGTAGACTGGCTGATCCAGCTTCAGAACCGGGTCCAAGAGTCTTATATATATCTCTCCGTCTCCTAACATATGAAATCTTCTTCTTCTTCTTGACCTGTTCATCAGGTTGGAACGAATCTAATACACCATCCTTATCATCATTTTGGTATGTCCAAACTGTAGTCCTACAATCTTCACCTATAGCATATATACATTTATCCACATTACCATTAAACCCAGATAGTAGGGATCCACGTTGCTTTAGCCTATCAAATAAAGACGACTGCTCGTTTGATTTGTCGAAGCAAACAAAATCTTTAATTCCGCACCATAGGGATGCAAAACCCCTGAAGTCTATGGCTCGGACAACAGATGAAGACACTAGCAACGAAATATCAATAATGTCAGCCATGGAGACATACCTGCAACCGGAGGTTATATAATGGTTTCATCTTATAAAAGATCATAATAAGTAGAACCCATGTAATGATAGAAAAAGGGAATGGCAAATAGACCAAAATCTAGTTTTTCAACATATACAGTCAAAAAGACCTGCAGAGGAAGAAATGAGAGTACATTTTTTTTAAAAAAAAGTTCGTTACTTACTGGGATTTTAGAAAACAAAGACCTCTAATCAACTGGGCCTAATAATAATGTGGACCCAGTAATTGAGAAAGTTCAAATTTTTTTTCATAAACCAAACGACTCCGATTTTGATTTTCTCTTACTTTTTCTCACCAACCAAACAAATAACTAAGCAGACACAACATATGACGCCATAAACATGGGAATGAGAAGAAACCCAATAGAACCCACACTCTAATCTTATCAAATTCAACAAATCGCCTTCAAGTTGAGCAGGATATGTGATACACTGATTGATACACACACACAGTAACCAAACCGACTCACCTGCCAGTCCTAAGGAGCTCAACAACATGGTCCCAAACCGCAGCCCGAATCTCAATCGGATCCGAAACCCTAAACTTGGGGCAGCTCCCGAGAGCAACGGCGTGGTGATCGAGAACCGGAGGGACAATCAAGGTGCGGTTGAGAATCGCGGCCATCAAGATGGCATTCTTGAACTCGGAGAGCTGGTTGCTGAACCCACTGTGGGGCGCGTACCAGAGGAATGTTTCCCCCTGAGAGGAAATGCATTGGGGGAACTGGGAATTTGAGGTTTTGTTGAATGGGGAGATGATGGGAGAGAGCGAAGTTGGGGTGAGGAAGTAGTAGGAGAGGAGGAAGAGGAAAAAGGAAAAGAGGAGGGTGAGGAGAGAGGATCTGCGAGAGGGTCTTTTGGTGATCCATGGCTTGCGTGTCGGCCTGTTCGTGTGGAACAACTGGTTCATGGCTGCACCAGCTGCACTGCTTCTTGGGTTTGTTTGGGTTTGTTTGTGTTTGATTTGGGAGGGGAGGAGGGGGATCGTATGCGCCAGACGGATCGGGTTTTACCAAATCTTATTAATCATCTCTTTGTCAAAATATATTGTTAAGATTTTGTTATATCAGTCTTTATATATATGAAAAAATACAAATGATAAATTTTGATAATTGTTAAGGTTTTGTTATATCACTCTTTATATTTGTGAAAAAAATGCTAAACATTATATATATATATATGACTTTTAAAAATAATAAATGTTAACATGATTAAGGGTATGTTTTGCATTACTATTTCGTAAACAAAAAATAAGAATTTAAATCAAAACATAAAAAATAGATCGTTTGAAAATTTTATTGGCGACAATCCTGTGCACGTGAATTTAAACCAAAACGCAACTAGAATTACGTTTTAAAAAAATTGCAATTTGAAAACGTAAAAAATCTATATTTTCACAGGCAATTGGATTTTTTTTTGAAAATGCACAAATTTTTATTTATTTTATTTTTTTATGATTGGGAATCCTTTCAAGGTAATGTCACTTCGTATACCTACTCTTGTTTGGTAAACCAAGACCTATGCCTCGCACTCCTCTTAGCATGGACCGGTTAAGTCGCTGGTTTCACCCTGAAGGCTGGCCTCAAGAGGCAGTTTGCACTCAATAGATTTCGAACCTGAGATCATGAAGAGCACTTCAAATCCCAAGCTTCCACCAATTGAGTCAACCCTTTAGGGTTAAAATAAATAAATAATTTCTTTTTTGTTTAAAAAAAAAACAATTTTAAAAGGTCAAATAGTATTTTTTTAAAAAGAGTAATGATATATGCCATCCCCTTGTCTATCTTGTGTCAACCAAAATTGATGTGACTTTTAAAATCACCATTGAATTTATGATGAGTAATGATACATGTCATCCTCATGTCTACATTATGTCAATCAAAATTGATGTGGCTTTTAAAATCATTATTGAATTAAAGTCAATAATGATCTATTATAAATTAAAAGATACATCACTTTTTGTTGACACAAAGTAGACATAAAAGTTGACATATATATTTACATTTATAATAGATCATTGATCTAATGATAATTTTAAAAGTCATATTAATTTTGGTTGACACAAAGTAAACAAGAATGTTGACATATATAATTAATTTTTAAAAAATCACGTTTTTAAAACTATTTTAAAATCGCATTTTTTAAAATGCAAACTCAAACTCAAACGGACCCTTAATTTTAATTATTTAATTTGAAAAGGCAATTATAGAAAAAGTTTATTTGAAGCAAATTCGCTTAAGAATAGAGTGCGTGATTGCCGTTTAAGAATTAATTGAAGTCAAATTCCCTGATGAAAACTTGACAAAATCACTAAGGTTTGGGTTGCATCTACATAACACAAAGCGTTACGTGATAACAATGAGCATCTCATATAAATTATAATTATAATAATATTAAGAATAAAAAATTATGATTGTGGAATTATAATTTTATGGATTCCAAATACCTAGACTGCCTAATTGACTCAATTTTGTGCTTTGAAATTTTATGAATTGTTTTGACATACTGCAACTCCCTCAAATAGCACCTTAAGTGCCATAAAAAAAGAGATCAGCCAATCCTAGGTGCAAAAATCAACTAAGAACTAAGGGTGACAATAAGGACACGTTCATATGCAGAATTACTATTCTAAAAAATAGCCTTTATTAAAAAGATAAAAAATAGAATAGATTAGCCTTAAAATAACTATTTCGATAGACATGAAGGAATAGTTATTCCTTCAATTGATAGAATAGCCATTCCGTGAATGATTATTTTCTTAATTGAAGGAATAGTCATTCACTCGTGACCATGAGAATGAATATTACAATACTAATCAATTTCACTTATTCTATTATTAATAAAGATTATTCCAAAGAGTAACCATTCTCCTTACAAAATATAACCTTAGTGATCGCGTGTTGAGTTCGAATAATGTTATTCATCTGGCCAATTTAATTAAACGAGCTAAATCTCTCAACCTAAACCTACTAATTTCGAATAGAATTCATGTTGGATTCGCAAGTTATATACAAAATGTCAGCCCTACTAGGAACCCCGCATGTGGAACAACTTTAAAAACCCTTCTCCCGATATACATCAGAAAAATCTTAACCCAAAAGAGCCTACTACTCTAACTTGTACAAATGCCTCACTCTGTACCCTGACTCCTAGTCCAAGAACTCCTTTTGGATTTGTGTTACAAGCTAAAATAATTTCAGAGTGAATCATCCACACAAGTAGCCACAACATATATATGTTCAGGTATTTAGTATTGCATAACTATTTTAGTTTCATACATGATCAACATCAGAGAACAGAGGAACGAAACGAATAATATAAGACAAAATGTTAAAAGATTCAAATAATTTCTGATGATAGATGCTATGGCCTACAATCTAAGAACTGAATTAAGTTAACTAACTTATATGAAAACAATCTTATTAAGGTGACATGAAATAACCAAACCAAACCAAACTGCACATTATTAGTCTTGTATTAACTGTAACCTTAAGAGTTCACCCAGCATTGAGCTAACCTACAATCTCAAGCTCAGAAAAGCTGCCCATCAAACTGCATGGATTGGGCTGCCGCTCGAATTTATATTTGAACTGCCAGAGGCTGGATTTGCATGAAAAGCTGACTGCCTAGAGGACCCCTCGAGCAGTTTTAGTGAAAGAGAGGATGGACTAGAATTACCAATAGATTCTCCTAAGCTCAGTTTTGACATGCCAACCAGCTCATCAACATTGATCGGGCTCGTTGAATGTACTGCAGTTGGCTTGAGAATCTCGTGTGTCTCCTTCTTAGTTGCCTCATTATTGTATCCTGACCAACATGGAAGAGGAAATGGGAAGAACGGTGAGAAATAAGCAGGATATACCACTTGGTAGCAAGGTTGTGAGCTATCTGGCTTTGGAGGAACAGGATCTCCGTCATTGGAGTTGATAGACTCCATTGATTCACATTCTTCGTCCAGAGGAGGAGTAGTAGGCAATTGAGGATTGCCCTGTGTTTCAGCCTGTGATTGGTTGACAGATAAGAAGTCATGAGGTACCATTGAAGTATCAACCGACTGCAGAAATATAAATAGCAAATATATCAGACACAAGAAGAAGAAAATGAATAGAGAGAGAGAGAGAGAGAGAACTCCAACTTCGAATCATTTACTAATGTTTCATGCATCCACAAGCAAAAAAAAAAAGAACAAAATGAATAAAAAGAGAGAGAGAGAGAGAGAGAGAGAACTCCAACTTCGAATCATTTACTAATGTTTCATGCATCCACAAGCAAAAAAAAAAAAGAACACAACATGGCATATGTCAAGTGGGCATCATAAGGAAAAAAAAGGCAATAGTTGTTTCCAAAGACTGTAAAAGAGAATAATCACACAAAAAATGGACATGAGAACCAGAAGATTTTCATAAGTCTTAACAACTAAATTATCCTATGCCAAACTATAGGTACATACATATTGTTTGCACAAAGTCACAGAAAGATAAGCTTACAAAATCAGGGAAAAAGGATAGAATCCTCACAACCAGAACGAGAACCATTTAAAAATTGACCATCCACATAATTTGCATGGCCATACTGTTTCAGTTCTGTTACAACGGATGGAGGTTGGAAAAACATACCAAAATTATATGCCAGGAACAAATGACAAGTGCATATCATATAATCTGCAGGCATATAGAAGCTTCAAGCAGTTTTTTTTTTTTTGTATCAAATCATGGAAAAAAGGGTACTAACTTCATCTGCTATAATATCAAACAGGCTTGAACGTCTCTTTCTCCTAGATACATTGGTTTGCCTGATGAAGTATTTTTGAGCATGGCTGGCCACTTGAGTAGGTGTCCTTGATATAACATAATTGCGAGATATACCACGCCAATCACCTTTGCCAAGCTTCTGTAATCCAAGTAAAAACATCCTATGTTCTTCTTCAGTCCATGGAGTGCCTGCAAAACCAATCATTAGCCATTTCAGAGACCAACAAGGCATGCAGCATATGACCAATACAGTATTAAAAGCATCTCATAAGGTCAAAAAAACTACAAAATCTAAGCTTCAGTGGCACTGCATCTTATCATTTCATGATTTACAGACATCATACATAATTAACATACTTAATGACTCATAAACTTTTTTTTGATAAGTAATTCAATATCATTAAATAAGCGCAGTGGAGCGCAACCCAAGTACACAAGAAATACATAAGAGAATCCCCTAAGGAGAAAAAGGTGAAAAAAAAAGTTAAAAAAATCTGCAAAATTATAAACAAGCATGCTATGATGTGCTGATATCCAAGTATATAAAGTGTTAAACATGATCCTCCTCAGCTCTAGCACCGAAATCCCTACATCTTCAAAGCTACAAGCATAATTCTGCTCTCTCCAAAAGCATCACATTAAACACAATGGAGCCAACCTCCTTACTTCCATAATATTATCACGCCCTACCTAACCTCCCCAACTCACCAACAAATCGATTACTTGTCTAAGCATAACCCAATCAACACCAAATAAATTAAGATTAGAATTTCATAACCCTCTTACTACTTTACAATGAATCAGTAGGTGATCAATAGACTTCCCACTCTTCTTGCACATGCAACACCGCTCTATCACAACAACATTCATCTTTCTCAAATTATCCGGCATCAATATTTTCTTTAAAGCCACAGGTTCACACAAAAAAGGCACCCTCGAGGGAGCCTTGATTGACTTATAAACTGAGAAGTATGTATCCTTCCTCACACTTAAAAAACTTTATGTCTTGTTTCTGCTCCTCACCTTAATCAATCAAACTTGAGACACATAATTGCTCTAACAAAGTATCCATTAATTTTAACTCACACTTTAAAAGTATTAACATGATACTTTAAAAGTTTCCTTGGCATGTCAGCATTTGTTGTTAAAGAGTGCATCTTTCAGGAAAACAAAAAAAAAAAAGCAATTTTGCCTTGACAGACATGTTACCAGCACCCAGATAATCAGCCATGATTTAAGAACCCATATGCTCGAAATCATTCCTGTGCAGTACAGCTAAATGTTGACCCATCTATACCATCTATTTAAAGGAAACACATTGTGGACAGTTATCAACCTCTGAAACCAAAAAAAACTTTTTCAACTTCCAAAAATGTCTAAACAGGCAGATAGTTCACTTATATTGCATGTTCCAAAATTTAAAGCAGACACGTAACTGTCAAAATTGTTGTAGTTAGGAATTTTTTATTTTTTATTTTTTATTTTTTTTAATTTTTTTTTTTAAGTATATTGAATTAGGAGTGACCTAAAAAGCTGTTCACTTCTTAATTCTTTCTTCAAAAAAAAAAAAATGTCCTACTTCTTAAAGTTAATGCTACATTTCATAGAAAAGGTTTTAAATTATAAGCCTAACATTTTTATTATATTTGAACAAAGCACCCAAAAACATTAAACACTTGCTAGCTTGCTTACTGCTATTCAACAGAGGAAACCAAACCAATATAAAAATATAAATCTAAAGCCATTTCATCCTCAATTTTTTCCTTCCGAAACTCATGATACATTTTGCTATCCAGCTAAATTTGATTATAAACACGATTTAATCCTCGTTAAACTCAGAAACTTCAATGAATTAATGCCACTTCCTAGACCACGGGGCATGTTTTGGGGGAGAGGGTGGCAGAGATGTCATCCAATCTGAAGACCATCGGCACTTCCTAACTCGATTGGTATTTCAGCGTATTAAATCTGAAGTGAATAACTGTGTTCACATCCTTATAGGTCATATACTTTTCCTTGATAAGCAAGACTCGAACAAAATACTAACAAAACCTTCCGCCAACCTTCTCACCCACTTAAGCCACACCAAAATGCTTCCCTACATATCCATAAACTTCCATAAATTGACTGCACTTTCTAAGGGACTAAACTTTGATCCGCAGCATCTATATCCATTAGCTCAGATCATAGGCTTTCTCTTCATTCCAAAGTCACAAAAAATGCTCAACTTGAAATTTTTTTTATTAAAACTACTTTCTCGAAAAGCTCTTTTTTCTTCCTCTCTCTAGTTTAGGAATCACTGGCCCTTGTATTCAATTCAAATTCCAAAACTAAAGCAAACCGAACTGCCTTTTCCAAGTGGTTGCTTTTTTATTACTATTATTATTATTATTATTCTTTCACAATCTTAACCCCAAAAAGAGGAAAGAAAAAAAATGAAAAACCCTTAGCCAATCTCCAACAGTGTCAAAGGCACAATCTTATCGCACTCACTTCCTAGTCCAATCATTCACAAAACCACCACGCAAAAGAGAAAAAGGAAAAAAACAAAACAAAAAACAAATTAAACATGTATAAATAGTAAAATCTGAAAAAAAAAAAAAAAAAAAAACAAAAAACAAAAACAAAAACAAAAATCACCATTAACGAGAGAAAAATAAAATTCAATCTCTCTTTTTCCTTATCATTCAAATCCTATTCTAATTCCTCACAAAGTCAATCATAACCATGCAAAATAAATAATAAATTCAACAATAATGAATGAAATCAAAAGCGAATAAGAAAAATTCTAAACCTTTCTTTCTTTCACGGCAGGCCGAGGACGAGCCGGGCACGAAGTCCTCGGAGGCGTAACCGTCGGCGGCGGCACCGTGGTCCGGGGTCTCTCCGGGCGAACCCGGAGTGGTCGAACCGGCCTGGTTGAGACCCAAACCAGACCCGGCGTAGTGGCTCAGATTGCCCATACTGGCGCTCTTCCGGATCGACCCATCAGTCAACCGGACCCCGAACAGCTTGACCCCGCGGTTCGGGCACGTCCGAGAGTTGTGCCCATTGTGGCTGCAATGCGAGCAGCGCCGAGTCATATCTTCTCGAATCGGATAAGATGTGACACGAAATTAGGTCGCTTGAGCGGAAGATAGGATTCGGATCCAGTGGATCCGAATTGTGTGACCCAACAGAGCTATGCGGGTTGGGTTTTTGACCCTTTTGGTCACTCCCTCGGCTTTCGCAGATGGGAGAAAGAGGAGGAGAGAGACAAGGGAACACTATCCATATATGTTCTCGTAGATAAAGGGCAACGATTCCGTGCTTCTCGCGGCATTTAAAATTTGATTCTTATATGCTGGCCGTCGATTCCATGTACCATCTGCGTCATGATATTTGCAAAAGTTATCCTCATCAGAGATCGGGTGTAGACAAAGAGGGTAAATGGATAGAAATGCTAGCTTGGACGATAAGTTCAAAACTTTTTTTAATCTCGTGGGACAAAAAAAAAAAAAAGAAATTATATCTCATTATGTAGTTATATAGGGCATATGCTTAGGAAAAAATAAATATAAGAAGAAATATGGTAATGCACTTTTATACTAATATTCTGTCTTTGTAAGGAATCTAACACGGTTTAGTTGAGAAAATCTTAGGGAGGATATAAATAAGGGAAAAAAAAATTTTTTTTTAAAAAAAAGGAGCTACCCGGGTCCACACTTTTCAATTTGTTTGTTAACTTTTGTTTTTTAAACTAAAAATAAAAGTTAATAAAAAATCCAAAAAAACACTCACAAAAATACTCAATATTATTTTAATTTTTATGTCACATCATAATAATTTAAAAAATAAAAATAAAAATAAAAATATTCTCCATAATACATTAAGAAAGAAATTCTATTTTTAATTTGATTGTGATTAAACCTCAGACAAAAAGGGAGAGATATAGATCTATAATTTGACATCTCACTTTGCATCATTAGATTTACAATTCTTAGAATTATTCTCAAATCTTTAATATCAATTTTCTAATTTTATTTGAAATTAGTTTTTTTCTAAATTAAGATGAAGAAACTTATTTCAACACTGTCTATAAAATTGTCATGTGCTCTTTACGTATGTAAAAATGACATATTTTTTTAATAGCATATGAGAATTACATTTTTTTTTAATAAAATTTACACAAAGTGTTTCTCATATATTTAAGAAACACGTTCTCGATTTAGAGAAAACTATATCATTTTATTTTTTATCAAGTTGATGGAAATTCCCTACAAACTCAATTGTAGGAGTTAAGAAAATGATTTCACATTATTATTATTTATGTAGTCAGACGTAAAAAATGAGATAATATGTTACATAATAAACTATTAAAAGTCCATAGTGAATTTCAATAATATTTTTGATAAAAAATGTTATTCAGTATTATTAAGTGTCCATCTCTTAGTAGTTTTGTCTAAATAGCACATTTACCTCCACTTTTTTTTTCTTTAATAAATAAATACTAAAAGATGAACACCTGAAAATACTTAATAGCATTTTTCTTTCAAAAATTGTACTTGACGTGACATGATATTACATTATTCGTATTATTACACTAAAAATTCATGTACTGCAAAAAATAGTGAAAACAATATTTTATTTTTATTTGATCACAAAAGGTAAAATAGTAAATTGATATAAGTTTATGTTTTTCCTTTAATTATTATTTTTCAACCAAACATACAAAATTAACTTAATTTTTTTCATCAACTCATCTTTCCATTCCTTCTATCAAATAGATATTGATGGGAGAAAAAAAAAAATTCTATCCTCCCATTTTTCTTCCCTCGTTGTCTTTTCATCTTTCTACGAAGCCAAAACCTAAATATAATTTTTTAATATATATATATTTTAAAATTTTTATACGAACAAGATATAAGCTAGTATTGCTATTTGTCGCAGATGAGACCTAGTGAGACACAAGACATCATTAACTTTGTGCTGTAAGAGCATTCTTATCTGGCTTTTTATTTTTATCCTCAAAGTAGGGACTAAAATCAATTTTTTCTACTTAGAGAGCCACTTTTTCTAAACACCTACATCCGGCTCCCTACTTTAGGAATCCACTTTGACTTTTTCATTTAAATATTAATATTTTTTAAAAAAATTTTAATTTTTTCTCTAAAAGGGAAAAACAAATAAAATTAAAAAAAATTAAAAAGTAAGAGAGAGAAACTAATATTTTATTATAAAAAAGAAGAGTATGGAGTGAAATGGCTCCCTACTAGTAGGAAGCCATTTCATGCTCCCTACTTTTTTTCCTCAAAGTAGGGAGCCGGATGTGAGTAATAAAATGGTCAAAAATTCATTTTGACTCCCTACTATAAGAATATCTCTATAATAGGGAGTCGGATGAGAATGCTCTAAGCCTCTAATCCACTTATCCAATTAGTTTTATCCTTTTTGAATAAGGTGTCGTAAAATGGTTGGACACCCAATCCAATTAAAGCCAAGAACTAGTAACCATTCGGATTCTTGTACTTTCAATTTCAAATAGTATCTATCTTAATCTTAGGATTTAAAGTTGGTGTATCGGGTGTGCATGATGTTGGATCATTTAAATTTTTAAAAAAAATATGTTAAAATTGACATCATATACACTGTTAGATACATAAACTTAAATAATTATTATAAAATTAATAATATCTATTTTATTTAAAATGGAGATTGTCCTAATTCCAGTTCAAGAAGCTTGATGCATTGAGCTTATAATAGCTTTGCACTTATCTACATTGATTGAAATTTACAACAATTACTTGTTTAAATTATTAGCAATTTATGCGGCTAGTGTGAGAGATATCATGTGAGACTTAAATGCTCGAGTAGTGTATGAGCAACCCAAAATTTATTTGGACAGCTGGATCTCATATGATATCTCTCATATTACATGCCTAAATTGATAACAATTTGAAAGATAATTATTGTGAATTCAGATCTCTAACAATTTAGATAGATAATGACTGTGAATCACAATCCCATATTTATGATTTTCTTAATAAATCATAACTCAAATCAAATTATTCTTAATGACATGTGTAGGTTTGATGATAAGATATTTTCATATATAAGAATTTAATATCAAATGTATAAGGAGATTTCAATTTTTTTTATTTTTTGAATTCAGTCACGCAATCCTTTCATTAAGGTAGAAATTAAAAATTATTGTGTTTAACAATTACAATGTTAAGAATACAGTGAGGTCTTCCTCCATATGAACTTGTTCGTCCATAAGAGAAAACGCTTCATTAGCTAGTCTATGAGCTACTTCATTCACCTACATTCTAACATAGTTCACACTCCATAACTACAGACTATTCAGCATGACTCTAATATCTTCAATCAAAATGTCATACTGACCTCAATTCTTTCTTACTTTTTATAGTGCATGCACAATCTATATAGCATCACCTTCTAATTTCACAATCTATATAGCCATCGTAGCTTCAACCATACCGTGTCAATGATGTGTAGTTTAGAAACTAGCAACGTTGCAAAAAAAAAAAAAAAAAACAAATTTCTTTATTCATCTTATTAAGATTGTCTTTAAGTGATAAATATGGATGCTTTTTTATACTGATAATTGTTAGATTTGGACCACCATGTGAAATGTTAAGTGACACCCTTAAATGAAAGGGTCCCACTGTAGAGTAAATTATCTTTGTTTTTTGGTAGTCAAAGGTTCGAGATTGAGGGGCGACACGTGGTCGGTTAAGGGCTGCTCTTGGGAGTTGGGAGCACCGTAGAATCTTTGGTCGGTGAAGATTTTGCAGGGATAGTCGGCTGTGTAAACGTGTATTGGATATCTTATCGTACAAAGAGGATTATATAAAAGCTTATCCACGTTATCCCCGTTATCCATACTCATAGAGACATTTACTTCTCGACCCACTGATGCTGAAAAGGCAAGTACGAATGGCTAACACGTGGTCCCTTGACTCGATGGACGGCTCACAGCTATTTCATATCTGCTGTAAAAGTAACTATCAAAATATTCCATTACCGACAAAAAAATTAAAAAAAAAAAATGGAAAAACAAAAAATAAAAAACTTTTTCCTTAAAACTACGGCTACATTTAAAATTTAAAAAGTGACATCGTGACCTATAATATCACTACTGTATGTTAAGTTAAACGAATCAGGCTTTCATGCTGTAGTAAAAATTACAAAAACTATAAGATGCAAGCCTCATCCAAGTTAAACACTTTTATATTTTTATTTCTAAAAAAGTTATTAAAAATTAATCATTTGAAATAAAATACTAAAAATGGGTGATCCTTTTCATATTAGTCCCTTTAATATATTTTTTTTAATAACTTAAAGGGCATTTTGGAGGGAAAAAATGCAAAATATCTAATTTAATACGTTGTGATAGTTTAGGGGTCCTAATGTCACTTTTTAAAATTTAAAGACATAAATAAAAATATGGTAATAGTTTAAAAGGATAAAATATATTTTTTCTTTAAAAAAAAATAGAAAGTAAATACCCCAGCACTTTCCACAAAAAACCTCCAAAGCTCATGAAATGTGCCCTGCTGCTTTTTCGTATAAAGAGGAGGATTTTACCTCAAAAATCTTAACATTTTAAGAATATACAAATATATATGAACTATTTTTTTATTTATTTTTTTTAAAAAAGAGAGAGATAATGAAAAATCTCCACATTTTATTAGTTGTTATGAAGATCCCATAATTAAATGTGAAATTCCATATCTATTCTAATATGAAATTACATATTGCTATAAAGTTAGGCACAACTGCTAACAGTGTATA
This sequence comes from Betula pendula, assembly GCA_900184695.1. Taxonomy (NCBI): domain Eukaryota; kingdom Viridiplantae; phylum Streptophyta; class Magnoliopsida; order Fagales; family Betulaceae; genus Betula; species Betula pendula. The sequence continues at coordinate 570,408 of FXXK01000038.1, read as the reverse complement.
GACTGTGGAGATATGTTCAAAACTCAGAGCAAAGGACGGTTTTGCTGTTGAGGGATCAAACAAAATTATGGTAACAATTAATTATTTTTTACTCTTTTTTGTATATTTTCTATACATAATAAGACAAAACTAATTAAGATGTAATTAATAAAGTATTTAATAGTCGATTATGTATATAAGAGAAATTATATGTATTAAACTTTGCATATATATAAGAATTGAAACAAGGTTCTGATAAAAATTAAAGTAGAAAAGAAAACCCTGACAATTTGGCAATTGCGTTTGGTTTAAAGCAAAGTAGAAATGAACTAATATCGTTGCCAATTGACCAAAAAGCAAAGACAAAAAGGAGTCTAAAGGAAATATCGGTTTTGTTGTTTCCCACTTTATTTAGAGACGAACTTAAAAGTAACCATGCATCTAATAAAAAAAAAAAAGTAACCATGCAGTTTTAGCAATTTATAATGACAGAATAGAAAATATATATATTATAATGACAAATCCATTTTTTTTTTTTAGTGAAATTTCAGATTTTCAATAAATCATAAAAACAAAACGATGTCGGCACTTATATATAATATCATATCCTGAATAAAAATCAGAGTGTTCCATCCAAATATGTTTAGAGATTGCTATAAAGTCATCTTTGCTAATCTATAAGCAGTCATATTTACTTTCCTCGTAACATGCCTCATATCTCATGAACAAAAGCCGTTTTAGTAAAACCTTTGCATTCTTGATCAATTGACCAAAGTGACTCTAAGATTGCCTTTCCATCCGTAAGACATTTACAATCTCTAACGCATCTTCTTCCAACAAAATAATTCATATCCCTAAATCTTTGTTAAATTTCACCGCCTTCCAAGCAAAATATGCTTCCGCAGTTGTTGGGTCAATTATGAATTGTTTTGTAAAACACATGGAGGCCAAAACATGCCTTTCTTGATTTCTAAAAAATTTTTTTACACCCATCATCTTTCTTAATATGTCAATCACTACATTCCAATTGACTTTAATTACTCTAGAAAGAGGACTCATCCACTTAAGAACTTGTACAATTTGTTCTTGTGCTTCATTAGGTTACACCTTTTGGACAACAGTATGAAAATTCTCCAAAACATCCTTAGCACTATGGACTAGCTGAGAAGGGCGAGTGAAATCTCCTTCAAAAAGCATTGTAATGACAAATCAATTTGAGTATATAGTATAATAATAGCTCAACAATGATAAGCTCGAGAGTTTAATTAGTATATATATATATATAACCTAACTATGAAAGTCAATATTTTAATATGTTAAACAATTAAAAAACTAATATTTTGAAATGCATGCAACGTAGCACTTTGTTGATTGTCATAAGCTAAAAGTCGATATATACAAAACATTGAGTAACGTACAACTTTTATCCATTTTCTCAATGCCACGCCATGCATGGCCCATGCAGAGGACTGTATGCTCGTGATCATAGCAGGTACCTCCATACTTCCATGAGATCTAATTAAGGCTATGTTTGCCAAATAGTTTTCACTCATTTTTTACTTCTCCGACAAAAAAAAAAAAAGAGTACTGATTGACATCAGCTCAGGCTGATTCAACAGTGAATCAGCTTGGGTTGCTTTCAGTATAAAAATAAATAAATAAATAAATAAAATATATTTTTAATGGGATGAGGTCCACCAAAATCAGAAAAAGTATCCAGGCTGAATGAACTATTCATTCAGCCTGGGCTGACCTTTATCATTAGCAAAAAAAAAGGGAAAAATATAAAAAACGCCCCCATACTGACAGCCTATTCTAAATGAGCCCTCTGAAATGACAAGTGTGCTATTCGAACCCAACAAACTGACAATATGGTATAAAAAGGCATCTCCGTTAGCATCTTCCGTCAAGCTGGATGGAAAATATACCACCCGTGACGTGCACGTGACAAATCTCGCCCAAAACTTCCAATTTTGCCTTTCGTTGGACAGTGTGAAATGCCGATAAATTTATTATTATTATTAATATTAAACCTTCGTTGACCTCTTCTCTCCGCCATTTATTTCCATTAACTTGTCTTCGTCCGTTGTCTGCATCTATCTGCATCTATTCCTCTTGTCTTCGAGCTGCAACGATGTCTACGGCTTCAAGTGCGGAGGACGACAATGGCGAGGCAGTAAATGTTGGTGGAAATGCAGAAAAAAATTGTTCTTCCCCAGCAAGCAGAACCCGATCTACTGGAAATAAATGCTTATGCGGATTAGAAGCACCAATCCGGACATCTAGGACTGCAGACAGTTATGGTAGAAGATTCCTTGGATGTGCTAATTACAGGGTAAGTAGATAGTGTTTATTTGTTGGGTTTGTTATTAAGTTTTGGAATTAATTAGGGATTATGCGAAATTAGTGATTTTGTGAATGACGGTACTCGAATTTCACAATTACATAACTCATAAGTTTCCATAAAATATGAGTTATGTAAAATTAGTGATAATGTGAAATATGGGTTTCTGCGTAATTAGGGTTTTCTCCACTACGATGTGCACAAATTGGTCAGTTCATTCCAAGTGTCTTATTATTTGCAGTACCTTGATGATCGTGGTTGCGATTATTTTCTTTGGATTGATAAAGATGTGTGTGAACATTGTACAAGGGTCATGTGGAGGTTGAAAACGAAGGAAGATGCACTCGACAAAGAAGCTAAGCTCCGTGAGGCAAAGTTTGATGCTGAAATATCCGAATACAAGAAGACAGTGGATATTGAATTGGCCAGAATAAGACTGAAATTAGATGATGAAAAGGGTAAATGTAATGCACTGGAGAAGAACTTGAGGATGGCATTGGCCACTTGTTTGATTTTAAGCTGTATTGTTTGGCTTTGTGTGGTGGTATTCAGAGGGAGAAAGGTTATTGCACATTTGGTAGGACTATGTTGCCGTGAAGGTGTTATTTCATGTTAGTTGTTTTGTGATGTCAATGAATGGCAAGGAAAGGAACAAGTTCGTTGTGTGAAGGTTTTATTTCATTCATGTTAGTTGTTTGTTTTTGTGATGTCAGTGAATGTAAAGGGAACAAGTTTGTTTTGTTTTATGTAATGTAAATTTGACATCCCGTTTTGTATGGTGGAACAAGTTTGTTGTATGTGATGTCAGTGAATGCAGATTATCCTTGATCATGTCAATAAGTTGCTTACATTTTATTGACTTGATTAATGTTGGCATGAAGTCATACATTTTTTTAAATTACATAGCCTATTTGAAGTGATTGTGTTGCTTTAACAGGTTATTTGAAGCTATACACTTTTAAAGACAACTTCCCTTATGCCACACTTAGAATTACAATTCTGTATGAGTAACAATGCATGGCAGTTAAGAACGTATGGTATCTAGCTAATTGTGTTGTTTAGAATGGAAAGATTAAAGAGGAATAAATGGATTCCAAATCAGCAAGAAAGTTGGATTCCAGGCAGTGGATTCCAAATCCAAATAATATACACAATCTGCCATATACATTGCACAATCTTTGAGATTTTGTATCAACTAAAAGCTAGTTGAATTCCCAAATCCATCCAACAAATAATATACCCTCAGTGGCCGAAAACACAGACGACGCAGTGAAATCCAAGTTGCAGAGAGTTGAAAATATCGCACTTCGAATATGTTTGTCTTTGTCTGCTACCTTCGAGAGCCAAGTTGCAGAGAGTTGAAAAGGAGGTTGAAAACGACGGATAATGCGTGGACTCAGTGGTGTCCACGCATATGTCTTTGTCTAAGTAATTTTTTGTCTGAAGGGTATATCAGTTATTTCACACCCATTTCCATGGGTTCATGCGTCAGTTGGTAAATATCTGAGGGCACTTCCGTCATTTTATCCATTAAACATTCATTATACGATCCAAGGGCTTTATCGCATTTCACACTGTCCAACGAAGGGCAAAATTGGAAGTTTTGGGCGAGATTTGTTACGTGCACATCACGTGGTATATTTCCATCCAGCTTGACGGAAGATGCTAACGGAGATGCCTTTTTATACCATATGGCAGTTTGTTGGGTCGGAATAGCACACTTGTCATTTCAAGGGGCTCATTTAGAATAGGCTGTCAGTATGGGGGGCTTTTTATATTTTTCCCACAAAAAAAAAGAGTCAATATCTTTTTAAAACAGTTACAAAAAAAAACTTTTTTCATTTTTTTCTCACAAAAAATTCAAATATTATTTCACCGATATATCACATCTTAATACTATTCAAATGAAAAATCTAAAAGAAAACTCTTTACCAAACACACTGTTAATTACAACATATATGTAGCAGCGATGGAGGTAAATTTTGAATTAAAGGAGGTAAAATTAAAAAAGTTGAGGCGTGCAAAGGACTCACAATGTTTTTTTTTTTTTTTCATGAATGAACAATTCTATATCAAAAGACACAATGTTATTATATAATTATTATTTGGAGCCTTAAAAGCATTTTTATTGGGCTATTCAAATTTGGCTTTTCTTTAAAAATTTGAAAAAATTCACATAAATGGCTATTTAATAAGCTCTCAGCTCTAATTCAAATTTAACTTTTGTCAACAAAGCTCTCCAAGACTCCAAATATCAAGAGCCAAAAAGTAAAAGTTATTTAGTTTTTAAAAGTTATTTAGTTTTTAAAACTTATATATTTATTTTCCCTCTCTCTCATCTACCAAGAACAAAGAAATAATAAAAAATAATATTTAACTAAAGTAGAGAAAGATCTAGAGAATTTGATGTTTGATCTATTTTAAAGTGCCCCACCAAATTACAAAAAGTTGATTTTTCTCTTCAAATTTAAATTTTATTTGAAAAGCTCAATATTCTAAGAGCATTCATTGTAGCCTTAATAAATTTACTAACCAAAATAACTAAAAAAAAATCATTTTCTTTTTCTATTTAAATGAAAAAAAAAAAGCTCTTAAAAAAAAAAAAAACTACTTAAGATATTCATTTAACATTGATAACTTGTACATTTCAATGTGGTGTACTTTAATGGGAGACAAGCAATAGTTAGTTGTCCCATTTAGAAACATGTGTAGCATGACTCAGTCTGATCTGTCCCACATTCAAAGTCGTCTTCATATTCTTTCACATGCCTACTGGGATATTTCTTATAGTAATTTATTTTTATCCAAATTTTACTTTTGGTCTATATATGAAATATAACACATTATTTTAGTTTGACCTATAAATTTTAAAAAGTTTCATTTCACCATTAAAATTCTTGATTATAACAATTTTAATCATTTTGCTTGAATTGATAACGGTAGGTACGTTCCATGGTTTATAAAATAATTCAATTATTCATAATAATACGAGTATCAAACTCGCAACAAATAATAAGAATTTAAACTTATTATTTTGGATGAATAATAACACATAAGATCTATATATATATATTTTTTAATAATAATGAAATTAGTAAGAAATAGATATCACTTATATATGGCTCGGTTGAGGCACGGATATCTCACTTTCCTTAAGATGTTTTGTGCCTTATGTGATAATATTTTTAAGAATACATTTGATAACAGATAAATAGTAGACGAGAAGCTAAAAAATGTCCAAAATATGAGAAGTCGAGATCTGGGTAAGTAGAAAAGCCAGAGGGTGTAAAGCTTGAGGAGATAAAGCAAGCAGTTGGTAGTGCATATTTCCATGCAGATGTGGCGCAATCGTTGAATTAGTAAGGCATAGCTGGAAGTCACTTTGTAAAATCGAAGAGTTGCATTTTATGTGTAATGCCATGTGTTTTGTTGTATTTGAATGCCACGTTTTAAGTTTCAACAATGCTGTGTTTTAAGTTTAGTAGTTGGCTTTTTGTGTTTTCTTTTTGTATTGAAAAAACCACAAATGTATTTTGTTTTGTAAGTGGGCTTAAATATATTAGGGTGCGTTTGTTAATGCCCCAGGCCCCATTTCTTTTTATCGTGCAGTGTGCAACACATGCCTTATTTTTTCAAAATCTTATATTTTTACTTCCAAAAATACCCCCAAGACTATTCTCACTACACAAGACCAACACTTTCAGACGTTTCCTTCTTTTCCCCTGCTGCATCTTCTTCCCCTGCATCTCCTTCTACCTTCAACAGAAAAAAGAGAGCTGACAATGTCACAGTGCGAATGTTCAGTAAATTTTTATCCAGATTTCGTGCGAATCTCTCAGAGTTGTAAAATCCGCACTGGTGATTTTACAATCATTCACGCGGAGCTACAGTATTTCTTTGCCTATTTTCTCCTATAAAGAAGACGACCATGAGAAAAATATCAAGGAAACTCAAGGCCACGTCCAGCAACAAGCTTTGTGAATCCATTCAGAGAGTATAGATGAGAAGAACTGATCTTAATTTTCAGTTAAGAGCAGAGGATTCACCGGAAGAAGAAGACTTGAGGAAGCGGAGTATGCGATTTCTCTCTTTTTTCTGTAGGAGAATTAGCATAGTCGAGTTAGGCATGATGATCAAACCGAGCCAAGACCCCGACGAGACAATCAAACCAATCCACAAGATATGCCTGCAATCCTAGAAGACTTTAAGCAAAAGTATGATAAGATGGCCGAGGAAATGGCCAAAAGAGACTAAGGAAATCGATCTCTGGTAGACCAACTACTGCAAAACATCAACTTGTCATTCACTGATCAGGTAATGATTTTCCTTTACCTGATAAATTCAAAGCTCCACATTTTGAAAAATATGGCGGAACCGGAGACCCTACCGAGCACATGGAGAGTTATAAAGCCCACTTAGCTCTCCATCAAACACCAAATGCGATAGCATGCTGGGCCTTTACCTTGACTCTCAAAGAAAGTACTCGGGATTGGTTTCGAAAACTTCCACCAAGCTCAATAGACAACTTTGAGACTTTGGGCAAGAGATTCTTAACCTAGTTGCTAGTCGAAATGAGGTGGAAGAAGCCCACACAATACTTGCTGACGTTGAAGCAGAAGGAGACCGAGTCACTCAAAAATTATGTCAACCAATTCAACCAGGAGAAACTAACGGTTGATGACCCAAAAGAAGACATGGTGCCGGTAGCCCTCTTCAATGGAGTTAGGGCAAAAGGGCCCCTTATGGCAGAGTTGGCCCGAAAACCACTGACGACCCTCTAGGCATTTATGGACACAGTGGACGTCGGGACGAGTTCATGAATCAAGAAGAAACAATTAAAGCCATGATTGAATCTTAGGACGACCAAGACAGAGCTGCTGGGAGGAAAAGGAGTTTTCCTTGGGAGAATGAAGAGACAAAAAATTCCAATAACCGATCGAAGGCACCTGGGGTGATCATTCAGAAAAACCACACCCCTACTCCCTTAAACACAGCAGTAACCGAGATCTTTATGAAGATAAAGAGGGATCTCGACTTCAGCTGGCCACCAAATATGCGGGCTCCACCGCAAAGCAGAAGCAAATGAAGGTATTGTGAATACCATGCGGATCACGGGCACGACTCAAAAGATTGCATAGTCCTGCGCTATCAAATCGAGAAATTCATAAAAAAAAATAAAAATAAAAAAATAAAAAAAAAAGGGAAAGTTGATTTGTTTTCTAGCTGATCAAAGACAGCTACCGGGCCAACACCATGCCTAGGACCTTCCAATCAACAACACTCATGGTCAGAGGCCTCAGAACAATTATGCTCCAAATTATGACGCTAAGGACAATCAAGATCAAATTCCCCGCAACAATGCTCGAGACCGAGATCAAAACCCCTACAACAATGCCTAGGACGATCCAAATTGGGAAGGATATCCAAGAAGAAATCAAAGAGAACAACATAGGCCCAAAAGGAACCACGAGATGATTTATGAGATATAAACAATTGTAGGAGGGTTTGTTGGAGGCGGAGAGTCAAATTCAGCTAGAAAAGCATGTGTGGAAAATGCAGGCCGAAGTATTCACTGTGGGAAGGCCCTGCAAAGCCTAGAAAAAAGAACCACTGATCTTGACATTTACCAACGAAGATGAAGAAAGAGTCCTAATGCCACACAACGATCCATTAGTCATCACTCTAACAGTGGCCAATTATGGTATCCATCAAATTCTGGTAGACAACGGCAACTCTACCGACATACTCTATTGGCCAACCTTTGAACAAATGAAGATTGGTCAGGAAATAATCAAACCAGTCTGATCCCCTCTAGTAGGGTTTGTTGGGGAGAAGGTCCAACCCTTAGGGGTTATCACTCTCCCGCTAATGGCTGGAATGCTACCAAAACAATCCACAGTAATGGTTGATTTCCTGGTGGTAGACTAACCATCAGCATACAATGCAATACTCGGGAGACCAACTTTAAACAAGTTGCGAGCAGTAACTTCCACCCACCATCTCAAGATGAAGTTTCCAACAGACGAAGGCGTTGGTGAAGTCAAAGGAGATCAAATAATGGCAACGTGATGATGCTACAGCACAACCCTGAAGGACCCAACCAAAAAAGAAAGCTTATCAATGCAAACCAGGAATGGAGGCAAGAAGATGCATCACATGGGAGAACCTGTGGAAGAATTGGAAGAAATACAACTGTCTGGGCCCAACCGAACGATAAAGATCGGGTCGCAGCTGCCACCCAAGCTACGAACATACTTCATCTCTTTCCTTTGGAGCAGCCAGGATGTTTTCGCATGGAGCCATAAGGACATGCCAGGAATTAATCCATGGGTGATTACCCACCGGCTGAATGTAGACCCAACGGCCCGACCAATAAAACAGAAAAGACGAAGTTTCGCCCCCGAGCGAAACAAAGCCGCGGAAAAAGAAGTGGACAAGCTACTCCAAGCGGGATTCATCAAAGAAGTAAACTATCCAAATTGGCTTGCAAATATGGTATTGGTGAAGAAACCAAACGGTAAGTGGAGAATGTGCATGGATTTCACATCCCTAAATGAAGCATGCCCAAATGACAGTTGCCCGCTCCCTCGAATAGATCTATTGGTTGACTCAACCTCCGAACACAAGCTCCTTAGTTTTATGGACGTGTTCTCAGGGTATAACCAGATCTACATGCACAAGTTAGACTAGGAAAAAACAACGTTGATCACCGATGGGAGATTGTATTGCTACAAAGGGATTGTGTTTTGCCCACATCAAGGAGGCAAACGCCTTTTTCCACGCTTTACATGTGTAGCTTATAACTATTGAACAAGAACATTCAGGTTAATACGGGAAGAGGAGGGTTGCTCGATGGAAGGGCTGTGGATGAAGATAAAACTAAGGAATATTCAACGGGCATGTTGTGTGCAAACAACCATTAATCAAAGGATTACTTAATGGGTGTGGGATATCAATACCAATGGGATATTGATGTGATATGGCTGTGCGGAAATCACAATTGATAACATCAAAAGATAACACTTGATGTGATTTTCTTGTTATGGCTATGCGAAATAACAGTTTTGATAGAGAGAGAGAGAGAGAGAGAGTAATATACTTAATGGATCAAAATGGTGTCGGTGTTGTAGGTGCTTGAGACATAGAGTAAACTAGACTATATATATATATATATATATATAACATGCATAACCCCCAATAAGGTGTTTCAGAAAAGAATTTCATATGAAAACCTAATTGAAAAATTGCAAATAATAATAATAATAATAATAATGGGTTCAATACATAAGTGCATAAGTTAATTAAGCAAGCATTTACCCATGAGGTTCCAACATTTGATCCTCTATATTTGTCTCATAGGGGAATGGTCAGTCCTCAAGGTAGAGATCTGGGGAACAAACTACAATACGGCGAGAAAAACTAAATTTATTTTTTGCATGCCATTTTTCATTATTAAGAAAGTTGTTTATTTTCTGAGATTAACAAATAGGAAATCTAAATCATAATCTCTTCTAACTTATAAACCCTAGTTTATAGTTGGTGATGAAATTAGACATCTCATCTAACAAGACTATATCATATCAATTATGATGATTTATCTTGATTATGGAAGAAATAAGAGTTCGAATTGATATGTTTGTGTATTTGAAATGCACTGAACTAGACCAAGCAAATTGTTATTATATAAACTATTGTCAATTAAATAACTTGAATGCACAACGGCTTATAGCATTAACTCTCAATCCTAAGAAGAATCTGAACTGAAATGTGACGTGTAGATCACTTTGATGTATTAAAGAAGTGAAATCTTGCATAGTCAATACCTCAATGCATTGAATGATTACACGTTCTCACTACTCCTCAAGATAAAATCTATAATTTCTTTTGTGAGGTAGGAAATATATCTCTTTGAGTTAAATGTAATAAGAATTAATTATTCTGAATTTTGGACTTGAGCGTTTTACTAAGAAGTTACTAAAAGAAGAATAATTTTAGAAATCCCTCAAAAAATGAGGTGGCTTTTAAAATAATTATTTAATCAAAATTCAATAGTGATCAATTTGCAAGCTCAATGGTGATTTTAAAAGCTACCTCATTTTTGAAGTGACATAAAAAAAACTTATAGCATTACTCCTACAATAAATACACTCAATAGAATTAGATTCTAAGAGTAAAGAATAATCAAAGATTAAATCTTGGACTCAATGATCCAAGAGATAGTGAAAATATAGTTACAGAACAATTATTTTTAATTTTATTTCACCATGAATATTTCATAAAGGGGTTATACGCAAATATAAGTTGTCAAAGAGCTCTTGTATAATTTAAATAAATCGTAGCGTACAATTACAACTCTTTAGTGGAATAAATTGTAACTAATGTTAACTTAGGACAAATCATAAGATGACACGTGTTTTAGGCTCATTGAAGCTAAATTTTATTTTTTCCTATGGTCTCTCCTCAAGTTATAAAAACCCCATTGTGAAGTTTGCCGAATTACACTAAGAAAATGCTGGGGTGTGGCCACTTATAGAGATAAAACTTGGTCTCAAAGTTTTGGTCTCTAGGTCTCACACCCCTATTTAAGGAGTATTCTATGGGTAGACACTCTTGGCCTTCAGTAAACATCGGAAGAGTAGATCAAAGAAGTTTCTAAGAGCTTACAAACTGGTTTTAGTTTTTGCTGTGTGATTTCATCCTTACCTGTGTTTATTTGTTTGTTTTTAAAATTGTGTAGCATGCAATCATCAGGTCCGATTCTGGCTATTTTGCCGCTGCCTTGATGTGTTTTCATTGCACATCGATTTCCAACAATTTTGTCTCCAAAGCTAGAGCAATTTCCATTACAGGAGACCTTTTTTTTTTTGGATGAATAATTACAGGAGACTTTGACAACACAATCTTTCTGTTTAAATGAAAAATGATACCATGTACTTTTAGATGAGTCATACGTGTGCGTTTAAAGTGATGTATCATAATCACTTGGTATCAAAATCTGCACTGCAAAGACATTAGCCGGACACACTGACATCTTTCACTTGCGCAACTTCAGATCTTATAAGTTTTCCCATGCCTTACGAGGCATATGTAAGCCTGAGCCTCTCTTTCAGGTAGTCCCCACTGCGAATTGGGGGGAATCTGCATGCACAACCCATAAACACAATATGTGATTCTTATTATAAAGGCATGCATGAAAACTAGTTGCTTCAATTCGTAGACAACCTAAATAAACACAAGCACCGAGGAAGACTTGGGGCATATTCTGAGTCATAACGATAGTGTTATGATTGACCTATATAGTCTTATACCCATGTCTCAACACGACCTAATCCGAACCCAATAGGCAAATACGAATTGCCACCCCCTACTGAGTCCCTTGTAAATACGAACATACAAACTAAACATATATAAGTCAGTAAAGACACTCGTATGCGCGTGCACATGCACATGCACATGCTCACACCCACACATAGAGGAGTGTAGAGTTTACTTGCCTAACCAGCATACAAAAACCTACTACTTCTATTGAAGACATGCCACTAGAAAAAAAAAAAATGGTAAACCTTACAAATGTTTGATATCTTTAATGACTAATAGATCAGAAGGCATGAGTTTGGAGGCATGGAAAGCACGAATCTGTTTGTAGGCCGTACTAATGATGCATAGGGGAAGCAAACTCTCAAACAGAGAAAGCTAAAGTATTGCATTGCCATTTGCTAGGTCAAGAGAGAGAGAGAGAGAGAGAGAGAGGCAAAAGAATTTTATCATACCTTGGGGGAGATGACTCACTGCAACAACTTTCCAGGCATTTCACCACACAGTCTTGGTTGGGATCTAAAAAGAAAGCTGCCTGCAACATTGACATTTTCAATTTAAAATTCTTAATAGTGCTAACATCAAGAAAAAAAAAAAAGAGTGCTAACATCAGAAACCATAGCATGTTTGGCCATCCCATGACACCATCAAAAGATACCAAAGTGAATGTACGTACATGGTATATAAAAAAACCACCCTATCTTTCATAGCATTTGAAAACAAGAAAACTTTTTTGCAGGTTGGCATAGTAAAAATATTCACTACCATTTGCACTAATGGATCCACTTATACTAATGGCTCCATTTTACAGGATGTATTAGAGTCTTGAGATGCTATGTAAAGAAGCCACAAATTTTTTCTTCATAGAACAAAGATATCTAAGGCATATTATATCTAGAAAAATATTCAAGTTCCAAGCTATTTGGATTCATTATGGAGTCACGCCTTTTAAGAATAAGAGTTCTATATTCGAAACTAACACATCCTGCATATAAGTTCAGCTGAATTAGATTATCCAAGCATAAGACTCAATAGCCCATGATTTGTCCACACAATAATTCCTTGACCTGGGGAATTTGTCTTCTCCAATAGATTATTTGTCTGGATAACATACCACTCAGAACCATCCAATCAACCATACAAATAAGTTTTTCTTCAACGTATAATCAATCCATTATTAATTCCTATCTATTCAATTCACTAGGTTTTAAAGCATAATATCTTTTCAACACAAACTATACTCCTATAAAGTGGATAACTTAAGGAAAAAATTATAAAAGCCTTTGACATAATGCATGTGAAACTCACTAAACGCTTGAAGCTATAATTCCTGACTGTTGAGTCTATAATTACATAAAAATGACATGAAAAAAGTACAGTAGGAAGCAGCTAAATGATTACAGAATAGCGCTCTTTTCCTGCTGGCATCACCCTGTGCAGCGTTGACCTACAGATAAGTGATAAATATTAGAGAGTAGAGGGGTTTTGGGGGAAAAGCAATGAGAGGGGGGAAGAATAAAGTCCTCATTTGAAACATGCATAGTACCTCTAAGAAGAAATGTGAATAGCAGTTTAATAGAATGATAAATTACCGGAACAAACAATTAGTCCACCTCTCCATCATGTCGCCAATGTTAACAATGAAGGCCCTGCAAGTTTAATATATTAATTCTTGATGCTGAAATAGTAACATAATAACCAGGCTAGTGTTATCATCAATTTGTTGTCTAAAGAATGAAACATTTTGCAACACTACTTTTTACCTGAAGATTTCAGAGGGACTTAACATCCTTACACAAGATATGCTTCCATTTACATAAAAATTTGAAATTGTGTACTCACCCGTCTACATGAAGTACATCCTCCCAAAGCTGTGGGTGCTTGAATTTGTCCCGGCAGACCTATTAACATGGAAAACCTAACTTTTACACAACTGTTTGGCTGTAAAGAAACAACAGCTGATTCAAGAAACGTGCCTGAAGTCCTTGAACACCGTCGGTTGCTAGGAGAGTGACCATTCCATAATCTGAATGAGCAGAGGCACCATATATTTCTTCATCAGAAGATCCCAATTCACCTGGAATTAAAATTAGAGAGCATATTGTCAATGAGAAATAAGGGTCTCCTTGGATGGTGAGGTTGAAAACAAATGAAATTGCTCTACTGGATCTACTAGGAATAAATTTTAGATTTTAACCCACTACAGAAATCAAACAAATGGATCTGGTTCAGCTGAGTTAGTACCTAAATATACTTGGCCGCATGTTGGAAGTCTATGCAAAACATAACGTCTAATGGATCTTGGGATACAGTAGGCCAGTTTCTAGCTCTCATTGTTAAGAATTAGCTGATGCGTCACTGAGGAGGGTTGGACCATGTATTAGTGCTATAGTCGATATGAACTACAGCTTAAAATTGGTTTGATGCACAAACGTACATTTTGGTTTAATGGTTTCATTTCTCAAGGATCAAATGCTCCAGTCCAGAAAAGTAGTATGAGAAAACAGCATTAGCATAAGACAATTCTGGACTGAGGTTCTGCTCTTTATATCTGTAACTTTAAGTTTGTACCTAGACTACAACCCAATTATAGGTGGCCCCTAATATGACTTGGCAAAAAATAATGAAGTATAGAATGACACAGAACTGAGGTTCCCTTTTCTACAAAGAGTGCATCATAAAGATCTAACTCGAGTGAATATATATATATGCACAATCCCCCCACCCCCCCCAAAAAAAAAAAAAACTGAATGAAAGAAGAAGATCAAGATAACCGTTCGTAATAATTGAACAGATAAAAATCCAAATCATGCTACTAAACCTGGATAATGCAACAGCCGAAGAAATGGCATTGGTTTATCCAAGGCCCCCACTTTTTCAAAGAAGTCCTCATCTTCATTCAAAGCCAGAGCAATCAGAGAAAGTAATCTTTTTCCAGCGGACCTGAGGCAGCACATCCAAAACCATACAAACGTAGTTCTCCTTTTCTATAATTTGTTATTGTCAAACTACAATAATTGCACGTTAATTTCTAGTCTCATTTATCATACACAAAACAGTAGTAAAACAATCAGCATTAGGGAAACATTAAAACTTACAGGACCTCTCTATAGAAGATTTCCATCGTATGTCTCCAAGAAGGTAGAACTTCTGGAATTTCCTTGCCAGAATAAAAAGTAATGATCTATCGAAACCTATCTAATATAGTATATATATATATTATATATATTGCCGTTCCAAAGTGAGTACCATAGTTAACATCAGAAAGTGGAGACAACAAACCTTAACAACAACAGAAACACTCGAAAAAGATTAATGATTGCATACCTTCTGAAGGCCATTGATTCAAATCAACTTGAGTTGTAATATCTTCTAAAGGGCCAATATAAAAGCTCTCTTTCGAGTCACCTGTTTGGAAGTCATTTGAAGAATATAATTTTTTTACTTCCTTTCTTCTTTTCCATTAAGCACAATAAAAAATGAAGCAATGAAACAGAAAGCAAAAGAGACTTCCCCTGAAGTCCAACCATCCGATCAATGAGTCATAAGACTCAAATAATAGATTATAATAATCAGTAAGTATACACATGTAAATTTAGAAAAATTGAGTCCTACATTGAAAAGATGTCCCATGTGTGAATGGATAATATAGCATAGTTTAGCTCAAACTTATAAGTTTAAGCTTTTAGACTGAGTGGTGTCCCTACATGTTATGTCATGATCTCACTTAAAGATTTCCCAAGGTAGCAATCTCTCTAACAAGTTGTGTCAAAGCTAATAATAGTGTGCAGTATGGTGGATAGTGGTCTCTTTTATGAGTGGAGCAGGGACAATGCATCTGCATGGATAGTGGATCACTTTCGTAATTAGAGCAAGAATGATGGTGCATAGCACTGATAAAGCTCACATAGTCCACACAACTGATCCTAAAGACACTGGCGGTGTGCAGTGTAGTGGATGATATTAGCCCCTTTCACAATTGGACTGGGGACGGTGCACATTTATGAATGGTGGATCCCTTTCACAATTGGAGCATGGATGAAGGTGCATAGCATGGATAAAGCTCACGTAGCCCACACAAGTGATCTTAGAGATGGTCTATAAGATTGATACAGCTTCTGTCCGAGGGAAAGTGTAATGATGTAGTGATGGACTCACGTGTAAGGAGTAGATTATTAAATATACATGTGATGAGTGTAGAAATGTTAAGTCCCACATTGAAAAGAGGTCACATATATATAAGTGGTTAATATAGCATAGATAGGCCGAAATCCCTAGCTTTAAGCTTTTGAATTGAATGTTATCCCAACATGTTATGTTATGGTCTCACTTAAGACTTCCCAAAATGACAATCTCCCTAACAATAAACAAGTTAGATGCTAACAAATAATAAAAAGCATTAATAAGCAGAGCTTAGCTAACATACAGTTGCAATCACATAGAGCATTGATCCCACATTAATCACATGCAAACAATCCCACATGCAATCTCATTCACTAGTAAATTAGCACAACAATACTAACTGTGCTCTACATGCGATTGATCCCACATTAATCTCATAGAGCATTAAATTTTGCAACCTTTGGAGCTGGAAGTGGGATTGAGGTTCTCAGCAAACAGTGGCGTATAGCCTCTATGTTCCTTGCGAGCCAGTTTCATCTTTTCCTCCAAAGGGAGTGAGAAGAACTTGTTGCTCTCCTCAAATACTCTCCCAACCAACTCTTGCTCCACCCCAGGATTCACAAGGTAGAAGAAACCATATTCTGTGCATGCCTATCATTATAAATTCTACTTTAGAGATATTTAAAAAAAAAAAATTAAAAAAGCATTGTTATACAAACAAACAAAATCTTTAAGGCTATTTTTACAGACTGGTTTAATCACAATCCGCTAAATCCAAGTTCCATGCCTCAAATATAAAATGATGACAAGTGAAGTTCACAAAGGTTGAGCTCGTTTTACAAAATGGACATAACAAGTCTATCAATTTGTTAGAACATAAATTAAATGATTAAATTAATCCCTTCCTATCATAGCAAAGATCATGAGTTTGAACATGTCTCCATCATTTGCATCCGATTTCAATTAAATATTGTATGTGTCAGGCCTAGAGAGTTTGAGGGAGAGTGTTACAATATAAATTAAATAATTAAATTATCTCTTTCTATATCCGCTTAAGTGATAAATTACAATAAAATACACTAAAAATTGTATCATCGTTAAAATGCACAACCTTTTTCTATGTAAATTCTGTGATTAATTGAAAATTTCAGTATGGGAAAATTGCAATTAAAAACGGATAATTTTGCTTTAACTGCTTCCCCAAAGAGTGCTTTTGATGTCGAAAAACAAACGGGGCATTCTTGAACATTGAGCTAAACCAATTAAAGTAAGAAGGGTTGGAACCTGACGGATTGAATTGACGGTGGAGAGAGGATCCGGTGAGGACAGGTCTATGATAGGGAGTTTCAGAGCCTCCGCCATCTTCTTCCACCTCTTCACGGATCAGACTCCCAAGTCTCCCGGCTAAAGTGCTGACTGCTATAATTTCCTTACAGAAATTCTCTTTTGAAAGATAACCGAGCTTTTTGATTCGATAGGAATCAAAGAAAATATTCAATAAAGGGAAAAGGGATGGAGGAGATTACATATAAAAATAGCGCATAGCTACAATAGCATCTGGTAGGGCTTTTTTATTAACAAAAATAATTATTAACGAGAATACAAGAAGATGACATTGAATAATTATAAGAAAAATATAAAATTGATCTATGTGGTTGGCTTAAATTACATATCACTCTATGTGGTATAAGAAAAAACTCAGAAATTCTTGTAGTTAGTCAAAATAATAAATCACTCTCTGAATCAAATTTCTGTCAGTCATTTTAATAGAAACCGTTAGTATATCACGTTAGATCAATAGAGTAACGCGTTATTGTTAAAATAATTGACATGGCAGAATAACAAATCACTCTCTGAATCAAATTTTTGTCAGTCATTTTAACAGAAACCGTTAGTATATCACGTTAGACCAATAGAATAACGCGCTATTGTTAAAATAACTGACATGGCAGACTAACGGTTTTTGTTAAAATGATTAACGAAAATTTGCTTCAGAGAGTAATTTATTATTTTGGCCAACCACATAACCACATAAACTTTTGAGTTTTTTCTTATACTACAAGGAGTGATTTGTAATTTAAGCCAATTACATGGACTAATTTTGTATTTTTTTCAATAATTATTCTTATTTTTTTAGTTTGGTGAATATATATATATAGAATTGTATCAAAATTATTAAATAATTAAAAATATAAATAAATAATAACAATAATATAAAATTAAAATAAAATAACCTAAAAAAATATTTTGGTGCCCGGCCACCAACCATGGCAGAGCCTCAGTCCTTCATTGCCCAAGAGAAAGGCTTTTAGCGCTCGTTTTGGTTTTTGGCTTTTGAGTACCAGTTAAACAATTTATAACTTATAAGTACATAGGAGTTAAAAGAGCTCGATTTCAACTAATAATCTTTTTTAAAATCGAAAAATGAGGTTAAAAATGTAAATATATCTACGAGGATAAAATTAAAAGAGGCTGAAACATGCGATACTAAAATTATAAATTTTGATAATTTAATATTAATATTGTAAAATTTATGAAGCTTTGAATAAATAAGTAAAGTTTTTCCAAACTATTGGAATTGGTCCAAATAAATGGCCCTTTGAACTCTACGCATCTATGACGTATTACAATGGAAGTCCAAATGCCATAATTTATGTTTTTTATATTTGTATGTTGGCGAGAGAGAGGAGAAAATAAGAATTGTAAGGATAAAAAATATATTAAAAAAATCCCAAATCTGGCAATTATTTCTGTCAACTCTGTGGAATTGTCCATCTTGAGTTAAAGAAATATTCGTAGTCATGTTTTCCATTTCAAGATTCACTGGGTACAATTTATTTGTTTTCTAATATTTAATGCTTAAATTTCATACAAATTTATAGGATATACTAAGTTACAAAATAAAAATACAAATATTAAGCTTAAACAAATATTTTTAATTAATTAATATTTTAATACTCACATTTAACCCAATATATAAAATATTTAATTAAAAGAAAACTATTTCTGTGTTAGGAATATTATATTAAAATAACTACTTATCCAAAAAAACTTAAACTAATAAAAAAATATTTGATCATTTAATTATTAGTATAACATAAACAATTTCTAATAATCATCATAACGCTTTGTTATCCTAATTCCGACCTTCGGCGAATTTTCACAAATAAAGAAGCTGTTACTTGTTAAATTAAATCACATCGTCAAGTATACCCGAAACTGCCTACTGACTAACCTTAACCAGCACGTAAACAGTGTAATAGCACAAGTGGCAAATTTTTTAAAACTCATTTCCTTCCTTAAATGTAGAAAAAACTCATAACAAACTCCTTAAAACAAATTTTTTTATTGTTCTCTAAATTAAGAAAATACCAAGAGAATCATGAGTGTTACCCTAAATCTAAAGTAACCCTTTTACTTCCCTTAAAATTATTTTAATAAAAAACAATCTCTCTCCTCTCTTTCATCTTTTTTTCTCCTAACATTTATTTGAAAGAATATATATTTAAATGACTTTTTCCTTCCTCTAATATTTATTTGGAAGAATATTTAAATGGCATTTAAAAAGAATTAAGAAAATTTATTTTAAAATTCATTTGAATAGAAAAGCAAAGAGTAACATAATTTCCTAAATTTAAGGAAAATATAAGAAAAGCTACAACTAGTATTCTAATACGCTTCATTTCAAGCAATGAAAACAAAGTATACTATAAAACATATGAAAACTACATGCAATCTGTTAAAGAGTATTATTCTATACAACCATCCCATTAAGCCGATGTAACAGTGCCTAATAGCTTTTGTATTACTATTGTTAAAAAAATCAAAAGCTGGACACAACCACATCAGACCAACATCAACCCAGTAAGATGATGCATTACTCATGCCAAGTGAAAATATGCACATATCTTTCAGTCACTTGAACACACATGTACTTCTTTGGAGGATTAAGCATGGCAGTATGATTCAAAAAAATAAGTTTGAAGACATCTTAACAAAATATGATAACTACCAAAGAACTGCTTCATCATTGAATTACCTCAATTAGGATACAAAAATGTCGCCAGCCCTGCACAGATTGTTCCCCCCCAAAAAGACCTACTCACCCATCTCTAATCAGTGCAAGCGCAAGGAGTAAAGGAAATGACCCATACAAGTTCATCTCCTAAGCTGAATTTTAATAGCACAACTATAACCCAGTATAATCTTGTATGCTTCCCCTTCCATGGGAACAGCAGAACTCAAGCACCCCTACCACTTTACCTGAAAAACTACAACTCTCTTTCATTACTACCTCTTGCAGGTTCCCTTATTTCAAGACCACACTGAGGAGCAGCCATGGATGGACAGGGATATTTTTAAGTGTTGCAAAATCGGCAGACGAGGCGTTCACCTCTTGGCAAGTCTACTTCTTCTAGTTCTCCTTGTGGGAGGTGTTTGATAAGCCATTCCCATACTTCTTCCTGGAGTGTGCTCCTCTTCCTCATCACTGGTTTCATCAGACCTCCATCTTGGTCCACCATTCCCATTGCTATCAGCAGCAGCAAAACCCTTCTCTCCGTGGCTGAAAATTTAGGAGATTATATAAATAAGAGTGAGGGATGGAATTCCATGAACATGAAGAAAAATTTTCTGCATCTGCAATTAACTGCACAAGCAACAAAGCAGGCTAAAAGGCTGTAATGGTGAAAGGAGGAATAAGAAATTATATTTACCTAAAAGAGATGTCCATTGGCTCATCTGACGAGACTACATTCCGACGTCTATAATCTCTATCAGACTGGATCCTTTTACCAGACAGATTAGTGTCCAGGCCTTCCACAGAATCTTTGAACAAGCCATAGTTACTGCTAGGTGTACTTACTTGATTAGTGGTAACCCTGTGGGAATATGGAGGACTAGTATTTAGGAATTGGTTGATAAACCCATTTTGTTCTGTTTCTGGTGATGCATCTTGGAGATTGCTATAGTTAGCCTTACTAATTTCTCTCAATGGTGAAGCATTCAAGGGACTAACCCGATGAGTACCAGGAGTTAAGGTGTCATCCAATTTGAAATCTTTGCTGATGCTACCTATAGGTTTTCGTCCCCTTTCATGGAGAATTGATGGGGAACCATACTTAACATGGTCAGAGCGATGATTGTTGACAGATCCACGTAGTCTTGAAGGAGTTTCAAAAACTGATGATCTCACAAAAGGAGCCGTATGGTCCGTCCGCAGAAGAAGAGAAGAATCAGTCGATGAGGGAATCAATAAACTGGTTGATATTGGCTCTTGCACCTTAGGAAGATCAGATTTTGCTGCCATTTCAACTTCTTCACCAAAGTTAACAGCAATCTCAGGCAATTTTCCAGACTTCACTTGTTGCCTCTGGACTTCTGGCAGCAACTCCATGCAATTATCCTGTTAATTAAACAAATATAATCAAATTTAAAATTTTATTTTAATTAAATAATCTTTCCCCAACAAAATCACTTACAGAAGAGCACAAACAATATCATTCACATATACATGTTTATTTATCAGGATCTAGCTTGCAGGACAAATTTTTTCCCATCTCAAACTTGTTCTTGAGCACCTGAAGTTGGGTACTTTGTGGTGTGCTTGGAAAATAGTTTGTTGATTTTAAGCTTAAAATAGAACATCCTTTGTTCAAAGATAAATTATAGAGAATACTTAAAACACAAGCAGAAGCTCTAGTACACATGAAACATACAAAAGGTCCTAAAGAGGGTAAGTCAGCCCCTTAGAGAGAGCAAGAATCACATCTTGCTTGAACCAAAAGACAAATATATAAAGATCTAACTAAGGCCATCTTGATATTGTGATATAGACACTCTTCCCCTTGAAAGCTCACCCTTCCCATTCACACTAAATAAGCCACATCACACAAAGAGGCACTGCCTTATGGGCAATACTGCAGCTTCCCTTCCCAACCCAACCGCCCCCCTCCAATAATCAAAAGAAGACCACCTTTAATCACTGTTTTCACAAGTTGACCTCAATCTAAAGTTGCTCTGCTATATTCTTAACCTTATAGTTACATCTAAAAAGTTTATATGACTTACAATCAATCTTGCTCTCCACTGACTTGCTGATTTTATTCTTAATAAAACTTCTTCACTGTCAGAATTCTTTGAAATGAACTCCTGCTCCGCAGTCTGAAGTTTAAGATCAACTTGGTATGCTTGAGTATATCTGTAGCGCTGAAATGATAAAGAACGATAATTTTGTAAGCCAGGATATACTTCCAAAAACTGTTGTTCTAACAAAATATACTCATTCTAAGATATTGTGCCATTTTGTTTCAAGAAGTGAAAATGGAGAGCTCCTCTAAGTAAAATAGAAGTTCACAAACCATCCATCCACAGATGTAAACTGGATATAGAGATATGTCATCATCTGGGAGTAATTCACAATTTAATTGGATGGATATAAAGACACGCTAACATCCGACATTGAAATGATCATTCACAACAATAGCAAAAACCCATGATGAGAGCAAGTAAAACAGTATTGATTTCCTCAATGGAGCCTTATCCCACTAACTACATGACACACAAGTTATTTTATTCACTCCATCGTTTAAGTTTCCAGAACCAGAAACTACATTTAAAACATACGATGAGATCTTAGAATATATCTTATCATTCAATTCATTTATTTCTAAATTGCTTCTTGTGTACATGGGGCACCCTACGCTTTTAATAATATCTCTTTTACTTGCCAAAAAAAAAAATTATTTCTAAATTGCACCTCTTATGGTCACTCCCATGACAAAAATTCACCTTTCCTTGTTGAGGAGGCCTCGGGTCTTCCTTTGTATCAACCTTCACACTTCTTATCATGTAATAGTTGTTGAATTTTGAATTTGATTAATAGGAATTGAGTTCAAAACTAAATCTTGTGAACTTTTTATAGCAGCATTACTTCTTTTTTGTCCTCGCACCCCTTTTTCTAATAAGTAATCGAGACATCATTAAAAGTATAAAGCACCCCAGGTATACATGAAGTATACAAGAGAAGCCACCTATCTAGTAAGGGCAAAAAGAATAAAAAACCCTTTTTTATGTGTATAAATAACTAGAAATGAAACCTAAGATGGATTTCTCATAGTTCAATACGATACCTAGAGTTATAATGTAGTGCAGTCATGCTAATAAACTATTTAGTCACCAACTAAAGAAATAAGAATTTATTTTGGCACAAAACTAGAAGTGTAATCAACCTAACAAGTCATTAGTGTGAATCTATGACATAATCAATAAACAGCCAAATGAATGAAGTTACATGGGGGGAAAATATCAGAAAAGCTATCACAGACTTGAACAAAGTGACATTGACAATGGCAATTCTTTTTAAATTTGTAATACATGATTATAATGGTCAGCAACTAAGCAGTACCAAAGTTAGATGATTAACCCCATTACTCAATTTTGACTCGATGTTAACTTAAATCTTGTCAATACCCATACCTGAAGATAGAATACGACAAGAAGACTTCCAGTACTTGTTGAAGGGTCTTCAATAGCAAAATCCAACAGGCATTTATGGATATGTTTCTCCTCATCAGAATTCCATGGCAACTCTATCATTCGATCTACCAAGTTCCTTCGTATACAAAGGCAACAGATTTCAGTTACCAATATCTCCACCCATTCCACCCAATTCCTAAATTCACCTTTAGAATTATCAGAAGCATTCCCAGATGGTCCAGGCTTCAACTTCTTTTCCCTGACTCTGGTGCAGAGCATTCTCTGATGTGTAAATGCTTCTGTCAGAAGTCCACACTCCACCCTCACCCGAACAGCAGTGACAGCCTCACTAAGCGAAACCATCTGTAATCCACCATCACACCCAGACCACCGTAAAACCATCAGAGCTGTATCAGGATTATTCCTTTCTAACAACACTTGTGCAATCTTAGGATGAGTTGCTGGGCCTGAGATCTCTGGAAGAAGGCGACAAGCTTCCTAGGCAATATAACGTTTAAGTATAATTAGCAATCCAATGATATTGATAGCATAAATCAAATTGTTCTGAAAGGTCAAAGAGCACTTCCATATTAACAACACACACTTGCATTCTTTAATGCAAAGAATCCAAGACACTAAAACATTAAATTCAAACCCAACAAGCATCTTAAAAATTTTACCTGCAGAGCCTCATCTGTGTGGTCATCCAACAGATAAAAAACTAAAGATTCAAGTAATGAGTGCCTGGTAATGCTAAAGGTAGCTGCAAAGTCCTCCACGATGTCTCTCCAAGTTTCATCAGGCATTTTCCAATGTCGATCAAACAGATAATAGAGAAGCTGTTATAAATTAAGGAAACAAAAAGAAAAAGTCCTGCACAATTACAATTTTTGTACAATGAACAGAATCATCCAACCTTCATATAGGCAAGACAAAGGATACAATTGCTTGCTTTGCAACCACCAAATCAGAACTTCCACATAAGAAGAGTATATCAACTGCAGTTCTGAGACTTTCAAAAGGATAGCACCCTACCACCCCTTCTATCCTGGACTGGAAAAGTGACAAGGCTCTACTTTTCAGCAGCAATGCAACTTCTAATTGCTCCCCTGTTGCCTGTGTATCACCCTGCTCTATATCAAGATTCACCAACGCATCTTCAATGAACAAGGAACCATTCTGTCTAGTGGGCTCTGCAGAGTAATTTACTGCATCAGGCCATGAACGCTCAATTGCAGCTGATTTCCGTTCACAGACAAGAGAACGCCATGATGTGAAATTAGTATACCAAGATTTCAAATTCTCCAGAAATTGATGTCTTATGCACCATATCATCATCTCCAAATGCTGAAAATCAAAAACCAGTACTGAGAGAAAAGATCAATTATGTGTAGATATATAGAAATTGTTTTTGGCAGTTTAACTGAAGAAGTCCAATTTTAAGACCACAACATGTTTACAAAGGGTCCCTATCCTAATCAAAATATCAGAGAAAAGTACAGGCAGTAGTCTTGCCACCAAAAATTTTTAAGGCTGGCCTAGTCAGATTACATGACATGCACAATAACTACAATTTATAAAATTCCAAAACCATCACTTGTGAGTGATTTCATATGCTTGGTGGCTTTTCAAGATTGGGCTTTTTAAGAATTTGGCCAATAAAATTGTCAACTCATAAGGACTCTAAAATCAACCTTGTATATGAAATGTAAATAAAACTGTTCTTTCAATAAGAAATAAATCTGTTATCACTATCATCACAAAAACAAATACATATCCTAAAACAAATAAGAAACCGGCCACCCATCAAAACAAAAACAATAGATATATGTGCTCTATTAAATCATCATTTGTCCTAAAAGCTTAAAACCTGCTTTGTCTTCAATATACTCTCTTGAAGGTGGTGCAAGTCATGAAGCTGTGCTGAAAGAGTCCCCTTAAAAGATGACTCCAAAACTTCAAGCACATTGCATATGCCAGCCAGCTGTACAGAACACTTCAGTAGTAAACTCAACTTAGTTTTCATCCCCTCCACTTCAAGATTATCTAATGAAAAATGTTAAGAAGTACACACTCTTCAGATTATGGAAAGTATGCACATGCAACAAAGAACAATGGCCTCCAAACATCAAAATATTTTAACAATTTAAGGATACAAGTTCCTTGAAGTTCTGTTGTGATGTTTCTGAACGTCCTCTTGCACCAATCCTTGACAACCACTTCATCCAATAAGAATGCGATGACAGGATCACTAGACACAGCACTTTCATCCATACAAACATCTGTTACATCTGTTAACTCTCTGTTAAGGAAACATGAGCTTTGGACAAAGAAAAACTTTCAACAGAATGGCAGTATAATTTACTAAAAGCGCACGTGCCTATAGCGTATTAATAAGAATATTTGGTTATCTTGTTCAAGTTTTCTGTCTAATTGTTTGTTTTTTTTTTTACTATATATCCAAAATTCTCCAAAGAAGAGGAGTTACTGTGTTCTAGAGAATTTCCCAGCCAGTAATGTACGAAGCGGGGATAATACTTTTTGATAAGTAAAGAAGTGAAGATATCAGTCGTGCCATGAAGGATACAGTGACAAATCAAAGAAACTAAGTTATTCTCCAGGGCAACATCAAACAGAGAATAGAGACGTTGGACATCAGCAGTTAGTTGCTTGTCCCCATCTTCTTTCTCTTGAAATTTCTCATCACATCTTTTGGAGATAAGACCGGCTGCTATGCACTCAAAATAAAGGCGAAGCCGTTGTCTATTACCATTCTTTGGTATTGGGATTCTACATATAGGGCAAAGATCACACCGTTGACTACACTCTGCACACAAAGAGGCATGTCCACATGAGATCAAAACATACTGTACAGAGCGTCCACAGCTTCTCAAGTCCCTAGTTGCCCGACAACATTCAACTTTTGCTTCATCACACAACTCAAACAGATCAATGGATGCCAAGTGTTCCAGTGCTTCCTGAAATTGAAATTAGAAGCTAGCTATTATTTCTCATTAGTTAATTACATTACATTCAGTTGACCCTTTTTTTCGTTTACTTTTCTGAATTAGCAATACATGTTATATTATGGTCTATCCTATATGATGAAAACATGAAAACTGAAAAATACTAATCGAGTATCAATCTGACTGCTTACCCGAACAAGAACAATTAAAATCCAGATTGAGACTATCATCCAGAGAACTCAAAAAACTCAAAAATGGATAACAGGAGACTGGAGACATTTGGTTAAAACATTTGTATACACTAATTCAGTATCGACCCAACCAGATTCAATTTATGGCATTTTCTTCATCATAAATGACGGCTGCCTTCCAAATTGAAAGAATCTTTCAGAATAGCCTTTTACAAAAGCAAAGTGCAAAATTTTAATAACCTAATCCATGCTTTCTATGCACAGATCAAAGCATTGCAAGCAGAGCTTCAATCCAGTCCAATCTGCAAAGCACGTCCAGTGAGACTGAAATTTAAGCCCAACTTTAAGTCAGCCATTCAGACTAGGAGAATTTGAAACCTAGCCTTTTATAAATATAAAGGAGTTAATTTTAGTAACCCAGCTCATGCCAAGGAACAGTAAATAGACTTCCATACACAGATCACAGCATTGCAAGCAAATCTTCATTCCAACCCAATCTTAAAACACATGCTCACCTAAACTTACATTGCAAGTTGAAAAAAGATGTTACAAATGGAAATTTTTAAAAAGAGCAGTAAAATCTAAGAAAGAATCACAATCCATGCCACCAAAAGCACTCAATCGGTCATGCTATATTTTTAACAGGTAGGTCCTTTATGCATTTTATTGAGAAACCTATTTTTAATGTGCAAAAATAATAATGAATTATAAAAGTTATAAAAATCTACAAGATAAACATATAAACAGCAATACAAACTTTAATACATTTCAACCAATGGTCTAACAATACTCCTACAACTCTCTTTTCTGGGTTCAGCACCTAAAGGTTTTAACATCTTTTAGATTTTTCTGGAAATTATCCTTCAATATTGTTGTTTTACCATAAGCTGCAGCCCCTAATATCCAACGCACTTAGCATAAAAGAAACACCAGAGCTGACTGTTTGATTAATTGGTGCAAGCATAAACTAGCTTCATATAAGATGTTTTTCTCCCAATTTCTCTCCTAATTTTAAAAACAAAATGAGTTCAGAGTTGGTATTTCACACGTTTTATCTATCCATGAGTTTCAACCAACCTGAAAATTTCTATCCTCAGAGCCTATCAGAAAGAAAATGTAAAATAAGAACTAAACAGTGAGTCTTAGGATTGTCATAAACAGGGACCTAAGAAAGCAAAAACCTCAACTCGACTAACTTTAACACAACAATTTCATCATACTCCATACGTTATGTACTTTCTAAGGCCTTAATACAACCTAATTGATCCTAAACCACAGGATAGCCTCCACCACCCCCCAAACCCCCCCAAAAAAAAAAAAAAAAATTAGTTCTATCAATTGATATTGTGCATGTGAATGAGAATGAGAATCCAAGAAATGTACCTAAAACAGCTCAGTCATTGTAGTACGGTAAATGACTTAAAAAACAATATTGCTCCAAAGAACCAAAAGATCACCTACTTTGAATTAATCCTAAAACCCCAGTATAACTAGCTGGAGATAGTTTGGAATTAAATCTAGAAAACCAAAAACTGCCACACCACCCACCTACGGTACTTCAACTGTTCTTCATAGTGTAATTGGATCATATAACCCAAAAATTGTAGCTAAGTTTTCATTAATCTATGCTATGTAGTGCGTATTTCTACACTCTTTAAATACTAATACTTATCTTAACTCCGCAATATTAAAACCCTGAGGCTTAACATAGTTGGCATTTCGAAAACACTTCCATTTGGGTTTGGGAAGCAGAATTTGCATCAGTTTAAGCCCAAATGAAAATTTTACTTCTAGACAAAACCACTACTAAGAACCAATGAGCCAACCGATGCTGCTGCTCTTCCCAAAGCAATTGATTCTTAAACCCTAGAGAGTGTGAATAAAAGCAAAGAGCTATGGTTTTAGAAGTGGGTTTATACGAGAATGTATAGGGTTACAAAGAATGAGTACCTGAACGGCTCGGCTTTTGTAGTTAGGTTGCGGAGGCGAAGAGGGCGATCTCGTGGCGAAGGTGGAGGCTGCGATGTCGGTGGGTGCGGTCGGGCCGTTGAATCTCCGGTCCATTTTTGTCTCTCGGAAAGTGCTGAGAGCTGATTGTTCCAAAACCCTAAAGAGAATGAAATGGAGAGACGTTGGTGTTAGGGCTTCTCAGTGAAGGAAAGCATTGGTGCTCACAGAAGCTTCTCAGACCAAGAGAAAGAGAGAGAGAGGGGAATTGGAGGGGTTTTGAAAAAGAGGATGCGGAATATCTTTTTTTTTGAGGGCTTGGTTTTGTTGCCGGTTCCCAATTCAACTTGGGACTACTAGTACTAGCATACATCCATGGCTGCAACCCACTTAGATTTCTTTGGGCCTGAACCCAAGCTTGGATCACGTGCTTCTTCTTCTTCTTGTTTTTTTTTTTTTTGACCTTTTTTTTTTCCTTATATAATTTGGGTAAATTGCTTTGATCTCAAAATGTTCATTCACTTTCAGGTGCTTATTTTTAATTGTATATTTTTTGATATGGCGGTGAAAATTTTCTTTGATTTTGGATCTAATATGGTGATTTTGACTGTCATATCAAAGAGGATGCATTTAAGAATAAATACTTAAAAGTACATATAGCATTTTTCGTTCTTTTTCCCTCTAAACTATCATCGGTGTGTCACTTTCTCTACCTTAACATTATTTTATTGAAATTTAGATTAAGTGCTCTAAGAAAACTACAATACATTTTTTGTAATTTTTTTAATAGTTTATATTTAATTTCATTCTCATAAAAAATTTAGAATTAAATATGGGCGATTAAAAAAACTACAAAAAAAAATAAAAAAAAAATGTGTTGTATATTTTTTTATAACACCTAACCTAAGCCAAATCTATCTCAATGTAATTGGAATCCTATTTTGAAGTTTCGGTCTTCATTTGTCCACTTTGTTTAAAGCAATGAGATGGATTTTGGCTTAGGTTTGGTGTTATACCTTTGACATGCCTTTACCTTTTTGTCTTTTTTTAAAGAACCATCTTTTACATACTTTTTTTGAAGGGCCATCTTTTACATACTAATATCTCTCTTCAGCATTAAAAGTGTGACATAAAATTAGAGCGTTTTTGTCATAATACAGCATGGGAAAGAGAGTGGGATATGCAAGGAAACAGCTGGGCCGGGCTTGGTTGAACAAGGTTTCCATGGTCTTACCGCGTTGGCCGTGCAGCCAGAGAAGCAGTCAAATTTGGAATATCTACGTCTGGACAGGCCACGGTCCCAGAAGAAGACAATGAGAAATGTCTCACGGCTTAATTACTTTATTGAAATTTCGGGTGTGTTTAGTAAAGAATTTTTTTTTGAGTTTTCTTGTTTAAATATAAATAAGAAATAATTGATGTGATTTAAATGAAATAAAATATGAATTTTTTGTGAGAAAAAATTAAAAAAAAAATTGTTTGGTAATTAGTTTTAAAGAGAGGTTAACTTTTTTTTAGAGGAGTAAAAATGTGTTGGAATTGTTTACCAAACAATTACTGACCCACACATTGCACTCTTCTTTTCTTTTGGGTAAGAAAAACACATTTGACTCTTAACACTTCCTTAGTTTGGACGTAAAACTTTTTTAAAAAAAAAGATAGATTTTGAACATTTCAGCCTTTGACGTAAGTGAAAAACATTAGTGAAAATGATTTCGACGTCAACAAAAAATGAAATATTTAGGACTTAAAATGATTTAAGTTATGTTTGATACGCAGAATAACTATTTCATTAAAAAAAATCATTAAAAATAAATGTGATATAATGATTTTTAGCCTTAGAATAACTATTCTCATTATTTATAAGGGAATGCCACATTCCTCAATTTGAGGAATA
This sequence comes from Betula pendula, assembly GCA_900184695.1. Lineage (NCBI taxonomy): Eukaryota > Viridiplantae > Streptophyta > Magnoliopsida > Fagales > Betulaceae > Betula > Betula pendula. Next base: position 540,171 of record FXXK01000038.1, on the reverse strand, counting down.
GAAATTGAGGAATAAGCATTCTCTCATTGACAATGAGAATAACTATTTCAATTGTTAAAGCTTTATCATTTACTATAACACCAAAACTATTTTATTAAACCTTCTTTTATTTTTCATAAACAATATATATATATAGTAAGTTACCATATTTTTCAATTTTTATTGTGTTCTTCATTAAAAAAAATTAATTTATCCAATTATTAAATTAATTTTTTAGTTTTTATTATAATAAAAATTGTTAATTGTATGGTAATATAAAAAAGATAAATGTTATTTAGCATTCTCAGTTGTCCATCTCCTAGCATTCTTATCCTATGTAGCACATTCATATCTACTTTAAAAAAATAAAAATAAAAAATGCCAACAAAGGAAATGTTGAGTGGCATTTCTCAATATAAAAATGTCATAAATTTTGAATGCAAAATAAAAGTCATAAAACATTCTCAAGATATTTTTGAAGTTTCAACTAAACACGAAAATTAGTAATTTTTATGAAAATAATTTGTAGTCTAAAATATATTTTTGCAAAATAAAAACAACTTAGGTTGAAACAAACACACCCTTCTTCTTCTTCTTTTTCTTTTTTAAATTGAATAAGAAATAATAGGTTATAAGGGAGCATCTTTTACATTTTTGATTCGAATGAAAAAGAGAATGTGAGTTTTTATAAGAATGCTTTCAAAAGTAAGATAACAAGCGGTTCACTTAATTAAAGCATATACACGATAATTGGTATTACGAGATATTTTCAAAGCATTCCAACTTTAAAATAAAATAAAAATAACTAACATTATAAATAATATTAGAAAAGTTCCAAGAAGATAAAAATGCTCTAATAGAACTCCTTTACGATCTTTTTTGTATTTTAGGGGTTTATATTTTCTCTTTCTAGAGAACAAAAAAGCTCTAATAGAACTCATTTACGATCTTTTTCGTATTTTACGGGTTTATATTTTCTCTTTCTAGAGAATTGATTTGCTTTCTAACAATATTACATGATTAAGAGTCGATGAACCACATCACTCCCCCACCCCGCGACTCCTCCCTTTTTTTTTTGGTCATAAAGTCTCAAGTCTCAATTACTCATTAATCCAATCACGTAAAAAAGAAACGTGAGAAAAATTAGAAAAAAGAAAATCAAGTGCAGTGTTTTTTTTTTTATATATATATAAGCAAAATCAAGTGGTTTTTGCTATTCAATATTTTTTTTTTTCTTATTCTTTTTGTATCAGCTAAACCTTTCTACTCAAGTAAAGCCAGTTTTAGCAGTAAATCCCAAGTTGAGTCTAGCTCGCGTAATTTTCATAAATTTCTATTCTTCAATATGAAAAAAATAAATAAAAAAGAAAAAGAAGAATCATACAACATTTTCCACTTCTCGTTTTTTCTTTTTCATTTTTTTTTTTGGAAACTTCATTTAACCCTCTGAACTGTAATGTGTTTTGCAATCACCCCATCGAATTTCAAAATCTCTCAATTTAGTGTATTTAAGTTTTAATTTTTTACAATCCCCCCTCCGTTAGCTAATTCTGTTAAGTCAGATGGTCAAATAGGTGAAATGACTTTTATGTCCTTAACTTTTTTTAAAAAATTACAAATTTACCTTTATTTCTAAATAAAAAATTATTAAAAAAAAAAGTTTGGGTAAAGCTTGTTGTGACCCAGGTTGGGTTACAACGTGACCCAACGCGGGTCACAGGTGACCCAGGCTGGGTAACGACGTGACCCAGCCATGGGTCGCCAGACCCACGTTGGGTGACCCAACGTGCGTCAGTTTTTTTTTTAAAAACAAAAAAAAAAATTGAAAATTGAGAAATATTAAGGGTAGTTAGGTAATTTAACACCCTTCAATTAGGATTTAACGAAACAAAAACTAACGGATGGGAAATTGCAAAAAATTAAAACTTAAATACACTAAATTGAGAGGTTTTAAAATTCAATGAGGTAATTGCAAAAGACATGATAGTTCAGGAGGGCTAAATAAAGTTTCTCTTTTTTTTTTCTTCTTCTCTGTTAAACCATGATTTATTTTTGTCAAATTCTTCGGTGCAGCTAAACTCCGAACGGTGGGTATATGTTATGGGTCGACCTAGAGGAGTATTTTGTATAGAGAAATGCTACACACTTTTACTTTCAAATTTTTAAATGTATACTCTTTAATATGATATTAAAAATTATTGTTCAATTTTAAATGATTCACAATTAAATTTTAAATTCAATGATATTTTTAATGCAACGTTAGCGAATGTGAAAATCAGAATAGATAGCATTTCTATTTTGCATTTGCGAAGAAATTTGGGATGTAACAATAATCATGTCGAAGCTTGGGAGAGTCCAATTGCATGGATTAGAAATAGTGCAAGGGAGAGCGAGCGTGACTCATACATAAAATGAGTAATACTATTTAATAGACTATTATATAATTTATACAATTTAATGATATAACAGTACAAATTAATATTTATTGAATAAAAAAATATATATTTATAAAAAAAATCAATTGCTAATTTTTTAATTATGTAATAGTAGTATAACAATTTAACTAATTATTTTTTTTTAATCATATTTTTCGTCAATTGTGAAACTGATTGAGTGGTTAGCCTACGTAATGAACGGATATTGGCAATAACGTCACCATGTGGATATGTGCCACGTTTTTCGTTTAAAAAATGGATGGACAGGATATATTTGACACAAAGGGTTCTCCTAATGAGTTGTAAAATAATTTTTGTACTCGATTTTGATTTGCACAAGCTTTAATCTCAAGGTTTAATTTAATAATTTTAAAATTTGATTTCACAAAGGTAGATAGAACACACAGCAATAAACTTGAATCATATGGTTTCTTTAATTTTGGATGTAAAATCTAATACTATAAAATATAAACTTCATCTGTAATGAATTTCTATGAGTTATCTCTCAGCTTAGATCAATCTGTTTAGGGTGCGTTTGAAATTGTGATTTCATAGATAATAAATACGATTTTAAACCAAATCGTAAAAAATTGATCGTTTAAAAACTGTATTTTTAAAAAATTGTTATTTGAAAACACAAAAAATTTACATTTTTAAATTGTAGGTAAGTGATTTTTTTTTTAAAACATAGAATTTTAAAGGCCAAATTACAATTTTAAAAGCCAAACTACGATTACCAAACGCTTAACTGCGTTTGTAAAAATTACGTTTCAAATCGTACTTTTTAAAATCGCACTTTTTGAAATTACAATTTTAAATAGACCCTTAAATGTAAAACGAACACATTCCTAATTTACTAACAATTTGATTAAAAATAATATAATTATTTTATATCCTCAATTTTGTTTCTAATCCCCGTAATGACAAAAAAAAAAAAATACTAATCTAGGGTTGAACTCTCCCTCGTTTGATGGAGTTTGACTCGTAATTTTTTTTTTTTTCTCAATTTTGATTGGCGTGATAGATAGACCGATGGACGATATACGAACTCTTTTTTTTTTTTTTGAACTCATTTTAGCAGTTATACCGTCTATGTGCTGATGTGGCGCTCGTATCATTACGTGTATGAGTGTAATGTCTCATTGTAAAGCACTCACAAGTCACATTCCTCAAGCAAAGTACTCCTTTCCCCCTTTCTCACTGTTGCTTATAAAAATAAAAAAAAAAAAAAAAAAAAAAAAAAAGTGGTGCATTTGGTTATTCACATATAGTTTAACAATTTTTTTCTTTTTTTAATTTAGCTAAAAAAATCACATTTTTTTTATTGAATAATGTTATTCTACACATCTATTTATTAAATTTATTTTACACCGATTAATATAATATATTTTAAATGATTTACACTAAAAAAAAAAAGTATAAAATAAATGGGAAGTATAACTCATTTTTATTTTATATTATATTAATTTTGTTTTTTATTTTTATTAAAATAAAAGATTTTCAACAAAACACTTTACCAAATTACCTTACCATCTTGAGTTGGTGACGTGGGTTCGAACTTTTGCCATGGTTGTAATAACTAAGAAATGAGTACTTATTGACCAAATAAAATAAATTGTAAGAATCCTTTTAATTCAAAAGCAATAATAGCTCCAGTTTTGACAAGTCCCGAGTTGCCATTACCATAATAATCACTACTAGCAATGTGGGTCCTGATTGGTTGGCTCATACGGCACAATTAGCATCTCTTTTTAAGAGTTCTAGAGGTATATTAGCATCACTTTTTAGTTGATAATTTTAAAGGAGGTTGTTTTGGGACAATGTTTCAACATATATCGATTAAATTATCACTTTATTGATAATAATTTAAACTTTTAATTTGGATAATATTTTTTAAAAAAATTACTAAAAAATTGTCAAGGTTCCCTCCAAAATGAAAATCATCTTAAATTTTTTTCAGTATGACAAAAGTACCCTTATAAATTGAAAAAAAATAAATTAAATTATTTATTTTATTAAACTTGGCCCTCCTAGTTTTTTAAATCTTTTTTAAAGAATTTTTTATTCTTATATTATTAAGGATATTTTTGTCTTTTGGGGGACATAAACTATTTTTGTAGTTTGAAAAAGTCATTATCTCAATTGAAAGTTTAAGAAGACATTGTTAATTGAGAAATAGTTTAATAGGGGTATGCAGACTCTTTCCAACTTTATTCTAGATAATTTTTATAATATTGTTATTAATTTTGTAATAAGAATATTTTAAATATTATACACTATATGTAACTTAAATCCTTGACATCCTTGTGAACACAAGCCTTGATAAATTAATAAGTATATATATATATAGACTCAATATTGGATTACTTACTTTTGCACGTAGTGTCATAAGATATAATATAAAGAGTAGAGCTGGGCGTCCGCCCAGCGTCCGTTTCCTCTTTTAAAAAAAAATAAAAACTAAAAAAAAATCAA
>FXXK01000038.1:378530-534822 GCA_900184695.1 Betula pendula | reverse complement strand
AAAAAGTATTTTTTTTTCATTTTTTTCTTTTTTTTTCTCTTACTGAATAATTGATTTTATGATTAAAAAAAAAGTATATTATTTGCTACAAATATAAAGTTGGTTAATTTAATCTTTATAAATTCATAAATAATTTATTTAATTAACTCAAACAATCCAATCATAATAATAATTAACTAATGATTAGTACAGATTTATACATAAAATTTCAATAATGGTTTTATTTTATAAAAGGAAAGAATAAATTAATCAAACAGCTTACACAAAATTTCAAAATTATTCAAAAAAATAAATGAATTATATTGAAACACAATCTAGGTGTTATGATAATGTAATGCTTCAGCGAAATTAATTATTGCCACAAAAGTTAGATGCTACCTATGCCTCTCTCGTTTCTAGAGAAAGATGTTCTATCTTCTCTCTAGAATTAGAGACTTCCACCTCCTTGTGAGGCTTTTTAGGGGAGGAATAATGGACTCATCTTCTCTCCTCATCCTCTTCTTCTCTTTTTTCTTTTCCTTCTCTCTTCTCCCTCCCGTTCTCAGTGTTTTTTTTTTTTTTATTGGTTCCGACCAGACCAAAAGCTCCGGCCTTCTCCATACCTTAGACCTCATCGTCTCGGCTCCGCCTTCTCTCCTCCGTGCCTCGCTGCTCGCATCCTCCCCGAAATTGATTGGGTTTGTAATTCGATTTTTTCAAAACTAGATATATTTTCATCTATTAGTTTTGTCCCCAAACGCACATGTCCAACGTGCTCCCTAGCACCCCAACTTCCCAACGCCACCTACCACACTCTAATCCGACCACCATGCGCCGGCACGTGTCTCCCTATAATCCGATTTTTTCAAAATTAGATATACTCTCATTTATCAGTTTCATCCCCAAACGCGCATGTCCAACGTGCTCCCTAGCACCCCAGCTTTCCAATGCCGGCCACCACACTCTAATTCAACCACCACGCGCTGGCACATATCTCCCACGCTCCTGCTAGTGAGCCCCTTCTCCTACGCCCTGGCCGCTACTGCTGTTTGCTGATTGTTTTGTTGTGTTTCTGTATTTTATTTTGTTTATTTGTTGTTTTTTGCTTTGTGTTATTGTCTCCATGTACTTTGTTGGTTAGATATTGTTATGGAGACTTTAGATCTGATTTATGTGTTGGTACTTCTCTCTTCTATGGTCTTGATTTGGACCATGACAGTACATCTACTGCTTCAGCTGCCTTCCGGTGGCTGTTGCAATTTCTAAGTGAGGGTTCAGATAAGTTCGTCTTAATCTGTTCCCTTTTTTATTATGTAATCGCTTTTTGCGGATCTTTGAGATGACCGAGTTACTTATTTGACCAATTTCCTAGCCTTTGTATTTATTTATGTACTGTTGTATTTCATTTTGGGTTTATTGTTAGGGAGCCCACCCCTTTTTCAGTTTTAGGATTTCTCACTCTATCTTCCTTTCAGATCCAGAATAGGAAGAATCATTCCATGTAACATTTTTCCTTAATCAATTAGGAAAAAAAAAAAAGTTCATAGCTCACTTCTGACCCTTAGTCCAAAATGAAGAAGACTTAAGGATTTCACACTTTTTAGATAAATTCTGCAACGGAAGACTTTTCACTTTCATATATAGATAACTACTAATTTAAACCCACAATCTTATACCACCAGAGTAAAAATAAAATATTATAATATAGATAGCAACATCTCCAAATGCTACGGTTAAAGACCAGTCATCAAACATAACACAAATATTACATAATCGAATCTAAGAGTCATAAGAATATAAAATCTCAAAGTCTAGACTTAACCAGATAATTCTAACTATATCCTTTAAAAGAACATGACATCTCTCAAGATACATCATCAACTAATCTATTTATAAAACAACACATGTTTCGTAGGTAAAAAAAAATATAAATGTAAATCCACGCCTTAATGAGTATAAATACACATGACGTATATGTTATCATATTTAGTAAACTCAGATATTTATAAATCACATATAATAATGTAAGGTTATAGTTCATCATTTGACAATATCATTATTAAAATATACTGAAAATATAATATATTTTCCGTATATTCTATATTTTGTTGATATTAAAATATTCTCTATTTAGGGTTGATTGTAATCAAATCTGGGGGAAATTTGATTACCATATTTGTATTTACTCTATACCTTATAAATAGGGACCTTTGTATTATAAACATTCAAGTTAATAAGCACAATGTAGCCCTAAGGGCCTTTTAGAGTGGTGGACGTAGGTGTCTAACACCGAACCACCTGTAATTCCTGTGTCTCATTATCTCTCTTACTTCCGCTCTTATTTTTCTATTTTATTATTTCAGCACGTATTTTAACATAGTATCAAAGCCACTTTCTTGTGGCCTTCAATAAACTTCATTGACGTTTCATGACGACCTCACCATTTCGAACATCCTCACTCTTCGCCTACGCTGCCAATGATTTTTCTGCCTTCACCACAACACTTTTTGGAAAATAAATCCTATAATCAAGCTTTTAAGGCCCGGATTTATTGATATGTACAAGTTTTGTCGCCATCGGAACCATCATGCGCTGCCGAAAGTTTTTGTCCGCTTAGTCTTCACCACTGACCCAAGCTGATCCGTCGCCGCCACATGCCACCGTCGTTGGCCACCTGCCAAACTCTTGTCTCCTCTGACAGTGTTCGCGCTCAATCTTCACCACCGGCTTCCATTTATCAGCCACTGTCTACGCCTTATTCTTGGCCTCTGATGTCGCCGTCACCAAAAAAAAAAAAATTATTTCTGTTTTCAAACTCAAGGTTCCAAGATTTTACACCTTGAGTTTGAGGGGGGATATTAGAATATACAGAAAATATAATATATTTTCTGTATATTCCATATTTGGTTGATATTGAAATATTCTCTATTTATGATTGATTGTGATCAAATCTGAAAATTTGATTATCATATTTGTATTTACTCTATACCCTATAAAGAAGGATCTTTGTATTGTAGACAATCAAGTTAATAAGCACAATGTAACCCTAAGAGCCTTTCAAAATGGTGGATGTAGGTGTCTAACACCGAACCACCCATAATTTATTATGTCTCATTCTCTCTTTTACTTCCGCTCTTATTTCTTTATTTTATTATTTCAGTACGTATATTAATAAATATATTACATATATATATATATTTCGTGTGTATCTTTAATGTAAAGATTTTTTTTTTTCGGCTTAAGTTTCATAGCAAATACATGAAGGCTTCTATTTATTTACAAAATAATCAAAACCATCTAAAATAGGCCCTAAATAGAAATTCGAAGAATGCTCAAAATACCAAAATAGGCTCATACTTAAAAAACAGTTATGTGGTGTGGCTATAAGTTCAATAACGGCTAACCGCCTAAGGCGAAGAAGTTGTGGTTATGAAAATATAATAACCACTTAAAACGGTTACGATTAGAGGCAATAATTACTAACTGCATCCGCTTGTACACCTATTGTTATTAGCAGTTAGTGATTATTAACGGTTAATAACTATCCCGCTTGTACACCCCTCATAAGATTGTAATATTACAGAGTTTAGTTTGGTTTAATTTTGTTTGATGTATGAGTTGAATTGAGTTTATCTATAATACCCCAAAATATTAAACATGGTTAAGTGAGCCTTGATTAAATCAATGGAAATGTTAAAGTTTGATTAAGAGGACAATTTTTTACTTTTTGTACCAGCCGAACGTTTGATTGGAATAGTACATCGAATGTTCACCAGCACACCCTGAACGTTCGACCGTGTGTCACGTAGTAGCCTAGACGTTTAGACTGTGTGTGAGATAGTACATCGAATGTTCGACATAGTACTCGAACATTCGCTTAAAACCCTAAAGCCATTGGTCAATAGTACACCAAACGTTCAACAAGTACACTTCAAACATTCGATGACTGTCAATACTGAAAAATAACCCCTCAGCTTTATTTCCAACGATTCTACCCTATAAATACTCCCCACTCTTGCCATTTCATCATATTTCCACCCCTTTGATCTGTTTATCCTTTAAGTGTGTGTGAGTGAGTGAGTGATTTGGTGAAAGAATTAGCTATTTTGGTCTTTTATTCTTCCTAATGATGTAACTTTCTTAGCCTACCTTGTTTTTAGTAATGTTATTAGGTTGTTTATCTACTATTTAGTTAATCTTGTATTCTAGCTTTGAATCTCTAATTGCTTTTGGCTTTAATATTATAATAACGTTGGTTTAGTAGCTTAATGATGTTGGACATACTATATTCTAAATGAACATGTTACTAAGGTTCATTACGACGTTGGATACCATGCAAGGACATTAGGTTATGTTAGAATAATGTTGGGTAGAGATTTTGGTTCGGAATGAGTTTCTGTCTAGAATCGAACATTCGACCCTTCCCTAGATGAATGTTCGATGTCGAGGTGGAACGTTCAACCTCTTTTGTCCGAATGTTCAATGACTGGGCAATAAGCCTATTTTGAATGGTTTAGGACGTAGGGCCTTTTTAACTTGAAATTATAACGAATGGTAGGTATTTTTTCAGATTTTGAGGTTGTGGACCCTCAAGAGGACTTTATGGAGGAACCCTACAACTCAAGTGAGTAAAAATTTACATAGATACTTGTTATTATTATCTTTCCGTATAGCATGAATATTTTATAGATCAAGCATGAATGTTTACAACTCGCATTAATACATTTTAGAATAATGTGAATTATATTTTATGAAAACAATTGATGAATAAAGGAGTGCATATAAAAGATTGTGAAATTGAATTGCATCGTATGACATGGTATACGAACATATGTGGGATAAAGGCAATGAACTTACTATTATACAAGTTGGCCCTATGGTCAAATAAATTTATTTTTATGTTAGGCATTGGATACAATGGTTGTTTGTGACCAGCGCACCATGTACGAATGAAGTTACTATTACAGTTTTGCTAGTAGTGTGCACTACCTGAGGTCGGAATCGGTTGGGCTACTAATATAAGACGACATGTTATGTAATATTCAAGCCACCAGTGTTATACCAGAAGTTATTTCGAGAACGCGCAAACTCTAACGAAAAGAGGTTAAAGGCTTTAGTAAACCATATGGATTTGAACTATAACATGATTCTCTTATTACAATATATATTATATCTTATTGCATCCATAATGATTGTTAGAATATACGAAAAATATAAAATATTTTTCGTATATTCTATATTTGATTGATATTGAATATTCTCTATTTAGGGTTGATTGTAATCAAATCTGAGATATTTGATTCCTATATGTGTATTTACTCTATGCCCTACAAATAGGGGTCTTTGTATTATAGACAGTCAAGTTAATGAGCACAATGTAACTCTAAAGGTCTTTCAGAGTGGCGGACGTAGGTGTCTAACACAAATATAAAATATACGAAAAATATATTATATCTTCCGTATATTCTAATAATATTATTTATAAAAGGTAGGTGGTTAAAGGTTATTAATCACCTCCGCCTATAACTGCTAATCGCATCGCTCTAGGTAGCGAGCAATTTTTTCTAACCGCTTACAAAAGCGGTTAATAACCGTTCGCTTGTACAGTCATATTAATAACTGTTAATCGCATAACCTCATAATCACAAAGAATATAAACTGTATAACTGTCTAGACCGGTTGCGATTAGCAATTTTAGGGATTGATGAAAATGGTTAATAATCGAGTAACCGGTTTATAATATATACTAGGAGTGTTCAAGCGGGGCGGTTATTAACCGCTTATAACCGGATAACCGGAAATAACCGGATTACCGGATAACCGGACAAACCGGGAAACCGGAAATAACCGCAACCGATAACCGATAACCGGTTAGGCCGGTTGCGGTTATTAATTTTAGAAAAACCGGTTATTAACCGGATAACCGGATAACCGGTTTTTATATATATATTATAAAGCTCACTAATAATATAATAAAAAGCACCCTTAGCAGGGAGCATGCTCCCTGCTCAAGCATGGAGCTCCCTGCAGCAGGGAGCAAGCAGGTGCTCCCTGCTCAAGCAGGGAGCTAGCAGGGAGCTCCCTGCTCAAGCTCCCTGCAGCAGGGAGTCCCCTGCTGCAGGGAGCAGAAAAAAAAAAAAAAAAAAAAAGAAAAAAAAGAAAGAGAATATAAACTGTTCCACATTAAATATTAACAATTTTTTTTTTCACTCCCTTATTTGAAAAATAAATTTTTGATGAAAAATGATTAAAATAATTTTTTTTGTAATCTATAACATAAAAACCGGTTACGGTTAATAACCGGTTTTAAAACCAGTTATAACCGGTTTTTAAACCGGTTATTAGCAACCGCAACCGGGGTCCCGGTTGCGGTTGCAAAAAATTAAATAACCGGGTACCCCGTTGCGTTGCGATTATTGCCCAATAACCGCAACCGCAACCGGTTTGAGCACCCTAATATATACAATATATATTAAAATAAATTAATAATAATGATAATTAAAATCGGTTTTAGTTTTAGTGGTGAGACTCTCATTTAGTGTCTTGTGTGATTAAATAATGGAAAATTTGTTACTTAATTGATATTATCAAGTTAAATTTGTTACTTCCCTGCCCAATTTAGACCAATTATTAATCTATCAACAATAGCGATTATTATGGAGATGTCCATAAAATCACCATTGAACTAAATATCAAATAGATAATTTCATTATCCTTTGAATGTACAATATATCAAACCATGATATATTAGTTTTTGTTTCATTATCTTCACGCATAATGAAATAGAATATTGGTACAAGTATAAGCCAATTTCATTTGAGCAAAAAACAAATTATCAATATCTCATTTGAAACTACATTTTTTTGTCATTTCACCTAAACATTAAGTATTATATGCTTTGCAAGGGGGTGGGGGAGCTTCAAACATGGAGGATATCATTACGCTCCAACAAGAACTACCCAATCTCATGAAATATGAAGATTTGTTATGGAAGCAAAGGGCTAAGGAAAATTGGCTCAAACATGGAGATAGAAACACAGAGTATTTACATGCTTGTGCCAATCAGATTAGTAGAATTATGGATTTTTTTTGGGGGGGGGGGGTGGGGGGGGGGTTAGTGTGAGACACATGAGGACATAGGACATGCGTTCATAAATTACTACAAAAATTTATTTACTTCAGAAGCTTCAGGTGGTATGAATGAGTGTCTTTCAGCTACAGAAAGGCAAGTCACAGATGAGATGAATCAAGGCATGTTAAGGGAATTCAAAATAGAAGAAATTAGTAGCACTTTCAATCATATGTCGCCTTTGAAAGCTCTAGGTTCATATGGTTTGCAACCTATTTTTACTAGAAAATTTGGGCAATGGTGGGAGATGAGGTATACGTTGTTATTCTTAATATTATAAATTATGGTCTTATGAATAAAACACTGAATTCCACGTATATTGCTTGAATCCTGAAAGTTCAAAACCTCAATCGAGTGAGTGAATTTCAGCCTATTAGTCTCTGTAATATTTTATATAAAATAATGTCAAAGCTTTTAGCGAACAAGTTGAAGGTTGTGCTACCACAAATTATCTTGTATAATTAAAGTGCCTTTATCCCAAGTAGATTGATTACTGATAATATTCTAGTGGCATACGAGACTCTACATTCCATGCAGATATGACTATAAGGTAAGGAGGGATATATGGCTTTAAAACTCGACATGAGCAAAGCCTATAATAGTGTTGAGTGGAGCTTTTTGGAGACGGTAATGGGACATCTAGGTTTTGATCATAGGTGGACTTCTCTCATCATGAGCTATGTTACAACAATTAACTATGCAGTGATTGTAAATGGATCCCCAACGTGACAGATTTTACCAACATGAGGAATTCAATAAGGCGATCACATTTCCTCTTATTTGTTTATCCTTTGTGCGGAGGCATTACGCTCCCTTCTCTACAAGGCAAAGCAGGCCGAAGCGCTCACGGGTGTTCATACTTACACAAAAGGATCTCGTATTAATCATTTTTTTTTTCCTGATGATAGTTTGTTTTTCTGCAAAGCAAATCCACTCCATTGGCCTAGGGTTTACTGGTTGCTAGACACTTATGAGCGAGCTTCAAGGCATAAATTAAATAAAGAGAAAACCGTTATTTTTTTTTAGCAAAAATACTAGTCATGAGGCGAAGAAGTTGATCTTGGACCTCTCAGGTATCCAAGCTACTCAACAATATGATAAGTACATGGGGCTCTTGGCACTTGTAGGCAAGTACAGAACTAAAACATTCAAAAGTATAAAAGATGAAGTATGAAAACATCTACAAGATTGGAAGCTGAAATTCCTTTCGCAAGCGAGAAAGGAGATCCTCTTGAAGCCGGTGGTCCAAGAAATTCCTACATACAGCATTAGTGTTTTCATGTTACCCAAGATTCTCTGTAAGGAGATTAACTTACTGATGCAAAAGTTTAAGTGGGGACACCAAGACAGCGAATCAAAGATTCACTATATGAGTTGGGAAAGGACTTGGAGGTATGGGGTTTAGAAACCTCATTAGTTTCAATAACGCCCTTATTGCCAAACAATGTTGGAGATTACTCTAAAACCCTAACAATTTAGTGGCGATAATTTTTCAGGCAAAGTACTTTCCTTAGCATACAATTTTAGAGGCACTATTAGGAAAGATGACATCTTATGCATGGTGAAGTATTCAGGGCGTTAGTTCTCTATTGCAACATGGATGAGTCTAGAGGATTGGGGACGGATTTGATGTCAAAATATAGGGGGGATCGATGGCTGCTCACACCAACAACTTTTATTGTTCAAATCACCTGCCCAATTTTTAGGGCGAATGCGACAATGAAGGTGCTGAATGATCAAGATACGAAATGGTGGAACAAGGAATTGATAGAAAAAATATTCACAAAGGCTGAGGTGGGGGTTATCAACAAGCTATCAGTAAGTTGCTCTAATCAGAAAGATATTTTAATCTGGCGGGGTACAACTACAGGGGAATTTTCGGTTTGCAACACTAGTCATATGGAAAAGGAAAGGCAAGACTCCATCAAGGAGGATTGTTCAACCCGACTTAAGGAAGTGAGATATGACGGATAATTTGGAAAATGAATGTTCCTAATGCAATGAAGATGTTTATGTGACGAGCGTGCCATAACTTTATCCCAACAAAAGATAACCTGCTGCGTAGAGGTATAGTTAAGCGTTCTGCTATGCGAACTGGAGAGTGAAAGCCCGGTCCATATCTTGTGGAATTGTCCATCGGCGACGGACGTTTGGGGTGCGAGATGAAAAACTTTTAGAAAAGCAGTTTCAATGAATCTGATTTCCTTCAGGTAGTGGAGGAGATGTTTAGTAGGTGTGATATAAAGGAATTTGAGTTATTTATGGGGATATCCAAGAAGATATGGTTTTGTCAAAACTCAGTGGTTCATAGAGGGAGTTCTTCCACCCCAATACCTTGTTACATGGAGCTATTGTGTCTGATGAAGAACATAAAAGGAAAAATTTGAAAGATACGGGCCTAGTTACGGAGGAGAGGGGAGGACATCTCGTAAGGTGGAAATCCCCTCCAGAAGGCAAGTACAAGATAAATTAGGATGCTACTGTGGACACAACTAATTGACGTTTGGGTATCGGGCTTATTGTGAGGGATTACAATGACTTGGTGATAGCAGCTAAAAGTTTGACTAAAATAGAGAATTTAGAACTAGTTGCACCGAAGGTCTTGGCAGCATTCCAAGTGACTGAATTCAGCATAAAGCTGGGCTTGTAAAACATCATCTTAGAAGGAGATGCACTTCAAGTAATAAATGCTCTGAATTTTACTGGCCAAAGTCTCAGTAGATTTTGACAGATAATAGTGGACGCCCAGATGATTATTAATTCTCTATCTAGTTGGCAGATCGTACACTCTCCCCGACATGCTAATTTTGTAGCACACAATCTAGTTAAGGTTGCAGTTAAAGACGTCATAGAATATGTTTTATTGGAAGAAATTCAAAACTGTATTTATGATGTTATTTTGTTAGAACAATCTACTATGTTTTTATGACCAATGAATAAAATTAAAATGATTATTTTTCAAAAAGAAGAAGAAGTAGGTTATACTAAACGAAGTCAATATATGTTGCTCATATTTTGACTAGATAGGTTTTTGTAAAAAGAAAAAAGCATGTTTTGAATTTTTATGAGAAAATTGTTAGCGGTTAATAACCGGCCTCCAATAATCGTATAACCGCCGATTGTGGTTAATCACTAACCGGTCTATTGGTTGCGGTTATGAAAAAATAATCGCAACCGCTTGTACATCCCTACTTATAACAACTATTATCTCTACGTTTTTTATTATGACAACTATTTGTTTGGCCGAATGCACATTTTGATTAAAAACGTAAAAACAAAAAAATCTATTAAAAAATATTACACACACTCTCATTTTCATATTTACAAATTTAAGTGCATACTCTCAAATGTTAAAGTAAAAATTACCTTTAAATTTTAAATGAATCAATATTAGATATGAGATTCAAGGGTAATTCTTTTTTTTTTTTTTTGACATGTCCACACAAAAGAAGAGAAAGAAGAGAGAAAAATTCGAAATAATAACCTTACTTAATAAGGCGTTGCCTCCAGCCGATTGAACCTATTTCTTATAGACAATGGTAAAAGTAGAGTCCATCAATATCATTTCTCTAATATATTTTAAAGGGTCACGGAAAAGAAGAGCGATGGAAATAAGGATGAAAGGAAGGGCAAATCAGGTAAAAAGAAGGAAACCGTAGACGCAGAATAGAGCCAACGACTGCTCCTTTGTATGTAGGAGTGGCCTGGGCTATACATACACTCAAAAACCTGATTCTCTTTCTATAATACACACACAGCTCCTGGCTCCTCTTCTCCACAAACAAGACCACCTCTCTCTCTCTCTCTCTCTCTCTCTCACAGCAGCGTCCTAGGGTTTTTCTCTCCCTCTTCCTCTGAAAATCTTGTTGGCCTTGCAGAGAGGAAGGGGAGGGAGTGATATTTACGGTTTTTGTGTAGGTATATGCAATGGCTACGGCACCGGTGAAGTCTCAGCCACTGCATAACTTCTCGCTGCCGTTCTTGAAATGGGGAGGCAAGAGCCACACCAACACCACCAGCCGCCACCGCCGAACTGTATCTCCTGCGTCCTCCGAGCTCGACTCTGACTACCACGACTCCGACCCGCCGCCCCCGCGGGTCGGATCCCGGTCCGCGCGCAATCGGTTCGGGTTCTCTCCCTGCTCCGTCTCCGACCGGCCTCAGAATCCGGAGCGAGGAGAGAGCCGCGCGGAAGCAGGCGACGGCGGAGAGAGGAAGCGGGAAGCCGCAGAGGAGGAGGAAGCGGAGGCGCAGAAGCCGTGGAATTTGAGGCCGAGGAAGGCCGTGCAGAGGAGCGCGATGATGGAGATCGGGGCGGAGAGTGCGGTTGGTGCGATGATAGAGATAGCGGGGGTTCAGCAGCAGCAACAGCAGAGCGAGAACGCGCAGCCGAAGTCGCTGCGGCTGAGGGGGATGACGGCTGAGCCGCAGAGCACGGAGAAGAGGAAGTTCTGGATCGCGCTTTCCAAGGAGGAGATCGAGGAGGACATTTTCGTCATGACTGGCTCCAGGCCCGCTCGCCGGCCCCGGAAGCGCCCCAAGAACGTCCAGAAACAGCTCGAGGTAATAACTCTCTCTCTCTTCGATTTTTTTTTCTTTTTTAGTTTATGCTCTTAGGCTTTGGTGTGGTGGCTGAGAGACTAACGTTTTTTAATTTAATTTAATTTAATTTTTTCTTTGTTGATTTTTTAGAATGTTTTTCCTGGGTTGTGGTTGGTGGGGACGACAGCTGATTCTTTTCGGGTTGTCGAAGCTCCGGCGAAGGTTCTCTCTCTTTCATGCTCTTCGTTTCGCTCTGAAATTGGCTTTGCTAATTTTTAATGATTGGGTACTAAAAGTTTCTTATCTTCCTTATCGCAGAGGTAGATATGCTCATAAGCTCATGCTTATTTAAATTCCTGATACGAAGGTCTGGGCTCTCTCTCTCTCTCTCCCTGTTCTTGTACGTGAAATTTTTTTATTCTGTTCTGGAGGTTTTTTTTTTTGTTTTTAATTGTTGGTAATTTACTTATTTATTTTGGAGAGGAAGCTAATAGTTTTGATGACGTGTCTTGCAGAGGTAGATACGACCACAGCAAATTGTGATTTGTGAAAAGCTTGGAGAGGTTCGGCGGCATTGTTCCTGCAAAATCCAGACCTCGATTGGAGGTATAATGCGCTGAATTTTGTAAAAACAAGCAAATCAAGTTATCAATAGAAGGAAGAATATGAAAAAGAAAAAAAAATGAAAAGAGATATCTAATTTCTTTGCCTTTTATTTGTTTATTTTATTTTTTCCCCTTTCCGTGTTACGCATCTGGGATTATGATGTAGGGGTAGAGTTTAGTTGGGTTTTACATGTGGGTAAGTAGTTTTAAGATGTAAACATGAGCATATATTGAATTGAATAGTCCGAATTTGAATGTTAATGTTCTGTTTAATTTTTGCGGCCCTGTATATGGTATTGTGAATTTGGGAGATTTGTCTCTTGTTTGAAGGAATTATGATGACTTGATTTATTTACAATGTTTGACAGGCTTCCCTACATCGTTGGGGGGCAGAGTATCAAGCGTGTAGTTATTTTGCAAAACCATTATTCAATACAGGATTTATTATTGGATGCACTGCTTGCTTCCTTGGTTCTCGAAGAGTATTCTCCTTTCAATTGGGCTTCACCAAGTGGAATCCCTGATGAGGTTGATTGTTTATATTGATTGCATGTCTCCTTTTTATGTTTTCACATTTTGCCCGTATTCATTGTTTATGATGGCTTGAAAGTATTCTACAGATCTGATAGTACAGAATGATTAACAAAAACATTTCAGGCATACATTTGTTTTTAAAAGTTCTGATGTATGTGCATTTTGGCAAATTCTTATATTTTGTACTATGTTTCTATTGTAGTTTTCGTATTTGTATCATAATGGGGTGGCACCTTGCAGGAGTAGTGGTTTTGGTAAATCTTTCTAGGCATCTTGAACAGATTTGAAGAATCTGTCAAATTCTGCTTCATGATTAGGATCACTTGGGTGTCTGAGTAAAGCAATTAGTTTTAAAAGAAGTGTAGAATACATTATCGTGTGTGCTTTTTTTTTACCCCTGAAGATTTTTTATTGATCCATATTTTACCCCTGAAGATTGTGTGTGCTTTTATTTATTTTTTCTCACGATTATACTTTTACCATGCAAGATGCCAGCTAGCTGCTGCTAGTCTGTGGTGGAACAGTTGAGACTTGGGTTTGAGTTCCATTGTCAGCATTGACAACCATCTTCGACGGTTTCCTTCCTGGCTTGCTTGCCTGAGAGGGGAGAGGATGGGAGAAACTATTGTCTCTCTAACTACCTAGTTTCTTAGCTATCCCCAGGTCAGCTTATCCATTTGTGTAACCCTTGATGCCCTCTTTTGCCTTTGAGTTACCTTCAATGTTTAACTAGGATATGTGCCACATGGCATGCATGTATGATGATGACAAATTGTAGATTGCATCTGCCTTAGCAGTAAGTAGTGCAGAAACAGGTAATTTCATCATTTAGCATCTGAAACAGGTAATCTCTTTTTTTTTCCTCTCCGATTTTTGTCATAACATTGGATGGTGGATGATATAAGACATGAATTTAGCATCTGAAAACGGTAGACATTTCACAGCTCTAGTCGAGCACCCAATGCTATTGCTGAGGAAAATGATTATTAAGTTTTCTTCTTTTCAAGTTTCCTAGTTTCTTATGTTCCAATTTTGTGTTTAGGGATGTGGAGAGTGGCTAGTGGTATTCTCTGAGTTTGTAGTAGTAATTCAAAGTAATATCCTATTTGATTTTGCTAATGGAAGTGGAAAACAACATGATGCCACATTTGTGTGTATCTTGTGGATATGATGTTATTTAATTGTTTTTGTTACCTAAAGGGAGGCCTTGGAGTGTAATCCTAACTTAGGCGAATGCAGCGGTGTTGGTGATGTGTTTGGGCTTTCAATCTTATTGATGTCCTCATTCTTTGCCACAAATTTCAGTTACATGTTAAAAAAGCTAATCAGCTTTAGTCCCTTTTTACTTGGGTGCCTCTATCCTTCTGAAATCAATATTTTCGTTCCTGAGCATGAAGAAATGTTTATGTTCTCATGCATTTAAAGTGTGCCTATTGCTTAATTGGTATATATAATGCAACGCTCAAGAAGGCTAATGTGAGGATAATAATCTAGTAATTCTCTCAGCTAGCTATGCTCTCTGTTTCTTTGATATGGTTGTGTGGAACCTAGTTAGTATTATGAATCTTATACTGATAGTAACGCCAAACAGGATACTTAGAAATATATGACAGTGACATCATCTATTAAAATGATGCTATGACACCATTTCTTTCTAAGAATGGCTGATTTAATTCTCGTTCATCATCTGCATTCATCAATAGAAATGAGAGGATCTGGAGACTATTGCTTGATATGTTCTGCTTTGTGGAATTAATTGTGCACATAATCTCTATTCTACACGATCATTGTTTTGTTTGAAGTTGGAGCAAGCAATTCCATGACAATTGCTCATGCCAGCTGATGAATGTAAACATGGTTGAATGACTACAAAGTGCTTTCTTGTGTGACCTTCGTGGTGGTCAGAGGGTTCTATATTATCGATTGGATTTACGTGTGGGGGGGCTTTATAAAGGAAACTCTGGTGTAGAGCTTATGGCACTATTTTGGATCTTTTGGATCTATCTGTATGATTATCAGTCTTCATTTGATGCATCTAGGCAAGCTCTCTCGTCTTGGTGGATAATTTTGAACTGACTTTTCATGAATTCATTTTAATTAACTTTTTTAGGTGGTCTGTTGTTTTAGACTTCCTGTCTGTGACTGCACACGTGTTGACTGGTCAACTTTTTGATGGTTCAGAGTTGCGCGCCTTTTTTTATTATTATTTTTAATTTTTTGTTCGGCTCCCTGATGTTTTGAATGCTGGATGTTTTTGACTTCTGAATGATTTTTTTATTACTAATTGGGGCTAAAAAAATTATTTATTTAATTTTTAAAAAGAAGTAGAAGGCCTTTCCTGGTGATTCGAGTTTGAGGGAGTCAACACATCAGGCGTGGTTTGTAAAACCACCCAGCTCTACAACTCAATTAACCGATTATATCATTTGGTAATTTGGTAAGCGATATTATGATATTAAGGAAATATTTATAATTATACATACCTCGCTCCCCATGTAATTTTTATGAGAATAATACAAAATATATAGAAACTGGGAGGTCAGACATTGTGTGTGACTTATGTTGCTCGGGGGATTCTCTCTCATCAATTATGAACAGGGTGATCATTGTTTAGTTTTCTTAAAAATGCACTACCTTTTAGGACCTGTTTGGTAAAGGTTAAGGGTTTTACTGTTTATAGATTTTGTTAAACAAAAAAAAAAAAATTTCACTTTTTATATTACATCAATTACTTTTTAACAGTTTTTTTCACTTTTTATTACTATTAAAATAAAAAATTCACTAAAAAACAAAATTTTTTACTTTTCCATACAAAAAATTTATAACATTCCTTCTACTTTATATCATATCAAAAGTTAACAACTCACTTACTCCAATCCATAACCTTTGCCAAACACACCCTTAGACTTTTACCTCTTCGTGGTTGATGGAAGGGAGTCTTACGTTGTTCCAATGTGAAAATACCATTGACCTCCCTATTGTTGCCATGTCATTTCCGTCAAAGCCACTATTAATCCGGGCAAGATCATGACTCTTTGGATATTATTGTATATTCTCATACGTTACCCCATAACCTATTTGTCATATTTGTGACAGAATATTTTTATAATATCCTTAATGTAATATCACCTTCCATGTTTACCTTGTGTCAACCAAAAGTGACGTGGCTTTTAAAATCACCATTAGATCAAAAGTTAATAATCATCGATAATAAATTCAATGGTGATTTTAAAAGTCACATCACTTTTGGTTGACACAAGATAGACATAGATGATAACATATATAATTACTCGTGAAGAAATTGGCTCTAAAATCCACTGGACGCACCCCCATGCGCCACCTTCAGCTCAGGCTTGTCGCCATTCTACACCACGCACTAGTAGCATCTTTTGCGCGTGATATCTACGCACCCCACTGGTTCAAGCTCATTGGTTCCGCTACTGCACGTCACACCTAATTACTGCTCGTAGTTGCACCTGTTCGCGTGCCACACCAAATTGCTACCTATAAGTCCTATTCTCCTTCTGTTGTGTGCGCCACACTATATTGCTCTCTGCAGGTCCTATTCTCCTTTTCCTACAATTGCTGCACCTAATTTGAACCATCTTTTTTTAATCAAAGGTCAGTAATTTGACCTCACACCCAAGTATCTGTTTCTGTTACCTTGGAATTTTTTTTTTCCCAAAAAAAGAAATGTTTCAAACTTCTTCCAATCTCGTCCATATTGTCCACCTTATTGATTTTAGACGGTTCTAATTATAATATGTGGACTCAAAATATGGAAGTACTTTTGAGATGGTGAAAAATATGGCGTTATATTTCTGGAGAAGTTTCTGCACTTAAGTAGAAAGAAGGTGAAAAGGATGATGCTTTTGCTGATCGTCTTGAAGATTGTGATAATGTGAATTGTAAGATCCTCTCTTGGTTCATCAACACTTAATTTCTTTCCATTCATGGTCTACTTCCCTATCTTGGGAATGCAAAAGCTACTTGAAATCTTATGGCAAAGCGATACAATTGTATTCATAATGCCTCATTATAGTTTCAGCTTGAAACTAAACTTTATCAGATACGTCAAGAACCAGACCCTCAATTGAAGTGTCCTGAAGATGTGACATTATTTGTGGCATATCGAGATTGTCGAAAGTTTATACATTTCATGATGGCCCTGCATGAGGATTTTGAGTTCACTTGGGCTTTTCTTTTACACCACGCCTCTCTTTCTAATCTAAATGTTGCTGTAGCAGAACTTATCTTTGAAGAGAATCGACACTTCACTATGAAAATGCAATTTATGAATATTGTGGTGGTTGTCGAGTCTCAGGGTGCTTCCAAATTCCCTCTTGAACCTCCTATTGGAAGATCCATATCCCAATCCTATTCTAAGAATTTAATTTGCAAATACTATTGCAAGCTCGGTCACTCTATTTCTAATTGCCGCAAGCTACTATCAAAAAATGAGTCACAAATCCCTTTCCAACAGGTAGCCACAATTGCTTCATCTGGTGTTTTTTACACATGAGTCTTTTATTGAGAATCAATCTCAATCCTCTGCTCTCACTGCAACTGATGTTGAGGCATTAATTCATCAAGTTTTGTCATTTTCTTCTACTACATTTTGAGTTGGCTTATAGATTCTCCTTGTTGTGTAACCATATGACCCATGATCCCACTTTATTTTCTCAAAAGTCTGCTCTCTCTCTCCCAATCCTACCATTTATACTACTGATGGTTCTTGGTTACTTGTCAATCACACTAGTTTTATTGCTTTTCCTACTTGATCTATTGATAACACATATCTAGTTCCCTAGTCATCATTAAATTTTCTTTTAGTTGGACAATTTTGTGAACTAGGCATGGAACTAAAGTTTTCTAACAAAGGTATTGATGTGCAGGATCTACAAAAACGAGTTCGTTAGTTGGGACCGGCCGTAAGACTGGACGTCTTATTGAGCTTTCTTTTTTGTAGACTCCCTCTCATTTATTTGCTTCTGTCACTGCATTCATTGCCTCTTCCAACTAATGACATTCTCGTTTGGGTCATGCATTTTTATCACGTGTTCAACTTTTAGCATCTCAAAGTCATCTAAGATCTGTAAATTTAAAATCTTTTTATTGTGTTTCTTGTCATCTTGGAAAATAAACACATTTATCTTTTAATAAAAGTGACTTTTTTCATCTTCACCTTTTGATTTAGTTCATTATGATATTTGGGGTCTTACCACCATTCCTACTGAGGGGGTATCTCGTTATTTTGTTATATTTATTGATGATTATTTTCGTTATACTTTGATATATCTGTTATAACATGGTTCTGAACTCACTTATGATCAAAATTTTCATCAAATGGTACAAAGCCAGTTTTCTTGTACCACAAAAAATTTTCGTTCATATAATGCTATGGAATATATTGAGAAATTTTTTTTCTCAATTTTTTAAAACATGGCACCATCTCTTATTGTTGTTATCTTTACACCTCTTAGAAGAATGGTTATTCAGAACGCAAACATCATCACATTGTAGACATCGTAAAAGCTCTTCTCATCTTTACCTCACTTATTGAGCATTTTTTAGGTGAATATGCTTTTATTGCTGTTTCTTGTCATTTGGAGTTCTGAAAACATTAAAATGTTTCCAGTTAATCGAGTTTTTCGCATTCCTCCCCTAATTATTCACCATTATAGTTCAATGATCTTATTTTCAAACTCAATTTGACTTTGTCTTCTAAAGTTTGAGAGGTAATGTTAGTATATTATTTTATATTTTTATATGTTACCGTATTGCCATATTTATATATATTATGGAAATATTCTCTACATATTATGGTAATATTTACTACACCATATTAGTTATTGTAAATATGCTAGGAATATTTTGTAATTATTGTATTTCCTTTATTTTCTTGGCCTCTTCAACTATAAATAAGCCTTTTTTTTTTTGAAAACTTCAATTAGACATTCCGAATTTTAAGTTGTTTTGACATGCTCTCATTAAATTTTATTTTCTCTCACTTTAATACCTTGAATTTATAACTTCTTTCACTTTACTTCATTCTGCTGAGATTCATTATTAAATTTTGTTAAAATTTTTAAAATATCCATATATTTTTTAAAAAAAAATTATAAAAAAATCTAAAATGATAGGTTATTTTGAAATTTTTTGCACCATTGCGTTAAATCCTAACGGAAGGAGTGTAAGTAATAACATTAAGGGTACCAAAGTGAGAAAATAAAGTTTAAAGAAGCATGTTAAAATGGCATAAAGTGCAAGGAATTTAACTAAAATTTTCGCTTTTTATTTTCACAATTCTTTCTGTAGTCTTTTTATTCCATGACGTTGCTAAAATTGATCTTCCAAGTGATTTTTTTTTTTTTTAAAATTTTTCTGCATTTTAAGATTCCGTCGCGCTTAAAGTGGCAGGTGTCTTACCGGGCCCAAGTTTTTTTGTGATGTCAGCAGCACAGACCAACGTCTCATTTTTTGACATATTCATTTGTTAGGTCAGAGGAAGCATAATGCAAGCTTTGGCCAAATCTGTCATCTCCTTCTCATTACTTCGTTGAAACATGATGTCCCATTATGGCATTATCCATCAGTGCAAGCTTCACAATTACGCACATTACTACAAGTCTAGAAGATTAGTTTTTTTTTTTTTAATCTTTGGAGTAATAGGAACTCTTCAATTGGAGCCCGTCTGGTAAAAGGTTGCTAGAGTTAGCCTTACTTTCATTTTAACCAAATACATGACACGTACAAAAATAATTCTTGATGGGCTAATAATGTTGCCATGTTAGTCTCGTTAAGTAACGATAAAGAGAAGAGTAATGCTTGTTGTTCATCTTTTTTTTTTTCATCTTTGTTCATCTTGCATATTTGGCTTTTATTTTATTTTTTTAAAATAAGTTTTATTTTGTATTTGTGAGGCTCATCTTTGTCCAGATATGCAAGATGGACAAAGATGGAGGAAAAAGATGGACAACAAGCATTATTTTAAAGAGAAATGCACGTTGTCAATTTTTTTTTTTTGTCCAACTTTGCATATGTTACTTTTTATTATTATTATTATTATTATTATTATTAAAGATCGAGTTTCATTTTGCATTTGGGAGCTATTTTTGTTCACATATATAAAGTTGAACAAAATTAATAAAAAAAAAATTAAACAACAAGCATTTTTCAACGATAAAACAATTGACTATATATCATCCATCACCATTAGTGGAGACTTGTGTTTGGGTTGAAGAAGTATTGAGTTCAGAATCAAACAATCACAAAATGAATGCAAGTCTCTAGCATTGCTTTCTAGTGGCGGTGGGTTCCGTGCTTAATTGGTGCTCGAATCGATCTGCTCTACCAAGCCTTCTGTCTCAAATGTCTGTGTCAATTGATGCCAGTGAGTTTCAGATTCTGAGTTTTGCACTTATATTATGTAATGTGGGTTTCAGATGAAACAAAAGTTAATGTTATTACTATTGTCCACTTCAATGATCTTTGATCCAGCCAATAGTTGCACTCTAAGGACATGTTTGGTACGAGGAATGACTATTCTATGGAATAGTCTTTATCAAGTATGAA
Source organism: Betula pendula (assembly GCA_900184695.1). Lineage (NCBI taxonomy): Eukaryota > Viridiplantae > Streptophyta > Magnoliopsida > Fagales > Betulaceae > Betula > Betula pendula. Next base: position 514,458 of record FXXK01000038.1, on the reverse strand, counting down.
ATGAGTGTAATGCATTAGCCTTGAATGAATAGTTATTTCTTTAATTGAGGGAATAACCATTCTTTTTAACTTAAGAGGAATGATTATTCCCTCAATTGAAAGAATAGTCATTCCATCATGGCTATTGGAATGGTTACTCCAAAGTTAATTTACTCTACTCATTTTATTTTTAATAAGGCCTATTTTATGGAATACTCATTCCACGTACCAAACATAACCTAAATCCTCTTTGAAAGGAATCTTCCTGTCAACACTCTAAACTTCTGGCAGAAATAAAAGAAATGGTCGGACCTGATGGAGCACTCTAAATCCTCCTCCCATCTTTAGCAGTGAGAACTAAACCAAAACACCTGCTTCCAAAGTCGAAACATTTTTGCACATCTAACCAAAAGGCTTATTGCTGATCACTAGCATTTGCTGCCTATCCAAATTCCATCCAATATAGCGTTAAGGCATGCGTGTTGTATACTTTTGATTCATCACATAAATCAATTTTATCACACACACACTACATGCATCAAAAAGATGAAACTTTTTTTTTTTTTAAAAAGGTTTATCAATAATTAATTATTCATATGTTCATAGATTTCGATGAGTCGTATAGGGTGTGGTACCCTGAATTGTGAAAGTTGAGACTCATATAGGTGAATGGATTTTCAAGGTGCATACATGCCATGTCTTATATTGGTTGTGTTAAATCACTATTAATCTCAAAAACTTAAGTTGATAGGAAAGAGTAAACTTAATTATTTAATTTATATCCTAACATCCACCCTTACGTGTGAGTTCAAACTCTCCTTTAATAGATAATGCTCAATACGTGAAATATTTAATTGAAATAGAATGTGAATGATAGAGATAATGTTCGAATTCAGAACTTCTGCTTTAATACCATGTTAAATCACCACTAATCTTAAAAATTTAACTTAATAAAAAATGATAAACTTTACCATTTAATTTATATTCTAAAAGATTGTGTATTCTAATAGGTTGTGGATTCTAATAGGTTGTGTATTTTGACTAATCTTTTTGAATTTAACATAGATATGGCTAGAGTTTTTTTAAATGATGACATAAGGTCTCCTTACACAGAGATAGTCAATAATGATTAAATAAATGAGAGACAAATCTTTGGCACACCCAAAAAAAGGGAACATAAAAGTCCCACTATGGCATCATCTAAAGGCTACCAAAATGGGAATTTGGGCACAATAATTGGAACTCAATGGACCCAAACAACCTCAAACATTTTTTCGGATGATCCTCAATAACCATAACATGTCAGACATTCCTAGAAGTCTTTAATATCATACAATCCTCAATATCCTGCAGTCCAAGAGAGAATGACTCTTTGATCAATGAAACAAAGATGTTGTGAAATTTTAATGTACTTGTAAGCGCACGAATCGTATCGAAGTATAGTTTAGTAAGTGCGAGGTCGAACTCATAGGGACTTGTATAATCGTAGGAAAACTAACCACATCTAAACTAAATAAATTATAATCTAGTTCAAGAAAAATTTGGTTGTTGAGAAATAAAAATAAATTCAACTACGCAATTAATCTAAACAAAATAAATAATAAAAGCAGTAAACTATCAAGATAAAAAAGAACTAAGGTTGTGGAATCCATCTCATTAATTCATGACAACATATATTCTTGATCATTGATTTTACCCATACTCTACATGATAATCTAGAAATCAATCTTGTTACCATGGAAAATATCATCATTAGAATATTTAGAAAAATCTAAAGCATGTTCTTCTTCGCTTTTAAAAGAAAATAAAACCAAATCATCTATTGTATCCGTCAAAACAAATCACAATAGATATCCAATTTTTAAAATCAACAATATAAACCAAACATTCAATCAATAAAAATTATCCTAAATCATGAGAAAAATTTGATTAAACTCATATCCAGAATTCATTATTTATTAATTGATATGAAACAAGAACAATTTTAATCGTTCAATTAAACATTATTCTGAGCAAAATCAAATCTCAAAAATAACTGCTGAAATTTATTAACGAGGCTTCATCCTCAATCTTAGTTGAAAATTTAGCCTTTACATGACAAAATATAAATAAAAAGACATAAAAAAGAGAGAACTTGAATATTAGAAACAAATCCCCTACATAAAGGCATGTTCTTCTTTTCTTTTTCTTTTTTTCTCCACCGCTGCCCGGCACTCCAAGACTTGAGAATTTTTTTCTGTTTTGGCGCTGTCCCTTTTTTTTCTCCTGCGGCGCTCCAGTTTTCTGCTTCCTTTTGTTTTCTTTTCCTGTGGCGCTCCCAGTTTTATAGGAGAAGAAAACCCTTTCTTTTTTTTTTTTCTTTTTTTTTTTTCTTTCTTTACGTCACATAGTGCCAGCCGACTCTTGCTTTCTATTTTTTTGTTTCTTTTTCTTTTTCTTTTGTTTATTTATTTTTTTTTTGGCTTCATTCCCTTCGCATGCCTTTGTGCTTTGGTAGAATTTTCTTTTTTTTGTCTTTTTCTCACTTTTTGTCTTTTTCTTGAAAGAGTTTTGGCTTTATTTTTTTCTTTCTTTATTTTCTTTTGGCCCAAGATGCCTTACGAAAATGTTTCTCTTTTGCAAATTGCTCGTCTTTCTCTCATTTATTTTTCATGAGCTCCACCAATTCTTACAAAAGATAATCTCTTGCATTAATGTGACATTTTAAGCTTAAAATTAATAATTCAACATTATTTTATAATTAATTCTAAAATGCAAGAAATATGACAATATAATGTGACAATGTTTATTTTTAATCGAGAAAAACATATAATTTTAAGCTATTATCAAAAGATATTGATCACAAATCAAGTATAGACCATGCCACTCCCACTGTGACCAAAATGAGACAAATAGCTCTGAACTTCCTAGTCTTCAAGCCTCATTGTTCTATTCCTACTGTGACAAAAAATAGAGAACCAGTACTTAAATTTAAAGCCATCTTTCGGTGAATATTATTCTCTAAATTGTTAGAAATTTAATATAATATAATACAGCGGAATAATAAATTATATTCGGTACCTCTCATGGACCGAATATAGGATCTGACGTAGTTGTTCCACGTGTCTTCGTTCTTGAATCTCCAACATTTCTTCTCTCAGTGATGGGGCATACTACTAGAGCAATACCCACAATATCCACAGTCTAAGTGCCTCACCACGTTCAAGAAAAATAATAGAGAGAGTTCGTGTGAATACCAAAAGGCTTACATGTTCCACACACACAAATAGCCTACACATGGGGTGTTTTTATACACTAATGAAATGTAACCATTACATTCTGAATTAGGTGTACTTTCAATGCTTTGTAGAGTAACGGTTGAACGTTACAACACTTAAGCTGCCCACTAATGGGCGCTCTAAATGCTACATCTCCCACTCGCACATAGTGGGCATGGCCCAGCCACGCATCTCTCTATCTGTTTCCAATCGTGTTCATACTGGCAAATAGACTGTGCGACCACCGAGCACACCTGCATAAAAGGTTGGGAGCACTATACCAAATCTTGTAAGGACCAGCATAGCACATCCATATAAGTGTCTTGTTATGCCCCGACTCATTTGGTCACATCGAATTAAGCATCTCTAATCCCTCTCGAGTCTGATATCTTAGAGCAATGCTTAACTCCACAAAAACATAATGTACCCACAGTTATGTCGCAACATCCAAGAAGCTACATAACTTGCCGGCAGTGAATACAAAACATAAGATAGATGTGTTACCAAATGGTCTTCCCCTTGCCCTCATGTCAGTCAATTTTAGTCTAGTCGCTTTCCCAGCAATGCCCCTTTAGACCGCATCATACATGGTCATAGGCAACATGCCAAGGTAGCAGACACTAAAACCTCAACCTCGTGACATAGTCAAAAGGTCACAAAGAGCATAAATGAGGTCATTAACAATGACCTATGGGACTCACACGGTGAGAGAGCAAAGATCGATCCGCTCACCTCCACTATCGGTCGCATAAGCACATGTAGTATAAAATACATGCTACGGTGGAGTTCTCTTTTCAAAATAAAGAGCGTATGTCTAAACTCAATACACCATACAGATCTTAGTCTAGTCGCTATCCAAGCGCCTAACTCGAGTTCTCTATTTGCTCGCCACCTTAGGCGCCAAATTAAGGTCTCGCATCTGGCTAATCACAGGCTACATGGATTGTGGGCTATCCATGCATGGTCTTAACAAAAATAAAAGACCTCATCTTAGCCCTCGCTAAGGCAACATATTTATGTGTCAACCAACTCTTTATGCTACATAAGCATTAAAGGACAGAATGTCTCATCTCTGCTCGCTACCTAAGCGCCAGAGGCGGTTGCTCGTGTGAGTGAGCCAACCTAAGCTTGTCGACATACCTTTTCACCATGACACCGAATACATGGTGAATATGTGTGTGCTCTCCGAATGTTCATAGTCATGCCACAATGATTATATAACAAATTATCATGTGCACGACGAGCAACATCATCAATGAGATAAATTATATCACATGGTCAACTATAAACACAAAAACTTTTAAGTAGTGTTTTATGACCATTTATCTCTATGCGCAATTACACATGTAGTGACATTCCAAAAAAATAATGCGCCTACTTTAATAAAACATGAGATTCAACTTTCATCCATAAAATGCCTTTTATTAGTGACTTTATCGCGATTTTTCATTTTTCGGTCACACCTACAATGTGACCTTACATTTCTGTTAGCAAATCATATTGCGACTTTAAGGTCTTCACAAGGTGACCTCAAATTTAAGTCAGCAAATCCTGTTGCGACTTTAAGGCATTAAAGGAATCTCTTGTTGTTAGTAGCAGCATGTGAGATAACCAACTTTTGAATTCATTTAGGGTAAAGTGATTTGGACTATGTCCGCAAGGACAATCACAATGGGTTAGCCATTACCTCTAATGGTTTGTCCAAATCACATCGCAAATTCACTCTTCTAAAGCGAAGTAATGTTTACCCTCTAATGAAATTTGAACTACTAACTCCCATGAGCAAACCACAATGAAAACAAATAACCCAAAATGATATGAGCCATCTCATTCACAGAGTATAAAATATAGACTCTTCAGTATTCTCCATCTCATTAATTGTCTATGGGTTTTAAATATGAGCTACTAGAAACTATTTTTGTTCAAACAGTTTCATAAGACCTTGAGTCCGAGCTAAGTTTCATAAACCCACGTCCATTATTTCATAATAAGGACTACTATTTCTTAAGCGACAATTATTATTACAAGATAACCGAATCGTCAACAACATTCACTCACTTAAGAGGATACTTTTCGAAGTTTGTTGATAGTATTCAAAGAACCCATTCTTATAGGAAAATCGTTAATAATAACGACTAAGTATATTGGGTATCTTTGTATAAATGGTTGTTATAGGCCACGTAAAAATGTACGAGCTACAATTTATGTGCTCTTCGTACTTCACGCCTCAAAATTTACAAATACCAACCATCTAATTCTCCTATGAGAATCAGCTATCAAACTCCTTCATAAAAGTTTCAAGATGTGTGACCGATGGTTATACCAAGGCAACTCACTTAGTACCATGAGATGGATCTATACACTTACCAAGTCCACTTTACTAGCGTTCACTACTATAACGTTTAAGTAAGATCAACAACCCTAGGTTGGATCGGTCAAGTGAAATGAATCTCATATTTTATACTAACAATTCCTATAATGTGAATTCAATATCTCTAGTGGAGCACATATAATAAATTATTTTCTGTTCTCTAAGTGACAAGAGAATAAATTATATATTGCTACCACACTACTTATTAAGGATCTTATACTATAGTAAAAAATTTGAGAGTCATTCCTCTAATGGTATACTCCCACTCAAATGAAATATTCATTTAGTGACATACTCCCACTAGGCAAATGATCAATTACTTCTATTATTCTTGGCGACCTTTCAAATAAAAAAAATGTTTTTGAAATATTAATATTGAGGATATTATGGTGGGATTAAACGTTTTTCCAAAATAAAACGCTTTTTACAAAAATATTATAAAACATTTCACATTAAAAATGCAATTCCCCACCCTCGCCAAGAATAACAGTAATTTCCTTGACTCAACCAAAACAAAGAAACTTTAGATCCTTAATAGAAATTCACATTGCGTCAACTAATTTTATGATCACTCAACCATACTAGATAGGTGAATGAAATTAATCTAAAGACCACTTGTTAGGACTACGGTGGCAGTACCTTATTACATCCATCCAAAAGTGATGTAACGAATATTTTTGCGCCATTATAAACCTAACATGTTGTTCTCAGCAAATCACAATATTGCGAGATAATTGTTCTCATCATATAACTTTAAATAAGTTTTCAAAAAAAACTTATTCTAATTTTCTCACCAAAAAAAANTTCCCCACCCTCGCCAAGAATAACAGTAATTTCCTTGACTCAACCAAAACAAAGAAACTTTAGATCCTTAATAGAAATTCACATTGCGTCAACTAATTTTATGATCACTCAACCATACTAGATAGGTGAATGAAATTAATCTAAAGACCACTTGTTAGGACTACGGTGGCAGTACCTTATTACATCCATCCAAAAGTGATGTAACGAATATTTTTGCGCCATTATAAACCTAACATGTTGTTCTCAGCAAATCACAATATTGCGAGATAATTGTTCTCATCATATAACTTTAAATAAGTTTTCAAAAAAAACTTATTCTAATTTTCTCACCAAAAAAAAATTGTGTCCAAAAAATATTTTACTTCTCATTTTTTCAAACAAATTTCTATACAAAAAATATTTTGGAATTTGTGTGAAGTAAAATTTTAACCATCTAGCATTTATATGATGAGCCAATTTATAGTTGGTGTCTTTAGAGTTATTAGTGCGCAAACATAGGAATTAATTAATTGTAGGAGATGCTCATGCTGCCTTTTATCATTAAATTGACTTTGCTAATTAAAAGGAGAGAGTTCTCATAAGCGAGAAAACTATCGAGTTCTCAAACTTCCTTACCCATCATCCAATGCCCGATGGCATAATTAGCGTATCATTTCTCCAAACGAGAAATAATATTATAGAGTCAATCTATGATTATTCAATTCTAAACCTCTTGGGATTCTCACTGACACCACTACCTTTAAAAAAAAATTGAACCAACATAAGTACCGACTTCGTTAATATCGTTATATTTAAAGCGCTTAAAAAATTGTAAAGGTGTGCAACTAATACATTCCTTTGTGACTTTTTAGCCGCTATCTAGTAACTAGCGATATTTCTTTATTTCTCGCTCATCCAATTTATTTTCTTATCTACAATCCACTATAGGAGAGATAACGAAAAATTTAGGCGAGAAATTATACGAGCCTTAAACCTTATTTGCCTCAGTGCAACCACGAGCAATATGTTTAGGCTGATTAAGTCATACTTAGTTGTCTTAGATTTTTGCCATAACTACCATGCTTGCCTTCAAGGCGCTTAGTATTTCATTACTCTTATGTTATATCTCAGGGAGCGCTTAAAATTTCTCATTTTTGCTTGAACCCATGTGTCCCGCAAAAAATAAAATTTTAGCAATATTAGTAATGCTATTAATCTTTGCCACAAAGGCGCACCGCTTAATATTTTAATGTGTTGTCTAAGAATATTTAAATACTCCTATTGCACATTAAGATTTTAAAGCTCCCACTAATTAGTCAAACTAGTGAGTCTAACTAGACATACTAGCGACTCTTAGAGAGTATGCATCTATTTATGGGTTAATCTTGTATAAGTTGCCTAAAAAATTAATAATGCTCAACCCAAAATTGTGGGAGCAATTAATATTTGCATTACGAAAAATGCGCAACTTAACTTATTACCCACAAAATTCTTAAGGCAAAAAAAATAGTGGTTTGCTTTCCCATGTCAGTTAATCCCCTTCAATTTCTATGGAAATTGTAGTGCATGCGACCTCCGCGCATAACAATTTCACTTATGAAATTGTTGAGATTTTCATAATGACGATAGTCTAAGGCAGTCTTACTCTAACAAATATCATCATCTTATGTTTCCAACAATTGCTCTGGACGGAGATAAATGCGCCATTTAAGTCGCATACCAAATCTCTAGAGTTTTTGAGATTAATGTGCCATTTAAGTCGCATATCAAATCTCTAGGGTTTATAGTTCATCTAGGTTATCTCAATGTCACTACAATAACTATGCGCAATAAATAATATCTGGCACACACATATTTAATTTGCAGCATTAACCTAAATTAGAAAATAATAATTTCCTACAAGTCGCGAGATCGAAAATTTCGCTATGCTCATAATCATCTCCCGCGCCGCAGGTAGTACGTTACCACATCTAATTCATTTAACGCGCAAATTTTGTATGAGAGAAGTTTAAAAATATAAACTCTACTCAACCATACTCCCACTAAGTTCAAGAATTAATATGTAATTCTAGGCATATAAATTTATTCACTAACATAATGGAATAAATTATGAACAATCATATTAATGTCATGCCACACATTTCATATGGAATTACATAAATCATAACATGCATCTTTTGAAAAATATAAACATTGGCATATTTTAAAATTTCTCAAAAAATATTATTTTAAAGCATATTGGATTTTATAAACACAAAAAAAAAATCCAATAATAATTTAAAATATGCCATCCATATTATGCATGTTATACATGGAATAAATCACACAGAAAATTCCAATCACAAATATATATGTAATAATTACACAGAAGATTCCATAAAATAAGTCACATGTGAGTCATGGTTCATATAAAACATATTCATTTCACAATATAAAACATATGTGATAGAATATAGAACCTAACCTGTTTATGTGGCTTAGTGTTCATATGCTAAAAGAATTGCCCCCAAGGCAGGGGTTCTAACCATAACCTGCACCAAAAAAGAAAAACGCAGCCCTTTTCCTTTTTTTTTTTTTTTTTTTTTTAAGGTCAAGCAGGGTCAGGCCAGGCCTGGGCTTGGATCAGCCCGCGGACCACAGTGGGTCCGCTTGGCTTGGAAGGCATGGGCTGACCCGCTTGGGTTGGCCCGCAGACTTTAGGCTTTTTTTTTTAAAATGGACCTAGTCCATTCAGGTTAATATACCCTACCCGAGCCCAAGTCCCTTGACCCGAAAATTTTTCTACCCAGTCCAACTGCCGCCGCCACCCTTCTCCCTACACACGGTGGTCACGCGGCCAGGAATCATGGCGGCCACTAGAGGGGACCCGCCGTCTTCACCTACAGCGGTTGGCCGCACTTCGGCTGGTCCGGGCAGCAGCAGCCGCTGCGCTGCGGCTTGATCTGGCCGCGCGCAGCGGCCTGATCTACTCAAGCGCTCGCGTGCCAGCCGCCGCACTGCAGCCTGGATGGCCGCGCGCGCGCAGCGGTCTGGTCTGGCCAGCCGCGCGCTGGCCAGTGGCCGGATCTGGCCGCGTGTGGGCCAGCCGCTGCACGCAGCGGCTCGATCTGGCGTGCGCGGTGGGGCTCGGAGTGCACGGCGTGCAGCGCACCCCTGCTGTCGCGCGCCGCGGCCGGTTCTCGCCGGCGCTGCGCTGCGGTCTGCAGCCCAGCCGCGCTCTGCGCAGGGGCTGCGCATTGATCTGCACCCACGAAGCTGTTCGTGGCCTGGCGGCACTGTCGCCGATCCGGGGCCTGGCTGTCGCCACTCGTGGGTGGCACTGATGCCCAATGCGGGCAGCGCTGCCGCTGCTCATGGGTGGCGCTACTGCTTCGTTGTACTGTGCGAGTGGCACTGCCTCAGACTGTTACTGTGCCCGTGCAAGGCTCACATGGCAGCTCTCTCTCAGATGCTCGGTGGTGTTGGAATTAACACAAAAAAAAAAACAGAGATGCAAATATTCCAAAAAAAAATAAAAATCAGTATTTGCATAACATCCAAAATACACAGGAACAACTAATTATGGCTCTGATACCAATGTTATAAATTTAATATAATATAATACAGCGGAATAATAAATTATATTCGGTACCTCTTATAGACCGAATATAGGATCTGACGTAGTTGTTCCACGTGTCTTCGTTCTTGAATCTCCAGCATTTCTTCTCTCAGTGATGGGGCATACTACTAGAGCAATACCCACAATATCCACAGTCTTAGTGCCTCACCACGTTCAAGAAAAATAATAGAGAGAGTTCGTGTGAATACCAAAAGGCTCACATGTTCCACACACACAAATAGCCTACACATGGGGTGTTTTTATACACTAATGGAATGTAACCATTACATTCTGAATTAAGTATACTTTCAATGCTTTGTAGAGTAACGGTTGAACGTTACAACACTTAAGCTGCCCACTAATGGGCGCTCTAAATGCTACATAAATGAATCAGGCGGAAACGCACACAGATCCACATGGCGAGCATAATGACAAAGGTTTATATCAAACAAACAAATTAGCAGAACCACCTTACAAAAACCATGAGATCCATAACCTAAAGCGAATCTGAACGAATTCAAAACCACGCATAAAGCTAAGGAATTGGATCACATAACGTTATTGATTTTAAATCTTGATAAAAACTTAAAATCAATTAAAAATTCAGATATCCTTCACATTCCGTGAAAACAAAATTAAGGAGAAAGTTTATATATTTCTCTTAAACTACCACTCAATTAATAATATCTCACTAAAACTACTAAAAAATTGTCAATATCTTCTCAAGGATGAAAATACCCTTAATAAAATAAAATAAAAAATTTCTAAAAAAAACTAAAACTAAAATAAAAATTCAAAAAAAAAATCGTTTTTTTTTTAAAATTTATAAGGATATTTTTGTCTTTTCTTAAAATTTTGTAAGGTGATTTTTGTCTTTTTGTTGGCTTTGAATGGGACATTAACAATTGTTTAGTAGTTTGGAAAGAGATTGTCACAATTAAAAATTTAAAAAGTACATTATCAATTAGATGTTAGTTTGAAGAAGTTTTCGAACAAAATTAACAAAATCAAATGTAAAAAGCTCAGAAGTCGTATAATTTGGCTGATCAATATTAATCCACCGAAAATTAATGTAAATCATGGCATGTAAAACAAAGCAGAACGAGGAGATACATCAAAGTGTGGAAAATAGGAGAGGCTTGCACTAAGAAATTGAAGATCCGGTAGATATGGCATTGGTTTCAGATAACGAATACCCACATCAAGCAGAAAATAATACTTACATGAAAAAATAAAATCTTTGAAGCAGAAAAAGATTACCTAGACGAAAAAAATCAAATCTTTGGTCCAAAAAAAAAAAAAAATTGAATTTTCCATAAATATATATTTTTTTTTTCCAATGTAGCTAAAGTGCAAATCAGCGCTAAAAGACCGTTAATGGTATGTGTATTATGTATTCTATAGCACATAGAGAAAGTAGTACGAAGCGGGCGGCGGAGCTTGAAGTGGCACTGAGGTAACGCAGTTGAAGGCGTGAGCCGGAAGGGGCAAAGTTTGGGTTTCTTTCTCAAAAGCGCCAAGAGAGAGAGAGGAGAGAGAGAGAGAGAAACATAAAAGAGATGGTTCAGGAAACACTCAAGGGCGCGAAGGAGGAAAGTGAAGAAGACAGGAGAAGAGAAAAAACAAAAATGTAATAAAATTGAATGGCAAAAGCAAAGAGGCGCATCAAATTTGGAGAGAGATTCTAACAATAACTCTTTTGAAGAAATGGTAGAGAGCTTATTGCAAGGCGCACATTGAGAAGTTTTTCTAACATTTGGCAAAAATTTCAAAATAAAGAGTATTGTTGTGGTGATGGTTTTTTGTCAAAAAAAAAAAAAAAAATTGAAATTTCCATAAAATATATATTTTTTTTTCCAATGTAGCTAAAGTGCAAATCAGCGCTAAAAGACCGTTAATGGTATGTGTATTATGTATTCTATAGCACATAGAGAAAGTAGTACCGAAGCGGGCGGCGGAGCTTGAAGTGGCACTGAGGTAACGCAGTTGAAGGCGTGAGCCGGAAGGGGCAAAGTTTGGGTTCTTTCTCAAAAGCGCCAGAGAGAGAGAGAGAGGAGAGAGAGAGAGAGAAACATAAAAGAGATGGTTCAGGAAACACTCAAGGGCGCGAAGGGAGGAAGTGAAGAAGACAGGAGGAAAGAAAAACAAAAATGTAATAAAATTGAATGGCAAAAGCAAAGAGGCGCATCAAATTTGGAGAGAGATTCTAACAATAACTCTTTTGAAGAAATGGTAGAGAGCTTATTGCAAGGCGCACATTGAGAAGTTTTTCTAACATTTGGCAAAAATTTCAAAATAAGAGTATGTTGTGGTGATGGTTTTTTTTTTTTTTTTTTTTTCATAAGAAGTCCACATACCCCTCAAATTATTACTCAATTGATAATGTTTTACCAATTTTTTAATTGTGATAATATCTCCTAACTAAAAAAAAAAAAAAAATTCAATAATTAATTTTTAATTTTATGTTATTCTAATTATATAGCAATTTACTAAATAACATTGTTCATGGTTAAATGGAAGGCTCCCAACAATTAGGAGTGAGAAATCAAAATTCCTAGTAATTTAAAGATTCGGGGGAATTCTATTTCAAACAAGCAAAGATCTTTGTCCCCTTTCACCTGAAAACATGCTCTCCGATGCCTTCAAACAATTGGAGACTTTTTTTTTCCTTTTTTTTATGTTGTTTTGTTTTTTTGTTTTTGTTTTGTTTTTTTCCCGTGGGTTCTTCTTCTTCTTTTACTTTTATTTCTCTCTTTTTTTTTTTAGTTATTTTGTTATTTCTTACATAATAAAAATTTCAAAAATTTCAGTTAGTATGAAATGAGCTAAGTAAAAGACAGAAGAAAGCGAAAAGAGGATTATAATAAATTAAAACAAAAAAAAAAAAAAAAAAAAACCAAGAAACTGATTGAAAATGGACGAAAAACACAAAATTGGTCTTTGATAATTTCTTATAAATAACCATAGGAATTACATGGCTAGTAAATATAACTATTACTACTAAAAAAAATTCCTATGCCCGAATTAATTAGACTTTTCCAATGTCAATTTCTTCATCACATTCCTTTTATCTACCACTAGGTAGCTATCCTTAACTATCTCTCATAAGTTAAATATAAAATATAAATCTCTTATGCAATATATAAGTCAAAGAAGTGTGTGCATTCATCACATGGCATATTGGATAGCAGTTAGATAATGTTTTTGATGCATTTCCATCTCCCATTCTTGTGTTTTTTTTTTTTTTTTTTTTTTTCATTTGTAGTGGTAAAGATTCCCGTGCCCCCTTCTTGATTTGTACTATTGTACTTCAAAAAAAAAAGGTATTTATAGCTTTTTTTTTTCTAGATAAAAGTATTTATAGCTTAATCGCTATGGGGATAAGCTTAGCATTAACAAAATTTAGCCCAGTTAGAGTTAGTATGCGATTTTTCCTTTTTTCCATTCATCTCCCATCTATCTTTATGCATATTTCTTAAAAATCTATCATTGAATCTGTAAGGATCCTTTAGATCTAATGGTAAATTTGAAAAAAAAAGAAAAGAAAAGAAAAAGAAAGAAAGATGAGAAATGGATGGAAGAGGGAGAACAAATCTCTTTGCTATTTATGTTTTCTTGGAGTTTCGTTGAGTTGGAGTGAAATTGGGGAAATAGTTGATGTGGGTTTCTGCTCTGCATGTGTATAGGCCACACCTAATAATGAAGTCTCCAAGTAGTCCTTTAGAGCACTAGTAGCAGATTTTTTAAAACTTGTTTTATTCCCTAAATATAGGAAAAATTTGAAAAAACTATAAAAAGGCATTTGCAACATATATATGGCTTGTTCTCTTCCCTAAATTATTGGGAAGCTACAATAGTGAACCTTTTTTTTTTTTGGAAGAGTGAAAATGAAAAAAAAACTTGTTACCAAACTGTGCCTTAAATTTCTTTGCAACCCAAATGAGCCACAAAGAAAAAAAGAAAAAGAAAGAAAGAGACAATCACCAAAAACATATAAGAATATAAGATTTTCGACAATATATTAGTGTGAGTAAAAGCTAAATGTAACTCATGTCCCATTTGTGTCCCTTTAAAATTGATGTTACTTTTAAAATCATTATTTAATCAAAATTTAATAGTAATACATCATAAATTTAATAGTAATTTTAAAAAGACACAAAAAAAACGTAAGGAGAACCTTTAGCATTCCGCCATATCATGTACTCTTTTTTGCTTTGGTTATGGTTCTAACTTTGCTGTGTGGAAGCAAGTGGGCTACTTTAGAATTGGGCCTGGATGCACATTGTGGGTCTGAGAGGGCCGGGGGAGAGTCCAATATCTTCAATTTTAGTACCTTTTGGGTCCACACGGTGGGATTCCAGAGGAAATTTGTTTTCTTGGCCAATGGCCAAGGCTATGGTGCCCCCGTTCTCACAGTCGCATTTGTGAAACCTATTACTTGATCATGTTGCAGGTGAGAGAGGGGTCAAGGATTTGTTGATTAAGATGGAACTGAAATTATTCTACTGACTTATTTTCTTGATTATTGAATGAAATTTGAATACTTATTTAAAAGAAAAAAGAAAAAAAGAAAGAAACAGTGGGATAAAGAGTGAACCGGTTTGAATATATGGATTGGATTTTCAAAATTGTTAGGATATGAGAATGGCCCAACCGTTAAAGGAGGCTTAATAGGGTCAAGATACTCACCCGGTCCATTATTTATGGGCTACCTCTTTACTCCTGGCAGGGCCTATCAAATTTTGGGCCCAGGAAAGCCATTGAAGCCTAAGGTGAAAGCGCCAAGTTTGTATTGATCCGGTCTCAGAAGGCCCGCTAGCAGCCGGCTAGGGCAGTAAACGAGCCAAGTATTGGCTATTCAAGCTTGTCTAAGCTTTCAAACCTTAGCTCGGGTTGGCCCGACAAGCCCATATACACTTGCTCAAGCTAGGCTCGAAGCTCGACAATTGTTCGAGCCAAGTACTTTACCGAGATCTCGGCTCGGCTCGAGTAAATTTTTTTTTTTAAAAAAAAAAAAATTGATTTAAGAAAAATAATACTAAAATTTAAATTTAAAAAAGCGATAATAACAAATTTTGTTAATTTATTATTCAAAATAATACAATCAAATTTATCAATAGTGGGTGAACAAGGATCCATCGCAAACCAGTACATGAAAGCCATTTACAAATTCATAAAATCTTCTAGATTTTTATTGATCCAAAATTACAAACAAAATCAATACCCAGATTCCAAACCAATTAATATATATGGAAAGAACAAGAACGTACAGGAAGAAAGACAAGCATGAGACGAATCTACTTCGAAAATTACAGAAATAAAAAGAGAAGGAATGTATCTCTGAAGCGAAGAACTAGAAAGAAATTTAAGCAAGTTGCAATGATTAGGGGGGAGCAAAATTCGACCCTACCCGCAAAACCCACCCGCCCCAACCCGAAAAATTCAGATTTTTAGGGCTTAATTGCGGGTTCGGGTTTTTTTTTTTTTTGCAAATCCGCACGGGTCGGGTCGGGTTGCGGGTTGGTTTTTTGAAAATCGCGGGTACCCGACCCGACCCGCGATTTGTTATATACTATAAATACTTTTTTACTTCTAAGAAATCAAAAGACAAAAAAAAGAGCTCAATAGAATTTTAAACTCTCATTGGTTAAGGTTTAGTTGAGTATGGTTTGCTTCATGTCCATTGTGTATGAGGACTTTAAGGTGCTAATAGAGGCTCATGATTGCTGGTGCTAAATGAGATTGCTAGACTACAAAATCTTTTGCCTCCTACAGTAGAGAAGATGATTGATAAACTGCGTAACTTATTTTATTAGAAAAAAAAATGCATAGGTGCACCCATATTTTTGGATAAGGCTAGTTTGTGTTGTACAATGTTTAAGTAGCATGCTAATTGCTAGACAAAGTAAAACTTTAATATCCCAAATCATTCATGGAAAAGAATGTGAAGAATATACAATGATGAAATTCTAAAGGGAGAGAAAAAGTGAATTTGCGGAAGACATTTGCAATATCCATGACCCTAGTAAGTACAGAGAAAGAGAGAGAGAGAGAGAGAGAGAGAGAGATTAACAGTATGTTTTTGGTTAGTTTACCTTCAAAATTTCATTATGTTTACAGTGTTTGTAAAAGCCAATGTATGTTGTACTGAAATTTACATTGAAGATTAATTAAATAAGTTGAATGCATCCAGAAATTAAATCAGATAGTGTTACAAGCGTAAAAGCATATACAGTATTCAGATAACATCGCTGTACTGGAGATATATTGACATACAACATGGCATTTATGGATTAAAATAACTTCAATTTGGCTGTAAGGAATTCTCTGCAGGTTCAAAAACAATCTAACCAAATTAAACTAATAAAAAAGAAAAAAAAAATCTAGAATTCGGATTTAAAACCCGATCCGCACGCAAACCCGCCCCGCCCCGCAAACCCGAAACCCGTCAGGATTGCAATGAAAACATGCGGGTTGCGGGTTGAATTTTTTCAAACCCGCACCCCGCGGGTCGGGTTTTGGATACCCGCGAAANTTTATGGATTAAAATAACTTCAATTTGGCTGTAAGGAATTCTCTGCAGGTTCAAAAACAATCTAACCAAATTAAACTAATAAAAAAGAAAAAAAAAAAAACTAGAATTCGGATTTAAACCCGATCCGCACGCAAACCCGCCCCGCCCCGCAAACCCGAAACCCGTCGGATTGCAATGAAAACATGCGGGTTGCGGGTTGAATTTTTTCAAACCCGCACCCCGCGGGTCGGGTTTTGGATACCCGCGAAACCCGACCCGTGCTCACCTCTAGCAATGATTTAATTTTTGGTGATATGTTTGAGTAGGGCTTTAAATGGATAAGTTTGTTTGACAACTTACTCCTATGAATTCAACTCAAATTCGATTAATTTTATAAATGAGCGGATCGTTAACAAAATTAAGCTCGATTATTAAATGAATTATACTCGTATAAACTTGACTTGACTCATATAAGCTTATATAACTTCATTTTTATTATTTTTATAGTATTATTTTAATTTTGTAATTAAAACATCTTGTGTAAAGATGAATCATCTTCCTAATATAATAAATATAGCTTAAATTATTATTATTATGAGTCTTGAGTCTTGATATAGATATATATATGTTTGTATATACATGACTGATTGTGTGTATATATAATTATATGTGTGTGTGTGCATAATGAATTAATATGCATACTATAAAACAAACATATAAAATTTGAGATTGGATTATTTAATATTTAAGTTAATTTATTTAATTAACTCGTAATATTTATAAAAAAACTAAATGACAAAATCTTAACAATAATTAATTACTAATAATTAGTGTGAATTTATATTAAAAAGAAAAAAAAAATCATAATATTTACTTTATATAAAGTATGAGTAAATTAACTGAGCAGATCGTAAACAAATTCAAATTCGCTCAAAAAATAAATGAGTCAAGTTTAAACAATTATTTAAGGGGAAAATGCATTTTACCCCCTTATGTTGTAGCTATTTTTCAATTTGACCTTCATTGTTTAAAAATTTGCAATCCACCCCAACTAACTTTTTAATTTTTTTAATTCTGCCTTTCCGTTAGACAGAACCGTCTTCTTAGACGGTATGTGTGTCACGTGCGCCCCACGTGGGAATCTATCTTCAGTTATCCCCATATTACCCCCTCAAAGTGCTTCGCCGTGCCCACCGAAACTATGACCTCCTCCTCAGGCATCGCCTCCACATCGTCGGCGAGGTCTAGCTTCCCATCCATCACTACCTCCTCGCCCTCCCGGGAGTACGAAAAGAGTACTTGACCCGCGTCATCTCGCACCCGCAGGCCCTGGCACAGTGCGAACTCACTCTCACCAAACTCGGCCTCAACGTGGCTCGAGAGGTCGTCGACGACACAACCGGGGCCGTTGAGTTCGTTGCGGCCAACAACCTGCGCGCTACAGCGGCGATCACGAGCGCACGTGCAGCAGATCTCTACGGCATGAACATCCTGGCCGACGGGATCCAGGACGACTCGAGCAACGTGATTCGATTCGTGATGTTGGCTACTCCGGTGCCGTGGTTGTGATCCACAAGCCCGAAAAGCCCGCGAGCGTAGAACAGAGCAAGGCGTGCGATGCCGGAGTGTCCATGGAGCTCACCTATGGCCTTGGGAAAGACCAGCCGGCCGAGTTGTCACTCCTGGACGAGCCTCTGCATCTCGGTGAACCAGCAAGCGTAGCTGGCGGAGCCGCCATTGATGTTGACGGCGTGAACCATCCCGTCACCGTCGAAGAAGTGGTGCCCAGCGATTGGCTCGAACAAAGGATTGGCTCCGTTGCGGATGTAAACGCCGTTAATGCATTCCGGGATTGTGCCGGTGACCGGGAGTTCTCGCCGGACTGGTTGTTCCAGTACCGGAGCGAAGTTTCCGACGATTTGGACTAGTGGGTCGGCAGTTTTGGGAAGTGGTGTCGTTGGGGGTAATAGGGGGATAAATGAAGATATATTTCCACGTGGGGCGCACGTGACACACATACCGTCTAAGAAGACGGTTCTGTCTGACAGAAAGGTAGAATTGAAAAAATTAAAAAGTTAGTTGGAGTGGATTGTAAATTTTTAAACAATGGATGTCAAATTGAAAAATAGCTACAACATAAGGGGGGTAAAATGCATTTTCCCCATTATTTAAATAAGCTTTTAGCTAAGCTTGTGTTCGAAATAAAATTAAATAAACAAAGCTTGAACATTCAATACTCAGCTTGATTACAACTCCTATGTTTGAGAGTAACGTAATAGTTTAAGGAGTAAAATGCAATTTATCCTAAATGTTACAAACAACATACTTTGTAGAACGTTCTTAAAATAAAAAATTAAAAAATTAATGGTAACGAGATAGTGACATGTTATATACCATACCACTATCTTAATATACTAACGTAGCATTATTAATCTATTATTAAAATAAAAAATTAATGGTAACGAGATAGTAACATGTTATATACCATACCACTATCTTAATATACTGACGTAGCATTATTAATCTATTATTGACTTTTTCTTGTTTTTCTTTTAATAAAAATTGATCTAAAAATAAATTAACAATATTATATGTTAACATAGTAATATAATAATAAAATAGCGATGATGTAGTATATAATATTATTCGTAAAAGAAACCAGCATGAGTCATCTCAGTGGCCCGATGACAAGAAGTAGAAGATACCAACAACTTGAATGAATTTTGCAAAGAAAATATGCTATGATCTTTGTGTGCATGGCTGAATTAAGTTGCTTTCGATTTTTTTTTTTTTTTTAATTAGTAAAGTAAAATAATGCAAGTAGACCACGTTTATGCCAAAATGAAGTTTCAGTACTCAGGCTAAAAGGGCGACATATACTGACAAGCAAGCTAGCAAGGAAGGGATTGCTAATAATCAACTATATTCTATAGGGTCACCCTAGCATGCTTCTTTTGTCGCCCTATCATCATTAAATCACGTACAAATCTTATTTTTCTTTTTTTTTGTTTGACATACTACGTGACATGTCACTTAAATTTTTTTAATAAATAAAAAAGAGTAAAAAGGAAAAAAAAGGAGAAATTTGATTTAAGCCTCCAAGTTTTGATATGTTTTAACATATCTTCTTAAATTTTTTTTTTCTTTTTACTTTAGTATTCTAAACTTTTAATTTCTCTCGCTTTATCTGAATTTACTATTAAGCCTGTTAAAATTTTCAAAATATTTTTATTTATTTTTTTTTTGTAAAAAAGATTATAAAATAATTTAAAATAATAGGTAATTTGAGAATTTTTGTATTCATTCGTTAGAATTTAACGAAAAATCCTAACGGGATGAGGTTAAATGATATATTTTAAAAGTACGAAGTACCAAAATAAAAGCAAAAAAATTTAAAAGAGTATATCAAAATGGACCAAAGATTAAAGGACTTACGTAAAATTTTTCATTAAATAAATATTATAAATTGACGTACATGTTCAATTTATTTATCTCACGTTAGTTAAATATGCCAAAAAAAATTTAAAAATTATCAAATAACATTTCTCTAAATCAAATAATGAATTCATTGCAGACCACCATAGATCTGCATGACTGCATATATATTATAAAATCTTCGTACCACAGGGTTGATAGAGGCAACTTTCATCATTTGAAGTAATAACATGAGTAGGTAGATGCAACCCACTAATAATTCTACAAAGTATTTAAAAATCATGTGCAAAAAAAAGAAAAGAAATTATTATACTATGAATAATTAAACTGTCTGTCATATGCTTATTATATTCTCTGTCATCCCCAATTATATTTGAAAGTCCTCCAGCCAAACATGCTTCCCTTTAAAATTCTCAAAAGAATGCCTTTTTTTTTTTTTTATATATATTTATATTCCAAAAGTGCCCTTCCCTGCCACCCGTGTGTGTATTAGGATATGGGTATATGCGTCCACGACCGTCGACAGACAATCTTCCGTACACACATTGCACGTGCAGCCCAACTCGAAAATTAATTAATCATCGATTAACGGAAAAACCGATTTAAGGAAACGAATTGCCAAACCGTTAATTCACATGGTGACCAGCTCAGCCGGTCACATGGCCCCGGTATGTGGGACCCAGCGACGCTCCTAACGAAGATGCACACCTGGCGACGACCCTTTCCTGGTAGTTGCCCGCACATGCACGTGTGGGGAATCCCGTGATCAACGGCTACAATTGTTTATTGGTGATCGCACGGCTAGGAGCTCTTATAAAATTACGAGGCAAATCAAATAATTTGGGGGGGGGGGCCGAGGTTGGGTTTGACCGTTGACCAGATCCAGCATAGACAATTAAGTAACTTTGACCGAAACTGCACGTGTGCTTTGCTGTCCGTCGGCTCTATAGAAAATTGTGCGCCACGTAGGAGCCACATGAAAGGTAGCATTTTACCATATTTTAGATATCTTGTGTAATTTTATTTAGTAAACTGTTATATGAATGTTATATAATTGAGATGTTATAGTATCACCTATTAATTCGGCCTCTGTGGAAAACTCTAGCTACTCCAAAGAGATAAACTAAAAAAAGTGACAGCTAGAAAATGAGAGATTTTTGTATCTTTTTTCTCATTTTCCTCGTCTTCTTCACGTGTTATGGTTGTGACTTCATGCTTCTTTTCGTTGCCTCCCTGACCATCGGCGTCGCTGTGTTTTGAGGTTCTTTTGCTACTTTTTAATTTGGAAAAAATTCACATACCCCTTCAAACTAGCATTCAATTGATAATGCCTCTCCAAAATTTTCAATTGTAACAATGTTCCCCCCTAAACTACTAAACAATTATCAATGTTCCCCTTAAAGCCAACAAAAAGACAAATATAATCCTACAAATTTTTTAATAAGACAAAAATACTCTTATGAACTCAAAAAAAGAAAGTAATAATAATTCTTCATTTTATTTTTTGTTGATTAGGCAACTTATCCTATTATCTACGCCTAAAAAATTTATAATTTTTTTTTTTAATTTTGAATTTGACTAATTGGGTGGAGTTTTTTTTTTTTTAATATATTATATATATATAATATTTGTTTTTTTTGTTTTTAATTTTTTAATTTCTTTGTTTTAGTTTTTCTAGCCCTTATGAATTAGAAAATAATAATATAATATTTAAAATTTTATTTTTAAAATAATTTCATTAAACGAAATATTTATAATTTTTAAAAATTTTGAATTTAGCCAATTAGGTGGGTTTTTTTTTTTTTAAGTTTTTTTTTTTTTATTTTTAGCTTTAGTTTTTTCTAGAATTTTTTATTTTATTTTATTAAGGGTATTTTCGTCCTTGGAGAGTACATTGACAATTGTTTGATAATTTAGGAGGGACATTGTCACAATTGAAAATTTGGAGGGGACATTATCAATTGAGTGGTAGTTTGAGGGAGATATGTAGACTTTTCTCTTTTAATTTTTTGTTGTTTGTATTGTTTGTTTTTCTTGTTGTCCTGGCCTTTGGATTGATGACAGTTTTATATATAGTGATATAAGTTTCACATTTACCAGAATAATTATATGATTAAATTGGAAAGTCAATGATAAAGATGTAGAGAATTAATGTGACATAATTATTGACTTAATTTTCTACGAAAATATTTCATGAAAAAATCAAAAGTCAATATTAAGATATGTCTAAAGGATTAATTGTATTAATAAAAAATAAATATAAGAGTGCAATTACGTTTTTTTAGTGGAGTCAAATGTAATTAAATATTAACTTAGTGAATTTTGGTAAAGAGTTACTAAAATATTTATATATAGTGAAATAAGTTTCACATGTCCGGGAATAATTATGTGATTAAATTGTAAACTAAAGAATAAAAATGTAGATAATTAATGTGACATAATTATTGACTTAATTTTCTACAAAAATATTTCATAAAGGAATCACAAGTCAATATTAAGAATTGTTTAAAGGATATTAATCAATAATAAATACTTGAGTGCAATTACATTTTTTTAATGGAGTCAAATGTAATTAAATACTAACCTGGTGATAGTTATGAGATAACAAGGGTCATGTGCTTATTTAAAGCTAGTTTTTCTTTTTTTCCTTTGGGTCCCTTATTGAGCTAATATAAATTAACCAAGTTTAGGCTTTTATTTATTGGGCTACATGTTTTAAAGATGTTAAAACATGGGTTATAGAGAATAAATGAATAGAGGTGCATATGCAAGGGTTTGGGCTGGGATTTTAATCCGAGCCCAGGCCGCGTAAATGCAGTGGCTTTGGGCTATGGTTTATGCTTATACCCCTAGCCGCACGTCTACTAGTCCCACTAAGATTAGAATTGCTTCTCCTAGTCCAACATAGATTATAATTGTCTCTTCTCTTAGTATGCTAAGCCTATAAATAGAGAGCACTATAGCACTCACAATTTACTCGAGTTCTTCAGTGTTTACGAAATTTTTTTATATTTTTGAGTATTATCAAGAATAAGTTAAATTTTGTGAGAGCAAGTTGAGAGCGCACATTCTCAATTATATCTAATAATCAATGAGAAGATCCGAAAGCTTCAAGATCCCCGAAGCAAGTTGTGTTTTCCATTGGATGAACAAAAAGTAAAGATTTTTTCAATAGCCAAGTAGTGGCAGTACAACTAAGTAGGTGTTATTACTTGTGTTGTTCATATTAAAATATTATATTTTTTCACATGTTCTTTATAAAGTTTAATCTCTGTGAATTTGACGTTTACGCCATATTCCTTTCAATGAAAAATGAATCCTTGAAAACTATTATTAAAAGTATTAATTAAATGATATAATCAATTATTTCCTATTAGTTTAAGTTTTTGAAATAAGTGATGATTTGACATATTAAGGTTTGAATCTTGTCTCTATCAATTTACCTCCTAATTTTCAGTTAAATATTCAATGTGTTGGGTCTCATTTATTAAAATAGAGTTTGAATTCACACATGAGTAAGAATATTTAAATATTAATTAAAATATTAGTTCAATAATTTTCTATTGATTTTATGCTTTTAAGGATAAATGGTAATTTAACAAATATATTATAAGCAAATATCGTTCAGAGTTAGACGTGTTTAAGTTTGCACTAGAGTAGATGTAGTCTATAAAGTCCAAGGTTTTTTTTTTTTTTATTAAGTTTACAGTTTAATTGGAGCTTGAAAAGAAGTAGATATCGTGCTTTTACTTTTAAGTGTTTTGACTATGTTGAGGTGGTAGGCATATATGGGTAAATTATATTTTACCCTTCCAAATTACCATCCTATACTTGTACCTCCAAACTTTAAACCCTAAATTGAATTTCTTGTTTCACTTTATCTCCTCAATCAAATTTAGCCACTATTTTTTATGACAAATACAAGTGCCAATCACGGTCCAAGTTACAATGAATTAAAGTTTATAGGTGCAAGGGAAAATAGGTCGGTGGTTTGTGGGAGTAAAATGTAATTTATCTTGAAATTATTTATCTTTATTATATAAATGTGTGTGTCTATATATATATATACACATTTTATCATTCCATAGCATACAGTTGTTTTAATGCCATTGAGAAGCATATATAGTTTTAGCTTCGAATAATGATAGAGTAGTGCATATTATGCACATGAATTATATATTGTTGGGACAATTTTGAAGCGTTTCTTTCCTTGAATCAACGACCTAGCAATTTTTGAGAAGTTGAGCTGGGATAAGACTGCCTTGGAGTGAGGATTGGGTTCCTACAAGAGAATAAAAGTTGTCAAAGGATTTTCGGTTGGAGTCGAAGACACTACAATACTTATGTTAGCATGCTTGCTTTTTTAGAGTGTGTAATTGTTAGGTTTTTTTAAGAGAACACATGAGAAAAAGATCAATCAGAGTTATCTCATGTCTTTTTTTTTTTTTTTTTTTGGTTCTCCTTTTTTGTCCTTTGGCTATGCTTTTTGCGTATATATACATCGATGAAGCCAATCTTTGCCCTCCGCAAATCTTTAGATTAGGAACTTGATGTGACCTTGAATGTGACATGTGTTATGTGTCAGTAGAAGGTTGATCCTTGTACCCGTGTGTAAAGCTTTAGAGGAGCTCAAGGTTGACTGAGACTGACGTGACGTATACCATCATTTACATTTAGTAGCTCAAGGAATAGTGGATTAATAATGCTGCCCCCACTTATTGACACTTATCTACTATGAATAAGTGAGGGGAGATCATTGTTGGCTATCATAGGAGATAGAGTGAAGGTCGAAGCCTTGCTCTCCATCGTTGTGGGATTTCTGGTCCGTTAAGCGGGATGATATCTGGGAACTTATGATTTATGCAACTCGGTGGACCAAGGATTGCCATCGGTCCACAATCACTCGATGAGCTTCAGATTGTTGCCCCCTTTAATGTTAGTACTAATGGGATGCTAGTCCTGTCTTGCATTAGTCTGTAAAGGCATGGTGTCCGTACTATGTGACTCCAGGATATGAGGCATTGGCTTAAAGACACCCATATATGATGTCTTTCCAGCATAATGAATGTACATTTGGATTATGTCTTTCTAATGTTATAACCGATAAAAGACATTAGTCTTTTTTTGAGACATGAGGCTTGAAGTTTTAAGTATATAGAATTTTCATTTGAAAATAAAAAAGAGGACCTATAATGAATTAGCATAGTTATCAATCATATTTAAGGCCCCGTTTGTTTCGACGTAAAATGATTTCCGTCGGAAAATGGTTTCCGGGAAATTGATTTTCAGGAAAATGATTTTCGCCGAAAATATTTTCGGGTGTTTGGCGCACACGGAAAATCGCAAATATTTTTTTAAATTTTCAACCCAATCATATTAACCAAAAAATTTATTTTTTCATCACAATTTTAAATAAATAAATTGTCCCGAAAAGTGTCTGCGGGCGGTCCCGAAAAATGTCCCGGGCCCAGGTCCAAAAAGTCCCGGGGAGGTCCCGAAAATATCTCAGGCGGGTCCCGAAAATGTCTCAGGCAGGTCCCCGAAAATGTCCGCGGGGGGTCCCGAAATGTCCCGGGCCCAAGTCCCGAAAATGTCTCGGGCGGGTCCCGGGGGAGGTCCCGAAATGTTTCGGGCCAAATCCCGAAAATGTCCCGGGCGGGTCCCGGGGAGGTCTCGAAAATGTCCCGGTGGGCCCGGGCGGGTCCGCGAAAAATGTCCCGGGCAAGTCCCAAAATGTCTCGGGCGGGTCCCGGGGAGGTCCCAAAATGTCCCCGGGCGGGTCCCCGGGGGAGGTCGCCGTAATGTCCCGAGCAAGTCCCGAAAATGTCCTGGGCGGGTTCCGGGAAGGTCCCGAAAATGTCCCGGGTGGGTCCCCGGCAAGTCCTGAAAATGTCCCGGACGGGTCCCGAAAATGTCCCGGGCAAGTCCCAAAAATGTTCCGGACGAGTCCCGAAAATTTTTCGGGTTGGTTCCGGCGGGGTCTGGTGGTGTTTTAACTGTGGTCTACCAATTTGAGAATGTGACGCTTAAACTCGGAAAATGGTTTACGGTTTTAAAAAGGGGAAACCATTTTACGAAAATTAAAGAAGATTTTTCGGTCAAACTGAAAATGATTTCCGTTGACTATTATTTTACGCCCCATCAAACACCAGAAAACACATAAAATAATTTCTGGAAATCATTTTACGTCGAAACAAACGGGGCCTAAGTGTGCTATTTTTCATATTACATATATTACATTGATTGTATATGTAGTCGCTTTTTTCTTTTCCATTTTTTCACCTAAGAGTTTTGGTTAAAAGAAAATATTTTTAAAATTATGCTAGCAATCAATGTCACCTAAGTGAAAGAATGTTAGAATATTTTTCCCTAAGAGTTTTGGTTAAAAGAAAATATTTTTAAAATTATGCTAGCAATCAATGTCACCTAAGTGAAAGAATGTTAGAATATTTTTCCCTAAGAGTTTTGGTTAAAAGAAAATATTTTTAAAATTATGCTAGCAATCAATGTCACCTAAGTGAAAGAATGTTAGAATATTTTTCAATAATTGGGTTTTCATTGATTGTATAATACAGTTGGACACGTGGCCTATAATGATTTTACAATTGAACCCAATATTATAGAGTGATCATTGATGTGCATTTTTATTTTTGCACTTCAGCTGCATAGGATTATAATTGTTATGTGATGTGATAAACCATATGTAGGCAGTAGTCCTAATAGATGACTCTATAATTTTTTTTCCATAAAAAGGTCAGTCTTTATAAATTCTGTAAATAATGATATTATCATGCTATAGATACAATTTTTTTTTTCTTTTTTTAAAGAGAAAAATGCTTAAACATCTATTAAAGATTTTTTTAGAGGATCAACTAGCATTTTTTTTTTTATTATTTTAAATCAAATGGGCCCTACTTGAATTTAAAAAATAAAAAAAAAAAGCTAATTAATTCCCTAAAAAAATTTCCAATAGATGTTCTAGTATTCTTCTTTTAAAAAAAACTTGCCATGACAAGGGAAAGATAAAATAGTAGATATCTTTTATAGACAGAAGTTTAGATAAATAGAAAAGGCAGAAAGAAATTCATTATATCATTTCTTCATTGAACAATTTTAAAGTTTATATCCGCCCCATGCAAGGGGGTTAATATAGTTATAATTTTTTAAGTTTTAATTTAGAATCATGGTGAAAGTTTCAAGAAAAATTCCATAATAATGTTTAAATTAAACTATCCAAAATCAAGACAAAAAAAATCTTAAAATTTGTCAAGAGATGAAAATTACTTTATCCTTTTCAAAATAAAGGAGTTTATCACTAATCCTAACATATTTTTTCTTCACAAATACGTAAATGAGTATAAGCACTTTTAAATTACCGAAAATGGGCAAAATCTCCACATCTTACTAAAAAATATTTAAAATTAAATCTAAAGATCTATGCATTTTCAAGTAATTGTTAGAAGAATCCTAAAATAATCATTCCTTATATGACAATTTAAATATTCGGGAAAACTTCATTTACCTTTTTAAATTATCACTAATTTCGCAATGTCGTCCTAAACTATTAAAAATTGCAATGTGGGTATTCAATGTTTCGACCCCCTTTAATCTCCCCTTACCATTAAGTTTTTTCATTAACTCAAACAACTAATAGGTAAATGTTTTTTATACTCCTGTAAACATTATAAAAATACAAATTTCCTTAATTAATTTTTTTTTTAAAAAAAAAAAACTAACAAGGGGTGGCCACTAGACCCACAGTTGGTCGTGGGTCACCAATGTTAGTATGGACCCACAGCAAAACGCCGTGGGTTTGTGTTTTTTTTTTTCCACTTTTTTTTTTTTTTACACAAGGTATTTTTGTTATTTTTGTTCATTTCGTTAATAATTAAACAAAAAATCCTAACAAAAATGGGAGAT
The DNA here is from genome assembly GCA_900184695.1 of Betula pendula. Lineage (NCBI taxonomy): Eukaryota > Viridiplantae > Streptophyta > Magnoliopsida > Fagales > Betulaceae > Betula > Betula pendula. The sequence goes on along the minus strand of FXXK01000038.1, from coordinate 486,601 downwards.
TGAAAGGGGATGAAACATCAAACACCTACATTCCAACTTTTGATAGTTTTGGAGAGACATTCTAAAACTCGTGCTAATTCGAGGAGAGTAAGAGCAATTTTTCCTAAATATTTAATTCTTTTTATGAAAATTGTCTCTGATCCCTTATGTTCAAGCTTATTGTTAGATAAACACTTAGGGACAAGTTGGGGTATATTAGATAATAGTTTTGAATAGACCATTTCTCTCTCGTTTCTAGAGAGAGAGGCTCTACCTTCTCTCTAGAAGTAGAGACCGTATATACCTTCCACCTGCTTGTGAGGCTTTTTAGGGGATGAGGAATTGACTATTTTACCCTCCCCTCTCTCTCTCTCTCTCTCTCATATGGTCCTTCCACCTCCTTGTGAGGCCTTTTAAGGGATGATGAATTGACTATTTTACTCTCTCTCTCTCTCTCTCTCATATGGTCCTTCCACCTCCTTGTGAGGCCTTTTAAGGGATGATGAATTGACTATTTTACTCTCTCTATCTCTCTCTAGGTGTTTTTTGTTGTTTTCGACTAGACTTGAAGCTCTAGCCTTCTCCAAACCCAGCATTCAGCCTTCGTTGTCTCGTTTTCGCCAGCTCACTGTGCCACGTTGCTCACCTCCTCCCCATAATGAATTGACTTTGTAGAACGAATTTTTTCAAAATTAAATCCAATATCTTCTATAAGTTTAGTCCCCTAACGCACCTTTCCACTGTGCTCCTTGGCACCCCAGATTCCCAACACCTTCCGCCACGCTCTGTTCCGACCACCATGCTTCGGCCATTGAGCCGCCTCCTCAATGCCCCGGCCATTGCTACTACTTGCTGGTTGTTTGTTATGTTTTTGTATTTCCTTTTGTCTGTTTGTTGTTTTTTGTTTTGTATTTTTGTCTCTTTATTCTTTGTTAGTTAAATCCAGTTGTGAAGACTTTTGATCAAACCTATGTTTTGGTACCTCTCTTCTTCGGTCCCTAATTCGAATTTTGACAATGCATTTACCGCTTCAACCACTTTCTGATGGCTGTTGTAGTTTTTATGTGAATGTTCATATATGTTTGCCTTAATCTATGCCTATTTTGCTTTTATAATTGCTTTATGTGCCCCTTTGATACGACTAAGTTACTTGTTTGACCCATTTCCTACCATTTGTTTGTATTTTTGCATTGTTTTACTTCATTTTGAGATTGTTGTTGTAGAGACCACCCATTTTTCAGTTTTAGAATCCACAATCTTTCTTTCTTTCGGATCAAGAGTGAAAGGATTATTCCATGTAACCATTTTTCCTTATTCAATTAAAAAAAGATAAAAGATAATAGTTTTGGAAAGTGTTTTTTTTTTTGAATGTATTTAAGTGATATAAAAGTGAGATATGTTTTGCCGGTATGATTTACATTTAATAAGTGTTTTTTGTTTAAAAAAGTAGTTTGTGTTTTAAATTATTTGTGAGTGATTTTGAGAAGAAAAAAAATGTGTTTTTTGTTTTGAAAACAGAATAATTACCATTAGCTTTTAATTTTTTCAAATAAAGATTTTAGTTTTGATCATTATTAAATAAATCATTTTCAATTTTTAATCATAATATGTCAAGTATTTAAATTTATGAGTAATTGTATATGTCAACTTTCATGTCTACCAAAATTGATGTAACTTTTAAAATCACCTTTAAATTTATGATCGATCATTATTGACTTTTGATCCAACGGTGATTTTAGAAGCCACATCAATTTTGATAAATACAAAGTAGATATGAGAGTTAACATATATCAATACTCTAAATTTACATGGTAGACGAATAAATGTCCCGTAGAGGAAACATCAAGTTAAAACTGTAATATCAGCATGGTTTGATAAACAATTGCAACACATTTTCACTCTTCCCAAAAAAAGTTAACATCTTTTTAAAAATAATTATCAAACAATTTTTTTTACTTTTATTTCACAAAAAATTTATATTTTATTTCAACTTTATATCACATCAATCTCTTTTTATTTTTATTTAAACAAAAAATTCATAATAAAATTTTTTATCAAAACGCACCCGAATATTTGCTATATAAATTTAAAAAGTTATTAAAAAAAAAAAAAAAAACTTCGAAAATTGAGAAAGAAGACATTTACCGCGGGGTTAAAGGAAGTGATTGACACAAAGGTGGTTGGTGGTACGCAAAGGAAGGATCAAAATGTGGGGATGAAGGTGATGAGATTCTTGTCATTGAGACATGACTAAGCCAACTGAAAAGTCTAATCAGTGGGGCCCACACCTTCTTGGAGGCCTAAAAACAGCAGCTACTTCTGTTCTGGAGCCACCAATGATTGAATTATAAAGATGCGTACAAGGAAGGGGCAACATGGTCAATATTCGCCCCCATTAAAACAACCACAATTGGGTCTGGGTCTGGGTCAGGTTCACGTGCGGATCACATGGGTAGGAACCTTGCACGGGCAGCAAATAGGTCGGTTGGGACCCCATGCTGATTGCTGAGTTGTGCGATACTGTACACCTCCAATTATGCACGCTTTTTCAAGCCATTTATATTTCTGAAGCAACTATAAAGTTTTGGATAGAGTTTTTTTAAAAAAAATTAGGTTGGAAAAATATTTTTTAATTTTATTTATAAAAATATTATGTGTTTTGTTGCATATAAGAAACATATGTATTTTTTAATTGCAATAACAAAATTAAAAATAATTTATAAAAAATGCATATTCTTATTTTAACTTTGTCTTTACAATTAAAAAATACATGTGCTTCTCACATGCAAAAAAACACATAATATTTTTATAAATAAAATTGAAAAAAATTCCTTCAACTACCTCTTTCAACCTAATTTTAAAAAAAACTTTGTCCTAAAATTTTTATTCAGAATTGGGAACATTTGACAGTTTTAAATGTGCAACCCCACCTACTCAATTCTTTTTTTTTTTTTAATCTAAATTTCAACTAGTTATAAGAATTGATTGATTAAAATCTATGCCCGTCAAATCAATCTTATTTTTCGATCTTCCAAAGAAACTTTTGAAACAATAAAAGATACCTTCATATAAAATAATAATAATAATAATAATAAAATAAATAAGTAAAAAGATACCTTCCCTTCATACCTACCACTAACCCCATAACGTCATGGTCAGAAAACTCTTGCAAGTCAATTTTTAAAAGCAATATTTATCCTTTAAGCTCTTTCTCTCTCTCTCTCTAAAAACATTGATGAATGTTAAATTTTACATTAATTAAAGTTTGTTTAAAGTTATATTGAAAATAAAGTAAAAAAAATATATATATATTTTTAAGCTTTAATAATAAGTATGTTTATATCATTTTTAAAGTAAAAAGATCAAAAAAAAAAAAATCTTAAAATTTTTATCTCTCAAACAGATTCGAAACTAAACTTTATAAATAATCTTAAAAAATTATTTAAATAATATTGCAGATATAATTATCACTTTCTTAAATAATTATAAGACCATTTAAAATGATAACGTGGATATAATTATCGCTTTCTTAAACACCTTTACACAATTAAGTTAAAAGAGGTGACCTTTGAAACCTGCGTTTGGAATATGATAGAGAGCATAGAGAACATAGGAAAGGGGCCAAGTTCACGTGAGAATCACATGGGAATGAGCCTCGTACGGGCAGGGGCCAAGCAAGGAGGGGCTTGGGTGGGCATGATTTGTGGGGCCTGTCGAGTAGACAACAAAAAGGTAGGGGGGNGGGGGTCTGGGGTAAGATAAATCAGGCTGGTGAGAATTAAAAGATCTATTACTCATTTGGAAAAAAAAAAAAAAAAAAAAAAAGAAAAGGAATTGCGAGATCTATTATTGGTTATTGTGTAGGTGGGGAGGGGGGAACACGTGGGACAGCTATCACGCACCCGTGGGGACACAATAATCATCATCCGACATCTTGTCGGTCCCCACCGCCCCAAAAAAATCCTAATCTTATTAAAAAGAAATAACACTATCATCATGAAATCATCCACATCATCATCAAATCATCCACGTATACCTCACGCGCGTTTTGTATCGTGTTCGTTAAACGCTCTAATAATTGCCGCACTCAGGGACTTGTTGGGGGAGAAATTGTTGGGCTGGCGCGTAGGGTTTCGCTTTCCCTAATTTTGATATTTTTTGGTCAAAGTTGACCGTCTCATTGAACTAAGCCAGCACATCATACCATCACAGTTTCCTTAAAACAGTGCCCCAATTCCTTTGCTTATGATTGGAGTATTCCCCTTGTTAGAATAATTTTATTTATTTTTCACCCATTTTTATTTATATATATATATTTTTTAAAATTTATTATTGGATATGTATAATTCACATGTTGGTTCTAAGATCCAAAAATTAGTTTAAAAAAAAATGAATGGAAATAAATAAAAGAGAAAAAAGTAGTATGTTTCTTTTATTTAGTAGACTAATGGTATTATATGAGAGTGAAAATTAATTTTTAAATCAACACTTGTATGAAAAAAAAAAGTTATCAACCTTTAATTTTTACCATTATATTATTTTAATTGTATAATAATTATATAACAATATATTAAATACTATTTTTATTATTTTTACAATTTGGATAATCTCATTCTAAAGTTAGGCTTTTCTAGGGACAAAGGTTTAGCTAGGCATTGGAATCCAGTTCTGACAGGCTAGGGTGGAGACAATCAGCAGTGCGGTGGAAAAGTTTGGATAGGGAATTCTAGGAATCTATTATTTAAAATCCTACCAATTTTAACTTCATCAAATAAATTTTAGACCCCCTTTTTTTTTTTTTCTTAGAAACCCTTTAATTACGTATAGAGGTTCCATATAAATTTTTTCACCATTATTATCCAAATTATTACCAATTTAAATAATAAATCGATGAGATCTCAGTCGAGAAAAGTCTAAAAAAGTCTTTTTTTTTTTCCTTTTTTTTTCTGAGAAAAGTCTAAAGAAGTTTGAGCACAAATAATTGGTATGCGACTCCTTTAATAATGCATAGGGTGCCATGCGGATGCGGTCATCATTGAGGCCAAAAGGTTGTTGGTCATCAATGTTGCGGAAAATGAAATCACCTTCTCTCTTAGCAAATCAACGTCCACTTTCTATCCACAAAAAAAAAAAAAAAAACGTCCACTTTCTAGGTGTAGGATAATCACTCAATATATATATATTTTTATTTATTTTATTTAACAAATTATTTCATTAGGGGTTAATGATCAACTTAACAAATTTTTTTAGCAATGATGTAGCGAGGTTTGAATTTCTTTAAGCAAGCATGCAATAATAGTTATAAGTTACGTTATAATATATATTTTTCATATTAGGTTGATTATGTTTAATATTCACCATTTAGGTTTAATTGTAATCAAATTTTAAAAATTTGATTACTATAATTGTATTTTCTTACCTATTACATTTTTTTTATAAATAAAAATATTTGTATTGTAAATAAAAATTAAGTGAATAAAAGTGAAAGGTAGTCTAAAAATAATTCACAGTAATACATGTAAGTGTCCAATACTGAATCATCTTAAAATTATTTGTATTTTTTTTTCTCTCTTTGCTTTTGTTTTTCCTTCCCGTATTTTATTAACATTGACTGAACTTTAAGGATTTCCAATATCAACACATGATTTGATCTCAAAAGAGGAGATAAAAAAGTTAACTTCACATGATGTACAAAGCACTCCTCTTTTTGGTCACGTTCTTATCCGAAAGGAAAAATTCAACCATTTTGAAAGGCTCTTTTCATTGAGCATTCAGACTAGGATGGGAACAGGAAATGACACACTTCTTTCTCCGGTGACTCACTTCCACCTCATAAATTGACAAAAGTTAACCTTGTAGGGGATAAAATCCCACCGTGGGTCCTCTTAGATAAGGGGCACCCACTACCCTAAAAATCCTATAACAAGGGGATATCATATAGAAGTGGGGGATTTTGTTTCCTCTCTCTCTCTCTCTCTCTCTCTCTCTCTTTTTGGCTCCTTCTGTCTCTTTCCTCTAAGCAACCTAATTCTCTTAATAATTTAAGCCATTTTAACACTTCAAAAAAGAATTATGTTAATTTTAGCATCGAAGTATTTTCAGTACTGGTCAAGGACCATATGACGATCTTTCTATATTGCAGATACCCTATTCTCACATCAGAGGAGCCCTCTCTCAGTCCAATTGTTCAATAATTGTTAGAATTACAAGCCCTTATAAAGATATAAGGAAAAAACAATCAGAAAGACTGTAAGATTTGGTCGGTTTGACCTAGCTAAGTGCTATAAAAAAAGATTACTACACAAATTTTGTAGTTTTTTTAACCATTTAAATTAGATTTTAAGTTTTTTATGAGAAAGAGATAATGTAAACTTAAATTTATACCATTAAAAAAACTATAACAAATATGTTGTAATTTTTTTTTTTTAGCAGCAACCAATTCAAATATAAATTTCATTTAGCAGTAGATCAAAAAATAACAATACATAGAAACACAAAAATAGTCAATGAAGTAAATAAGAAAAAAAAAAAAAACCCAATGATAATTTATAAAATCTAAAAAGGACAAATAATAGACTAATTAATAGTGATTGTTCTCCTTGTCAATGATTAAAGCATACCACTTTTTAATTAATTAGGGTTAATCATTAACTAATCCATAAGGGATTCTTTAGTCATTTTACAGAAAGGGACTTGTACGTATAATTGAACATGAGTGGGATTGGAAGTTGGGACACATTGCACGAAAACCTGGTGATAGAGATGGGGCTAAAGTTGTGGATACAGATGAACGGTTACAAAACTTCAACACCCATCCTCATGAGTGAATACGCCACCCTATGCCATTTTTATGGTATATGATAAAAATTGTTGCATTTAGCTGTATAAATAATGTCATATTAATTACAGAAAATAAATTATTTAGAATTGTTGAAATATTTTGACCCTGTATTGAGGTAAGATTAAGCTTTATAAGTAATTTTAGAGAAGCTTTAAATTGACTGATAATGCATTTGTAACTATTATTTTTCCTTGATCGTTACATTTGGTATTTTTAAAAAATTACGATTTAAAATCGTAAAAAATTTGGATTTTAAATTGCAGACGAATTAATGGTTTTTTTAAAATACACAAAATTAAAAGTTAAATTAGGACTTTAAAAGTTAAATTATATTTTTAAATTGTACCTTTTAAAATTACAAATTCAAATCATTCTTTTGTGATGGGTGGGCTTGGGGAATTTGGGTGACACGCGCAGTGAGGGAGCGTTGGTAGTTTAATGAGTGAGCTGGGAGAGTTCAAATGATTGTGATGAGGAGGGTGTCGGGGCATGGAGGGACAAGATGACACGCACGGCTGTGTTCGGGGTGGTGGGGGCCCACGTGTAACAGTAGGGGTATAAATCGTGTGAGACCACGTGTCTCCCAGCAAGACATGTTGGTCCACGTGAGTTTTGAGGGGCAGGTTTTTCTTCCACGCTTCCCTCATTTCCCGCACCCCGCACCCCGCCCCACCCCTCTTCCCACGTGAACTCCACTCTCCCCTGTCCCCACTCTCTTTCCCTTCTCTGTTTACGACTTGGCTTGGCTCAAGCTAACTCAGCTCCAACAATTCTTGACCTTGCAATTTAAATTCCTACATCTTTTTTGGATTTTTTATTTTTCTATTTTATTTTACAGGTGACCATTCTTTTTTAGGTATTAGGTTTAAATCAAATGGAAACATGAGCAAATTATATAAGTCATTTTAAATTAGAGTTATTTAATTAAATAAGTCGTATCATAAACCTAATCTGTTAATTTTATATTAAGTCTATATTAAGTTTGTGGGTCGTGTTAAAAATAATTAGTTATAATCTTGTATGGCGAGACATATGAATAAGATTATATATGTCAACCTGAATACGACTAATTTAATTAAACGGGTCAGACCCCTTAATCTTAACTCAATAATTTTATATTATGTTCACAAATAGTATCAAAAATTAATAATTCTAATTCTTTTACTAACTTTGAATGGGTGAGTTCTAGTTTAAAGAGGAATTCCTCTTTAAAATAATTAGCTATAATCTTGTATGACGAGACATATGAATAAGATTATATATGTCAACCTGAATTCGATTAATTTAATTAAACGGGTCAGACCCCTTAATCTTAACTCAATAATTTTGTATTATGTTCACAAATAGTATCAAAAATTGATACTTCTAATTCTTTTACTAACTTTGAATAAGTGTGCTCTAGTTTAAAGAGGACTTCCTCTTTAAAATAATTAGCTATAATCTTGTATGGCGAGACATACGAATAAGATTATACATGTCAACCTGAATTCTATTAATTTAATTAAACGGGTCAGATCCCTTAATCTTAACTCAATAATTTTGTATTATATTCACAAATAGTATCAAAAATTGATAATTCTAATTCTTTTACTAACTTTGAATGGGTGAGCTCTAGTTTAAAGAGGAATTACTTGCATATTGCTTTGAATTACATATTGTCACCCTTTAAAGAGCTTAGTAATTAGATTTTAGTTACAATTAAAATTTCCTATTTATTCATATGTTAAATTATCATTTATTGTAAATATTTAAAATGATAGAAAATAATAAATTTAATAATTTAATTAATATTTTAACACTCTCTCGTGTGGGTTTAAATTCTTCTTAAGTGAGCCCTAATACATAAATGATTTAATTAAAATAAAAAGTGAACGACAGAAATAAAATTCGTATACATAACATTTATTCTAATACCATATTAAAGTAAACTAAAGAAAAGTGAATAGAATCTATTTTAATACCGCAAACTTCTATTTTTTAAAATCTTAAGTCTAGGTATATAAGGTTTACGATCATAGAATCGAGAGATGAGAGGGATGTATATATATATGATTTTAATCAATTTTAGTAATGTGAGTATGCAACTATATATAGTAATGAGTTGGTTTAGTTATTTTTAATAATAGCTTAGTTTGACTAAAAGGCCCCTTTCTTTGTGTATCAACCTAATTATATTGAATCCCATCATTTGTATTATTGGTTATTAGTAATTTTTAGTTGATTGTTGATGGCCACTTAATTTACATATTTTCAAACACTTAGGAGTGGAGACTTAGAACCACATGACCTCTTCTCATATATTTATAGAATTAAGATTAAAAAAATCTTACATTAAGCACATTAACTTTTGATCTTTTTTTTTTTTTTTTTTTGCCCTTTTCAATCACTAAAAAACAGAAGAGTTAAACTGTTAAGGGTTAGGTATAGGAAGGAATGTAACGTTTCCAACTGGGTTGCACTTTGTTGCTTTCTAGAGTTTATTTTTATTTTAGTTTTTTATTCAAGAAGGGGAAGGGGGGGATGTTGCTTTCTAGATTATGACCGAGTTACTTGGTCCTAAAAAAAAAAATGAAAAAAGCCAAACAATTTTTTTTATTCAAATGTAAAATAAATAAGATTTACAATTTTTGACGTGCCTTCATTTCCTTAAATCTATCCCATTCTTCTCTCTTTATTTATATATTACTTGAAAAAAAAAAGTTTGTTACATATTCATAATCATGCTTTCCACTCTCACATTTTATTTTTTTCTCTCTTTATGTATATATTACTTGAAAAAAAAAAGTTTGTTACATATTCATAATCATGCTTTCCACTCTCACATTTTATTTTATTTTATTTTTTCAATTTTTATAGAAAAAAATTTCACTTACTTAATGTAAGAACAATTTTGTAAATTTTTGCAATGTCGGTATCTTATAGCTCATTTTAATTTCATGTATACCGTTAAAGTTTAGATTTAAATCAAACTATAAATAAGTGAAATGTCATTTATATTCCTGTAAAACTTATAAAAATATAAACTACCATAATTTAAAAATAAAAAACTCGAAACCCACGACCGTGGGTCAGCCAAGCAACTTTTAGTTTTTTTTTTAATAAATAAATAAATAAGAATATTTTAAGCATCTTGGCATCATCCGTTAACATTTAAAAATTATAATAAAATGTAAAATTAAAAAAGGTTGTAAAATAGAATACCAATATTACAATAATTTAAACTTTATGTATATGCTAATATTTCGAGGTATGTACTAGGTAAAGTTCCCCTTCTTTATATAACCATTTTTTTATTTTTTATTTTTTTTATTTATATAACCACTTGAAAACGAAAAAGAAGTAAAAATGTGTGTCACAAATAAATGATATGTTAGGCTGTTACCCGTCTAAAAAGCCTTTGGTTCATAGCCACCAGTGGAGTTTGGACACACAATTATTGGTAACCATTTCAGCGCAAACGCTCTGTTAGCGGCCGTGAAGAGCACGCTTGATGGTGCAATTCAGTGCTAGTAGGGCACTGAGTTACTGGTTGATCGTGAGAAACACGCGCGGGACATTAGAGCAGGGGAGTGGGAAAGTAGTGGTTCTTTAACAGAAAAGTTTAAGAAAGCGACGCTTTTGTCCGGGAAAACCCCCTCGTGGTAATCGCATGGGGAAAAGATTTTTCAGGAGTGGCGAAAGATAAGGGGGGGGGCAGGGGGGGGAAGTAGTGGACCCCACATTTGATGAGATGAAATTAAAAAGTAATCTGTCTGATTCCAATCATAACCATCCCCTCACTGATTTGATGGTTGTCAGATCCTTCTTTCTTCACTTGCCTTCAGATAACGGGGACCCGCCGATGGAGTTGATCTCAGCCGTTGATTTGGTGCAGGTCGTAAATGGTGGGATAGCGTTCAGGTGGGTTTGGTGGTCCACCACTTAAATTGCTTAGGATTTCGTGATAGGCATCTCTTTTTTTTTCTTTTTTTTTTTTTTTTTTTTTTTATCATAATCATCTAAATTTTTATGATCAAATGATTTAAATTTTATTTTCTTAGTATTTACCATCTAAATTTAGTATTTACCATATATAATTCAAATTTTATTATTTTTTATATCGTAATTCAAAATAATGGTTAAACTTTTAAAAGTTTTATTTTCATATAATGTGTTTAATTAACACGATGATCTCATATATAGTGGGTTCACATGACAAATCACTATGACATTTGTTTCATAAATAATTTTTAGTAGAATAAGAGATAAAAAATTTCATATTACATCACCCCTAGTTTATAGTATATATATATATTGGAAATAGATCAGTCAAAACAAAGTTTAACTTCAAAGCTTTTAATTTCATGTGAATATAATAGTAACCCTTAAAAGGCATGAAAGGGTATGCATTATAGTCTCCTACCTAAAACTAGGCTCCATTTGTTTTTTTTTTGTTTTTTGTTTTTTGTTTTTTTAAAAAATGAAAACATTAACAAATAATTTATACACAAAGCATTTTTAAAAACACAAAATAATTTTCACCTATCATATTTAAAATACATTTTCAAACAAAATAAATAAATAAAAATAAACATTTCCAAATACATAAACAAACATAGCTCTGACATTTTCAACCGAAGCTATGAATGCAAGTCCTTATGGTAAATCATATCATTATACAGTAATCATGACAATAATAAGCCATATTCATTTCACTCAAAACAAAGATGAACTATTTTATGGTTAAGATATAATGTTATTGTATTTAACGGTATAAATAATGTTACGTTATTTAAATAATGTGTTAACATATTTATCATCTAGTATTATTTTAATTGTTAAATACAACAATATTAAATTTTGATTATTTAATGTCTCTTTTTTATTTTATTTAAAATTGAGAAAATTCTATTCGTAGAATACTATACCATAGCTTCATTTATGTGTATTAAATATGTGAAACCTTAGTCCAACTTGCTTAATTAATTACTTAAAAGATTAAAAAAAAAAAAAAAACATGTTTCTTTCACACTCACTCATTTATCACCCTTATTTCTTTTTTTTTTTTTTAGGAATTGATCCACTTACATAATAACCATGGTTTTGATGGATCGTGTGTTTTTTTTTTCGACGGTTTTAGATTTAATTTAATATAACTTTTTTACATTTAAAAAAAAAAAATCTCCTTTTTAGTTTTTACCATGGTTATTATGTAATTAGTTGTCAGCAGTAAATGAAAAGAAGACAAAGAAGCAGAAGTTAGGTATTATTTGGGAGGCAAAAGCCATGATTGAGATAATTCGGCTTCCTGACACCATGTCATCATTTGATCTTAATTCTTACACACCACTCCTTCCTACCATTTTTTCTCTTCTTTCTATATAACCCCCCACACCTCGCCACCACTTCTCTCCTCCAAAGCAAAAACCTATCTATAACCTTCCAAACTCTCTCTCTCTCTCTCAAAAATCAGAGACCACCAACCAAACTTCATCAAAGAAGGATTGCAAAATACAAGGATGATGATTGAGAAGGAAGATCTGGGGTTGAGCCTAAGCTTGAGCTTCCCTCAGAACCACCATTCTCTTCACCAGAATCTCATCATGCCTTGTTTGCTCCCATCTTCCGCTTCTTCTTCTCCTCCTCCTTCTACCTTCAATCTTCCCAAGCCCTCCTGGAACGACGCCGTCCTTTCATCAGGTTCGTCCTTTTTCTCTCTTCCACTCTCAGATCTGTTTGTCCTCTTACCGCTTTCAACCATTTTCTCTCTTTTTTTTAATTTGGGTTTTGGATTTTCACTAATTATCTCTTGCAATTTCACGTGCAGATCGGAACTCCGAAACGTACCGGGCCGAGACTCGATCTTTCCTCCGAGGCATCGACGTGAACCGGCTGCCTTCCTCCGGCGATTGCGAAGAAGAAGTGGGCGTGTCGTCGCCAAACAGCACGATATCTAGCGTGAGCGGGAAGCGAAGCGAGAGAGAAGCGAACGGGGAGGACCTTGAGATTGAGAGAGCTTCCTCTCGGGGTATCAGCGATGAAGAAGACGGCGAAACCTCCAGAAAGAAGCTACGGCTCTCCAAGGACCAGTCCGTTATTCTTGAAGAGAGCTTCAAAGAACACAACACTCTCAACCCCGTAAGTTTTCTTTTTCTTTTCTTTTCCCGAAACTTCTGTTTGGTTACTGAGAAAATGAAAGAAAATTAAACCAGTTTTTCTTTTATGGTTGCAGAAGCAAAAGTTAGCCTTAGCTAAGCAGCTAGGCCTCCGGCCCAGACAAGTCGAAGTTTGGTTCCAGAACAGAAGGGCAAGGTGAGAATTTAATTTTAGTTTTGAAGGGTAATTTTGGTACGTTAAATTAATAACAGAATTACTGTTATGCCCATTTGGGGTAGCTTTATTTACGAGTGAAATTTTTTACAGAACCAAGCTGAAGCAGACTGAGGTTGACTGCGAGTTCCTGAAGAGGTGCTGTGAGAATCTGACGGAGGAGAACAGACGGTTGCAGAAAGAGGTTCAGGAACTGAGAGCGCTGAAACTTTCCCCGCAGTTCTACATGCCGATGACCCCACCCACCACCCTCACCATGTGCCCCTCGTGTGAGCGTGTCGCGGTCCCAGTTTCTTCCACATCATCCACCGTCGATGCTGGGCCCCACCAGATGGGCCCGACTCGCCCACGCCCACGCCCGATCCCCATCAACAACCCGTGGGCCACCGCGCCCTGTCCCATCGCACACCGGCCGTCGGATGCGCTTCATCATCCCAGATCGTGAGGGCATTTTGGGGATTTGACTAGCGAACTTTGTTAGAATGTATACGTAGTAGATGCAGAAAAAAAAAAAGAAAAAAAAAGGGAAGTTGTAAACAGCGTACGAATTGTATGTGGAAAGGTCCAGGTCGGTCTAAGATATGGTTGGTGGAACGTACGTGATTTGGTGGGTCTTCATGTTTTGTAATGTCGGATCCACGTGTGACCTATTTTAGTTTTAGTTTTTAGCAGGATTACTAAAAGTGAGAGTTTGGATGGTAATTTGGAATTAGTTGTTTAACTAAAGCAAATTTGTGTTCTACACTCTTTTAACTTACATCGATTGCAAATGTCTGGATGTTTGTTTAGCACGGGATTTTATCAGTGGATTTGCGATTTCAAAACGTAAAACGTATAATTTAAGTGTTTTAGTCAAATTATTTTTGAAAGTGCAATTTTTTTTCTATTTTTTATCGCAAAATTCTGGCGAAAGAATTTTATTTAATTTGTGTAGCAAGAGCGTTTTGTATGAATTTAAAGTTTGCCTGGCTTAAGTTAAGCCTGCAAATTTTTCCTCGTTTCTTAAATGGAAACCATTTTTTGCAATGGTGCAATTCAATTGTTTTTTTTTTTTTTTTTAAAAAAAAATGATGTTTGTCAAGTACTCTATGCTGCCATGAGATGTAAGGGAGCAAAACACCAGAACTACCAAGAACGAACAAAAAAAAGAAGAAAAAAACTGCATATGTATGATGTTAATAAAGCAAACACATATGTGCATGCGAACGAACAAACAAAGGAAGACAAATAGCATCAAGAGCAAGCAAAGAAGAGGAAAAAGGAAGACAAATAGCATCAAGAGCAAGCAAAGAAGAGGAAAGCAAAAGAGGGTGCTGTGAACTAGTGGAAAGCAGTCAAAACGCGGTTTAACCTATAGAATAATTAAGCAATTTGACTTTTAAAATCATGAGTTTTTTAAAAATGCACTTCCTTATAAAGTGCGATTTATAAACAATTATTTTTCGACTTTTTTAAATCGCACTTGTCAATACGTTTTATGCAATTTGATTTAAAATTGTACTTTTGATCTACAAAGTTGTAAATACCAAACGTACTCTTAACACATTATTCTATGGTGGTGTAGAAAAAGTTGGTAGGATTGGCAATTGAAATTTAGGGTCAAATGGACCCAAGGCAGCATTTTTTAGTTGCAGGTGATTTTCAAAGTCATGAGTCTCAGTTATATATAAAATGACCAGGAAATACTTGGCCCCATGTTTCTTTTGTACTTAAGCATATTGAACCCAAACCTTACGCGTCCTAAGAATACATTCCACACTTCCAATGTTTTGGAAAAGCTAATGATAATGGACAATTACTTTTAGTGACTGCTATATAAAACTGGTGGTGGGTGTTCATATTTATAATGAAATGCACGACAGGTGTTTGATAAAACGTTTCTCTCACACAGTTGCCTTGTAGTTTATCTTGACTTTCATTTGCTCTTTTATCATGTAATGGGTTTATCCATATAATAGTTGGTAAGATCCATATAATAAATGTAATGGGTCCAATAAGATCCATATTATAGTTGGGTTCTGTTAGTTGGTTAGTGAACCCAACTGATGGACTTTGTTGGTAGTTAGTAGGGCTAATTGGCTAATCTATATAAAGAAGGCCCACTCTGTGTAGAAAGGGATTGAAGAATAATAAGCAAAGTGGAGATCAGAGCTTCTTGAATTGCTCTACCCTTTTCAATACAAATCTATTACATTTCATTCATATCCACATTCCATTCAACCCAGATTTCCATCTATCATTTACAATTCACAAATACAATCCGATAAAGAAAAGTTCTTTACATATCAGGATTTGAATTTGAATCTTCAGTGATTAGGGTCAGTTTTTGAACAAATTGTAGGAAAGACAATGACAGAAAAGAAAAGAAATAGGGACAGTTTTTTTGACAATGTAAATATATTCATAGTCTGGTTCTCTTCTACCGGGTCTTCTTTCTGAGGCAGAAATGTTATTAATTGAAAGTCTACTAAATGAGAACAACAGTGGTCTCAAGCTTCTGTTAAAGAAATGGATCATTGTGTTTTGCCTCCTAGTCTTATAAGTGGAATAACTATCATAAAAATTTCAGAGGAAACTTTGTTCATACTGCCATGATTCTAAAAGAAATGTGTAAGGCTGAATTGCAGATTTCCAAGTTTTTTATTTATGGGCATAGATAACGTTTTCCGTTTAGAAGCTTGCATAGGCGGAATACAATCCAAACCTCAAAATAAATACTAGAGTGTAATTACAATTTTTTATTAAAATAAATTGTAATTAATAATAACTTATGACAAGTCATGAGATAACAAGTGTTTTAAGCCTATTGGAGTTAGTTTTATTTTTCCTTTAAATCCATTCTCAAGTTAATTATTATCCCTTATTGGGCTTGACCTAATTACACAAAGGAGAAACCCTATAGTGAGTGTAGCTAGGTTTTTCCAAGTCCTACTTTCACAAGGAAACATAGTCTTACCTTGACTTGGAAGTACAAAGCCTAATAAACGGGTGCTTATGTAGGCATTAGAGCCCACACTCTTTGTTTCATAATCAGAATTGAGGAGAAGGTTTAGAGGTCTCAAAATCATAGCCTATACGTGTGAATTGAAGGAGGAGTAAGAGAAATGAAATCAACCCCACAACATAAGGTAGCCAATTGCCTAGAGGCAGTGTTCTTGCTTTGCATGGTCTTTTCCTATGCTTTCATGATGCTTGTTCTTGGATTTTTGCGTTGTATCTTTGAGATATATTTCCGAGATATATTTCCAACAATCTGTGTCATGACGGGGTTTCATTGAAAGCATGGCTTGGATTAAAGTTACAGAAACTTCAGGCATTCACCTTTGTGATATGCGATCTTCAGGCTCTTGTGACCTGAATCCAATGATTTTTGACACTTGGGAATATTTATAATCATGTTAGGACATGTTTTGATCATCCCAAGAGGCTGATTGCATGTTTAATTGATATTTACATGTATGCATCAAAACAATGTTCCTGGAATTTTTTCCAGCTACATGTGCTCGTATTATTTGGTTCTTGCAT
Organism: Betula pendula; assembly: GCA_900184695.1. Classification (NCBI taxonomy): domain Eukaryota; kingdom Viridiplantae; phylum Streptophyta; class Magnoliopsida; order Fagales; family Betulaceae; genus Betula; species Betula pendula. The sequence goes on along the minus strand of FXXK01000038.1, from coordinate 469,947 downwards.
GCTTTATTTGCTTAAAAAGGTTGTTTTGTTTGATTGATATAGCATGCTTAGAATAGTGTTAACATGTTAGGAACATGACATATATGTTTTCGAATCATTCTATACATGCTTTTTTTATTGTTCTTCAAGTTGCAACATTATTAACATTAAGGGCAGAACCAGAATATTTGGTGTGGGGGCGACGAACTTATGTAAACATATAAGCACATAAATATATATAGTCTCTTTATATATGTGTTTGTATGAGTTAATATAAAAAAAAAGTAGAAAGGTTTTAACAAAAAAAAAAAAAAAAACAGATATTTCCACCATATTCTACACTTTTGCTTCAAAAATACATAAAAATAAAAAAATAAATGCAAGGACAAATGAGACTATTGTAATATATGGCCTTAATCTATAGACTATTGCATGTAATCCTCTTGCCTGTGAAACATATGGAACTAAAAGCGTGTATTCATGCCGGAAGAATAGCAAAACTATGAGAAAAAATTTAGAGGGGTAACAAAAATATTATTTTGGGGGGTCAATTTATAAAATATCTATATTTTAGAGAAAATTTAAAAAAATTTGGGGGGACGCCACCCCAATAGGTAGTTCCGCCCCTGATTAACATTATATACACCATTAAATGTTTCAACTTTAAATTCTTACCGTGAAATGAATAATATCCATTTCATCTAGAATCATATTCCAGTAAAACACTTCATAGTTCTAATCGAAATGGAAGTTGCCATCTTCTTTGCTCAAAATCATCAACACCCACAAAATCTTAGTCAGCTTGTTGGCCAAGATCAAGAATCATTACATACCCAAAAATAGGGTTTCATTTTAATTACAGCAAAGCATAACTGGAGCACATAGTTTAGTCAAAAGAGCAGTTAAACAAGTTATAGATAAAATTTGGATGGAAGAAATTCCAACATACATCCGTGATATTATCCGTGATATTGTTTTGTTAGCGCAACATGCTGTATCTTTAAGATTACCAATAAAATCCATATTTATCTTTTCTTATATCTATATAAACAAAGGATGATTCATGTCGTGCATAAAATGAAAAACAGTAATCAAGAAAGGAGTGTAAGTTTGAAGAACATGAAAAGCATCTCCGTTGAAATTGGTGGTTTACACTAATATAAACCACGCAAATCTCTGTATACCATGTCCATATTAAAAAAAAAAGACAGAAAAAAAAGACAGTAAATTAGAAACATAAAAAAACCAAAAGAAAAAAAAAAAAAAGAAGGAAAGTTTTAAATTTAATCCATCCTGAGGATCTTCAAGTTTACCTTGAAGAGTTTCTCTTAATATGTCCGGTGGATCTCTTGATGGACTCAATTCTCTGAAGCCTGATTTGCTCTCTGAATTTTGCTATGAACTCATCAGCCTTCTTGTCCACGTCAGGCCCTCCATCGCTGACACTGCTTGAAGCAGCTTCCTCTTTCTTAAAACTTCTTCCAAAGTTTGTCGGAACAAAATCTCCCCCATTGTCATCATCTTCAGTTTCCGTGTCTTCATCGGAAACCATAGCCACCGTGTCAACAAAATCTTCTCTCTCTTCCTCGGAGAATTCCACGAAAGTCGGCTTCGCCGCCGCTTCACTGGGTCTTAATTTTCTGACCGACTTCCCCATTGCTGAACCATTCACTCTGCTCAATTCCTTCCGTTCAGTTGTGAAGCTTCGCCTCAAGTCCTTCTCAAACGAAACCCCATTGCTAGAATTCTGCTTCATTGAAGCTGATGTGCGAATCATTGGGGGCGGAGGCGGCGGCGGCGGAGGTGTAGGAGGGGTAGAGGACTTGTAGCTCTTTTTCCTCACGAAATCCTCTGCATTCTTGGCTTGTGATTCTGCTGACGGCGAAGGAGATGACTTCCTCGGGGAAGATAGAGACAGCTTTGGCGAAGAAGTGTTGGAATTAGATCGCGATGATGAATGAGAGATTTGCGACCTGGAAGCCCGAGATTCGACCCGATTAAAGTCCGATTCCTCCATTGGAGGAGGCAGAGTATACAGGGGAGGACTATCAACTTCTTCTTTCATTTCGAATCTTCCAGATCTCGTTCGCCAGGGAATTGGCGAAGGAAGAACAACATTGTCCATCAACTTCTCCTCCAATTCTACATGATCCAAGCCTCCTAATTCCACATTCCTGCTTTTAATCGAATTGCTTGAAAACCTTTTGGAGCTCTGTTTTGAATTAGACCGACTATTAGAAACAGAGGAGCCAATGGATTCAGATTCATTAGCAGATTTCTCAACACCCGCGTCAGGAACACGCGATTTTAAGCTCCGAACAGGCAAAAGTAGCGGCTTCTCGCCTGAAATTATTCTCTGTTCATCAAGAACAGAGTGTTCTTGAGCTACAACGACGACGGGCTCATTCCTATAGTACTGACTACTCCACGTTTGGACCTTGTTCTCATCAGACCCAGATGGGCTTTCGGCTTCATCATCAAAAACCGATGATACCTCAAGGAATCTAGATACGTACGAATGCGCATTATCGAATTTAGAGTTGTTATTTTCTTTCTCCGTTTCGTCGTTTCGCCGGCTGAATAGCCCGTAAGAGACGGCGATACCGACAACAACGAGGTGTAGAAGCTCCCAGCTTCTGGTGAGTACACTTTGGTTGATGAATTCAGGGGCTTGTGAAGGAAATAGCGGAATAATAACTAAGAAAACTATAACTATGAGAGCTTTGTACATGAATTGCGAGTAAAACTTACTTGGGTTCACTTGGTTTTGCTCTGAAACAAGCTTTTGGTATTTGATGTTGTCAGAATCTGTTTCTGCCATTGAAGAAAACATAGGAGGAAGCTTCTTCTTTGAATGCTGTTTGTATTTCAGAATTCAGAAGAAGAAGAAAAAGAAGAAGAAGAAGAAGAGAAGACTTAGTGGCTAAGGAAAAGCAGAGGAGGAAAGGGAGGGAAGTGGGAATCAAAGTTTTAGGGAGCTGTGAGTAGATTTCAAGCTTTGCTTTGCCTTTGCTTTTAGCGGCTATGTTGAATTGACATATACGCCATTTTTCTTTTACAGAATTTGCCCAAGCTGCTTTTTCTTTTTATAAGCTAAAATATGATACCCTTCAAAAAGGTGAATTGGCAGCCAAAAAATGAAACTGTGGCCTTCAAACTGGGGGAAAAAATGTTGAAATATTGTGGCAAGAGAATCTAAGACCCTTTTTCTCAATTCATGGCTGACTCAGAATGCTTTATATGCAAGCAATTGGGATGTCCGACTTGTCTCTGAGGAACATTTTTACACAGAGTCACCTTTTCAAGAAATGAACATAACATAGTATATGATGTCTTTAAGAACTATTTCTTGTCAATAAGTGAGATAATAATATGTTTTTAGCTAAAAAAATATGTATCAAAAGCATTGCAACATTTTTTTTTTGTTTTTTAAACCAATATGTAGAGGATTGGGTCTTTTTTTTTTTTTTGGACTCATTTCCGATTTATTATTTGTATTTTCTGCATTGTATAAGTATTCGAAAAGAGAAGGAAATGAAACGGACAAAAAGTTGGAAACCGTATGTAATTTAGTACCATATAATAAGCATAGGTGGAGTCAAGAGGGTGTGAGAGGGGCTAAACGACTCTTTAGCCCGCCCAAATATAATTTTCTTGATTTTCCTAGTTGTCCACCCTTACTCACTCACTTAGGGCCATCAATATTATCGACAATCATCTCAAGTTCGTTGGGCTAAACACTTTGACGCCATATTTGTATCAACTCTGTTGAAGGTTAAGAAAATGAGGATCAAGTGTTTCTTCTTCACTCTCTCTAAATCTCTACCATTCTAATGATTCCTATCAAATTCTAAAAAAAAAAGACTTTTTCAACTCTAATTTTAAATCTTATTATCAAGTGAATTAAAATTTTAGTTCCACCACTACATTTTAAGCGGTCCTCTAATTTACAGCAACCAAGATTAGATGCATCAAATATTGAATCATCAAATCTGTGGTTCATTTTGTTGATTTGTTTGGCTTGTGGTGAATTTTCTCTCTTATAGATATTCACAAAGGCATTGTATATAAACCAAAAAAAGAAAGGAAAAAAAAATATTGCAAGAGTGAAAGGATTTGTTAATGAAAATGGTATAGAATCTAAATTGGGATGTATTGGGGGAATAAAGAACATGTGAGGGTTAGATAGGTTGCGTGGATGTGGTCAGGATTCTTCTTTTGGACTGCCTACGCTAGCTTTTTTTGTGGGGGTCATAGAAAAATTCAAAAAAGATAAAAAAACAATAAAATATGCGTTTTGTGCAACTTTGGAGGGAATGCCTTTCTTATCTCACTCACTTCTCTCTATTCTTTAGTTTCCATTTTTTTTATTTCTTGAGTTTCCATTTTTTTGTGATGATCTTAGATGCTCTCAATGGCTACGCACTAGTGACAAGGATGCACTTAATTTAATAACACCTTTGTGTACCTTAATTATAAAGAAATAAATAGAGAGGGAATCTCTTTGATGATTTCTACATCAATCATAGTTGGAAGATGGCAAAAATCTGATCCAAAATTTGTTTGACAAAGTAAGTTGAAGGTTTATTGCATTTCGACATTTATTTCGCGTATATTTTTATTGAGTTGGTATGTTTTATTCATTACTGATTTTTTAATTTTATTTTTAATTAAAGAAATGCTATTCAGTATTTTTTGTTGTCCATCTCTCAATATTTTTTTTGTTATTATTTTGTTATTTTTTATTTTAAAAAAATAAGTGAATATAAATATGTCACGTAAGATGAGAATGTTTGAGAGGTGGAAAGCTAAAAATGTTAAATAACATTTATCTTTTAATTAAAAGTGAATAAAACATGACAAAACAGCATAAAGAGACACTAAAATGCAAATAAGCATTGCTCTTATTATAATCTTATTAAACTTTTGGGATTATGCCCAATGGTCTATGACACGAGGTAAGGTATTTTGCTTTCTAGCATATTCTATGCCTTGCACTTGCCGGATGCTACTCAATTTATTTAGAATAATCAATATATATTCTCTTTTCATAGGAAAGAAGAAATACCAAAATTGATAATTATTTGGTTTTTTATTTCCTATGCTAGAGATTTGGGTCGAAGAAATATCAATTACCAATTGTTAGGAAGATTGATATTTTGGAAAGTATTTTAGCGTTTAGGCCCCATTATATCATATAAATCACTCATATTTACGATAACTTTTTAATGTGAGACTAAAACTTTTTTATATTTACACGTGTATACTTAACATTATCGCTATCAAAACACGGCGGACTGACTTCAATCCTACGTAAAAAGCACAATGGATAGCTTGAAAGTTAAAGTGGATATATCCAAACCCTTTTTCTGCCAAGAAACATCCAGACCCTACAAAGCATGGGGATTTGGTTGATTATAGTGTTTATATGGTTTAAAAGGACATTGATAAGTTTCTGTAGCTATTAAACAGAACTTACCTTCCATGCAACGCTTTTGTTGAGTAACTCCTCCATTAATATTTGGGAAGACCTTGTGATTTGCATCTTATAGAACCCGTCCATGTGGTTTGAATTTTAGAGAATGCATAAAAATGATTTGACATATCAACATTAATCATATGTTGACACATGATAATTTAACATAAATTATAAATCTATATCTATCATAAATAAAAGAGTAACTACATACTATAGCTACATTCCACCATTATTTAATTAGGCTAATGTGTCATTGTCCATAATTTTTTATTTAAAAAAAATATAATAAAATTAATAGGCACTATTACATCAATCCAGTAGAATGGGGTGAGAGATGTAATATTTAGCATTCCTCTAAATAAAAATCAGAATAATAATAATAATAATAATAATAACAATAATAATAATAATAAGAGGTGTGACAACTAATCTTCTCACCCAAAGAGTTAGCCGGCCACCCCTCTTTTGTAAGCGTGTCATCCTTCAATTCATCTTTAATTGGCAGCCACCCCTCATTTGGGCTGGCCAATGTGTGGCTGCTCCTCTCTTGTGAGGGACAGTTATCCCTTCGTCGCTCCTAGTCACTCAAGATGAGGGTGGCCATTCCTTGGTTGTCCTAGATGAGGGGTGGCCACCCCTCAAAAGAGAGGAACGGTGACCCTTTATGAGAGAAGTACAACCATCCTTCGCCACACTAGATGGGAGCATTCTTTGGCCATCTCAGGTGAGGGGTGACCACCCCTAATCTGGTGTAACCAAAATATAACCGTTCCAAATGAAGGGTGATTGCCCTTACCGGAGATGAGTGGTCGGCTTAAGGGGGGCCTGTCGCCACCTATTATTTTGTGTTTTGTGTATTTTTTTTAAAAAAATAATATGTATTTTACATTTTACATTTTACTTTACTTTTTCTATTTGTTTTAATTTAGAATAGATTTGTAATTTAAGTTGGTATCATTAGTATTATGTGTCTAAGTGGTCATATGGCATTAATTTATGTTAAAAATGGTAGCATAAGCACCTTTTTCATACCTAAACAAACTGCAGAAATATATTTTTATAATGTGTCAGTGGGTTGGTTGAGGTGGAGAAAGAAAAAAGAAGGCACATTGGGAGGATAATCCTCATCGGATGAAGTAGCTGGGTGATACGGCATCCTTCGTTTCTTCCATTTATGGTCCAAAGTACGTGGAAAGATTTCCAGACAATGGATCTGATTCCCACGCTTCTAAATGTTTTTTTTTTTTTATTTATTTTTTATTTTTTATTTTTTTATTTTATATTTACAAATATGTACACGTACCCTCAAATAACATTCAGTTTATAATGTTTTTCGAACTAGAAACTACATTAATATCTTTTTAAATTAAATTAATATCTTTTTAAATGACAAAAATATTGTTTTTATAAAAAATTAAAAATGATACATTGTAGATTTTTGAAAGTTTGAGAGAAAGTAAAATATTTAATTTAGAAAAGACATTATAAATTAAGTCTTAATTTGAGGAGGTTTACTGAGCTTTTTCCTTTTTATATTTACAAATATGTTTTTGCTTTATGTTCAGGTGGTCTGAACTCGCCCACCTATTACGGTATTTGTGTGCGTAGGAATCACGCGTTGTCGACTTTGTAATGGGCCGGTTTGAACCGACTTTCTCTTTATTCGGTTGACGGATTTGTTTGAGTGACACAAAGGATCAAATACCGTGCCCATAATTTTTTATTTATTTTTTTTGGTAAATGAAACTCCTTGTCATTTTATTTTTGGTTACCTCCTTTGTGATTATTCTAATTTGTTATGCTACTTTTATTTTACATAAATCTGCTATAATAGAATATTTTTTTCAGCAACACAGTACGTAGTATCAAAGGCATCAGTTCTTTGTTTCAATTTGGTCCCATTTTTGTTTCAATTGTGGATTGTTCAATCAAGTGGCTATTGTTCAAATAGCTTTTAGGTATATGTTAGAAATATATAACACACCGGGATATATTATTTGGTATTTTTTTATGTACCGAATACAAGATATGATGTAATTGTTGTACGTGCTTTGCTCTTAAATCTCAAACATTTTTTTTCTTAATAGTGGAATACGCTACTATAACGATACCCACAATATTAATAGTCTAAGTGCCTCTCATAAATCATAATACAAGGAGAGAGAGATGTATTTCTCAAACACATTATGCTACAAGATTTTTCCACGCTTTCAAATGCTGTTGTCAATTATGTCTTTTAAAAAACCCTCTTCAACATATAATTGCTTGTAACTGCATGTAACCGTTCTTTGGTTACTTGTCATTTAGTATATCTTTGTGACCGCAAAGTTACTCTTGGGCTCTCCATTGTGAGCGCACACATGACTCATTGATGTATTTCTCTTTATGTTTTCAATCATGTTCATACTAATAAATAGATTGTTCGACCATCAAACACATCTGTAGAGAAAAAAAAGAAGAAGTTGAAAATACTATACAAAATCTTGTAAGGATCAGTATAGCATATCCTTATAAGTGTTTTATTATGCCCCAGCTCATTTGGTCACATCAGATTAAGTATTTCTAATCTTCTCAAGCCCAATATCTCAGAGTAGTGTTTAACCTATACACAAACATAATGTACCCCCATAGTTATGTCACAACATCTAATAAGCAAGATAACTTGTTGACAGTGAGTACAAACATAAAACATATGTGTTACCAAATAGTTTTCTCTTTACCCTTATGTTAGTTAGCTTCAATCTAGTAACTTTCTCAGCAATGCTCCTTTAGATTACATTATATATGATAATAGACAACATATCAAAGTAGCAGACACTAAAACTTCAATCTTGTGACATAGTTAAAAGTTACAGATGCTATAAATAAAGTCATTAACAATGACTTATGAGACTCACACGGTAAGAAAGCATGGATTAATTCATTCACTTCTATCTGTTGCATAAGCAAACATAGCATGAATGTTACGGTGGAGTCATTCATTTGCTTAACTTGAGTCATTCATTTGCTTGCCACCTTAAGTGACAGATTAAGATCTCGCATCTAATTAATTGCAGGCTACATAGATTAGTCTGACGAAGGAATGAGGGACAATTGGTGTACCAAAGAATAATTCTTCCTAGCAAAGGAAACCCCGCTTGAGGAGATAAGTTTTTTGAAACATTATAAATTAGATAGTAATTTGAAGAAATAAGTATAGTTTGTTCAAAATGAAATGAATAAGAAACAACTGTAAAATAGAAGAGTGAATAAAGAAGGGCAGGGTTTTCCTCCAACATCATCTATAAAAATGTCATGTGTCCTTTTGCATGTGAGAAGCACATGCATTTTTTAATTGCAAGAATAAAGTTGTAAAAAATTTATAAAAAATACATGTACTTATTTCAACTTTGTCCTTATAATTAAAAAATACATAAAACTTTTATAGATAAGGTTAGAGGAAGTTTTTCAAACCTAATTTAAAAAAAAACTCTGGCCAATAAAGAATAAAGAGTATAGAACCTTTGAGTAACCTGGCCTTCTTACATCATATGCTTATGTGGTTTGTGGCTCTGAGTAATTGGACGGTTGAAGTTTTGATGACTGTCATGAATATTCCACCTACCTGGTTTCTTAGAACATACTAGCGTAGAGGAGTTGGACATGTCATGCAAATTGATTAGGATTATCTTATCTTACTTTCTTTTTTATTTTATTTTATTTTATTTTTTAATTATGCTATCTTACTTTTGGGTATGGCCCTGATGATAGATCTTCAGATCCATGTTTTTATGTCGGTTGTCAATCGGACAGTTCTTGTTTCTAATGATGTTTGAATATTACACCAAATCCTATCTATTCTTAGATCTTTCGTGAGGCATGCATTGCTGTTTGAATTGAAATTCAATTTCCTCTATCTTGCAGATTGAATCAAATGATTCTTAATAGGATGAGGCTGACGTTATAAATTATATTTTTATTTTATAATTATTTTGTAATGTTGATATAGCAGTTCAATTATTCTTTTGATTAATTTTTGTTAAGACAAAAAAAAAAAAAAATTCAAAGTTTGCTTGAATTATCACATTAGTATTGAAGGATAGCTGTGAGATAAAAATGTGATTTATAATATTAAACTAATGTTAGAAATCATATTTTTATCTCACAACTATCTCACAATGCAAACGTGGTAGTTTTTATAAACATTTTTGATTTTTTTTAATACCCTTTATTAAATTTAAAAAATTCTTAAAATTATAAAATAAAAAACTAAAAACTTCAATTTAAAAATAAGAAAAAAACTAAAAATAAATAAAAAAATGAAAAAAAAACTACCACCCCTTTATTTATTTTTAATTTTCTTGTTTTTATTTTTAAAATTTTTAAATATATATTTAAAATTTTAAAATTTCTTAAATTTAAATTTTTAGTTTTTCTTTTAAAGTTTTTTATTATTTATCATATTTATAAGGATATTTGTCTTATTAAAATTTTTTAGGTCATTTTTATTTTTTTGCTAGCCTTAGGAGTGATATTGATATTTTTTAGTAGTTTTACAAGAGATATTGACCTAATTGATAGTTTTGGAAAAACATATTGACAATGAGGTGGATATGTATTACTTTTTTTATTTTTTTATTTTTTTATTTTTTATTTTAATAAAGATTGATCAAATATTGGTTAAAATTGACATATTAGCATTGTAAAATAATTATAAAATAAAAATATAAGTTTTAATATTACTATTCTTAATAATATCATATTTCCCAGTTTTGTTCACAAAATATTTTGATTTTACCTTAATTAACATCCATGGAATCAGACAGCTTAATATATTCGAGTGAGTAGTTATTGATTGAAACCAAACAAATAAAAACAACAAAAAATGAGTCACTGGTTAAAGGAAAGAAAACAAACTGCCAAAACAAAAAAACAAAAACAAAAACAAAATGGACTTTAGGAACAACGCATCATCACATCAATTAGACCATAGAATTGAGCTGCAAACAAAGTCTGTCATTACAATCATAAACAAATTCGATCACTTTCAATTTTTGTTTTTTTTTTTTAAAATATTGAAAGAGACCTTAATGTAAAATATATCCAATCGAGACAAGTAATATTATATGTAAAGGCTTGTTTAATATTGTATTAGAGAACTTAAAAAGTATTTTTAGTATTTAAAAAATTATGACAAACAAAAAGCTGACCTGTTTGATAAAAAACTTCAAAAATATTTGTTTGACTTTTTACTTTAAAAATAGTCAAAACGCACTTTTGAAAAAAGTTAAAAAATAAAGCTTTTGCTAAAAAGTTTTTATTTTATTTTTTTACTTTAAAAGCTCTATTTTCCAATGTAATCACAAATAGATCCTTATTTTTGAGTTTTTTTTTAAAAGTGTATTTTGACTATTTTTAAAGTAAAAAGTAAAAAAATACTTTTTGAAATTTTTTTACCAAACAAATTAACTTTTCATCTGTGACAGCTTTTTAGGTATTAAAAGTACTTTTTAAGCTCTTAACACAATTCCAAACAAGCCGTAAAACTTATATACCATTTTATTCTTTAAATATGATGTGATTTTTAAAATTACTATTTATTTAAAATCTAACAATAAACAATTCTAAATTTAATAATAATTTTAACAGAGTCACATCATATTTTAAAGAATAAAAAAAAAGAAAAATCTTGCCAATTATAGTACTCAATCCAGCAGCGGCTCTAATTTCACTCAAACCACCGTTTAAACATTCTATTCCATAAATTATGACCAACCCTAGCTATTCATCATATTTTGACATTTTTTTTTGGGAAACTTCACAGAAGTTCTTTGAACTTCCACGCGATTTGAAGAATCTCTTCAAACTTTGACTTCTCTCATTTGAAAGAATTCTTCAAATCGCGTAAAAATTCAGAAGACTTATGTGAAGTTTTTCCTTTTTTTTTATTTTTTTATTATATGCATAAGCTTCATTACTAAACAACCGAACACAGTTTTTGACGGCTTATAAAAAAAAGAAAAAAAAGCTTATAAAAAAAAAAAAAAACAGAGTTTTTGACCCTTCATAATCATACAAAATTACTTTTGCGTGGAAAAAAAGTTAAATACAGTTTTTGATCTTTTAAATAAAGTTAAAAAAAGTTAAATCGACATCGTGGATTTGACGATTGGGATCGGGAAGTTTCTCCAATCACACCTAAGCTAAAGCTAAGGTTATTGGTACATTGGCTTTTACGCTCCTTCTCTCACCGCCCCGTCACTTTTAACTGTCCATACCAACCATTTCTATTCCCTCTCTCTCTCTCTCTCTCTCACATTCAGTTTCAGAGTTTGTTGAGCGAAAGGTGGAGTAGAACCCAGGCAATCCTCTCATCCAAGCAAAGTCTTAGGGTTAGGTTAGGGTTTTTTTTCGAAAGTCAATCCCTTTTCGACGCCTTGTGTTCTTCGATCACACCCCCATCGTCTCCGCCTCGTTTTCACTGTCCGATCCACCCCTCTTTTGCAAAATATGGTGATGATCACTCGCAGAAACTTCGATTCCCATATTTTCCCACCCAAATCCTTCCAGATCCTCCTATTTCAGATTTGTTGTAGGAATTCTAGGTTTTCTTTATCACTCCTGTAATTATTTTACAAGTTTAGACACATAATTAGGGTTTTTCTTTGAGGTTTGTGGACGGTGAATTAAGATGACGTGAATTGTGTGTATGTATATATTTTGTTCTGGGTAATTAAGTTCTTGTTTCAGAATTGGGTACAGCTTTGGTTTTTTTTTTTGTTTGCTGGGATTGTATTGACGCTATGTATATTGAGGAATTGAAGGAAGGGGGGGAGGTGGGAAGTGGGGAAGAAGGGAATTCGTATGGTGGTGATGGTGATTTCGGTGGCAGAAGCGTCGTTGTTTTGGATGCAAAGCGGGTTTTGATCGGAGCTGGGGCTCGCGCGCTATTCTACCCTACTCTGCTGTACAATGTTCTTAGGAATAAGATCCAGGCCGAGTTCAGGTGGTGGGATAAAGTTGCTGAGGTATAATTTTGTTTTCCTTGTTATTGGTTCTTGCTGTTTTGCTACATGGTGTGTATCATATTTGTGCTTGTTGATTGCTTTTGGATGAGATCTCGCTTGCTTTCTGCTGTGGCTATTTTGTTGTGGTTTTTTTTCCATTGAAATGAGTTTGGATTTTAGTTCTTTCTTTAGGGGTATTTTAGCTTTTGTGAAGAATCTATGATTGATGGGCATAGGTTTAATAGCGTCTAAAGGAAGATGAAATGGCTTAAAATCCAGGAATTTTGTTAGTGTTTTATTTTTATATTGGTTTTCCTTTTTGAATAAAATTGAGTGGCATTAGCATTTCAAACAAATACATGGCGGGCATTATAGCACAAGTTATTATGGTTTAATTTTAATAAAATCTTGTGGTTGGTGAAGGTAAGCTTGGGACCCACAGAAAACATGGTTTTTTAAGATTCATAGTGGGTAATAGTGCTGATGATTACAGCCATCACAGCCCACTGGTGATCTTTAAAATTTGTTTATTTATTGATTCTATGGTTTCTTCCTTGTTCTTCATTTATGTTCTCCTTGATCAATTCCATTGCAAAATTTGTGCGTCCCCCTTGTTTGTATAAATCTGATTGACGTATTGATTGACAGAAACTAGAACCCACGTGATCAAAAAACTCTTTTAGTAAGTGGAGATCAGAGAATCAAGTATAGTTGAATGTATTGGACAACTGTTTAAAGGAATATCTAATTTTTGTCAAAAAAAAGAAAGAAAGTAATATCTAATTTTTGTTATATATTGTGGGTACTAGTGCTGTATGATAAATTTTCGTGGTCTCTGTCTTGGATACATTATTGCAATGTACTTCATGCCACAGGGATGTCTTTTTGTTTCTCCTATATTGTTGGCCGGTTAAACTTGTGTTGTTTTTGTTCTTTCTTACTTGATTCCTGGATGCATTGCATGCTCAAGGAACATGGATGGACTAAGAGGTTTACTGATTTTTTTTTTCTTCATCCCTGTGTGTTGTATATTTCTTTTATGTTTTTCCTGGATACTTTGCTGATTACTTCTGAATGCGACATTGTCCTTTCTTTGCAAAATTGTCTGATTCTATAGTGTCTGCTAGGTGCTGTTAACTTCTTTTCTCTTTATAGATGTAAGTTAATGGGAAATGGGTGCAATTTCTGTTGGTAAAATTGATGTTTTTTGCTCGATTATATGTCATTTACCCTTTCCCTTCTCCCTTCCTTTCTGATCTGTATGTACAAAACTCTGTGTGATAAGACTACAATTCATTGGTGACTGTAACTTTGTAGCTTGAGCATTTGGGAGTAAAGTTTTTTATATCTTTTGTGTTTTTCTTTTTAATTAGTATATAATTTGGTGGGAACCAGATCTCTAATGTGCCTATTTTCAGTTTATACTGTTAGGTGCTGTTCCATTCCCTACTGATGTTCCCCGTCTGAAGGATCTTGGTGTTTGCGGAGTAGTCACACTAAATGAGTCCTATGAGACTTTGGTTTCAACATCTCTATATCATGTGAGTGTTTTCTCCTGGGTAGTTTATGGCTAGATATCCTTTCTGAAATTTAGTAATCTTAATGGTTCATTTTTTCTGTCCACAATGAAACCATTTTGGCTGTTATTAGCATTAGATACACATGTTACACTTTGATGCTAGATTAAAGAGGAAGTAGGTGAAGTTGATTCAGTTTTGTACTCCTTTTTACTTGAGGAGTGTCCTGTCATAATTATTATTTTGACTGTATGACTATAGTTTTGTTTCAAATGTGAACATAAAATCTGTAAATAATGGGTTTCTCATGTCTGTGCTGCTTCTGGAAGAAATATAAAGCTGAATGAAAGTGTATGATAGTTTAGTAAATATTTAAGAGCCAATCAAGGGTTGGAGGCTGAGGTCACTGGTTTCATCTTGTATAGTTGTAAGAGTTTTATAGGTTATGAAAAATATATAGTAAATATTTAAGTGAAAATATTTGATCTTTTATCCAAAGAAGATTCTGTGAAGCATTGAGCTGCTACAATAAAAATTGTCAGGTTTTTGATTGTGCCTTGGTGTTTAACTCGTAGTCAACAAACTTAATTGATTAACTTTAAATGTGATTTGCTAATTAACATGGTGGGCCCTTTACCAGGGATTAATTTGGACATCTTAAATAATTTGACTGACTTATGAGGCCGCACTTGCTAAAATTTCTCATTCAAGTTAGTTCATTTGGAAATGAACTGGCTGAGGTCAAAGAGTGAGGGGTTTTGATGGGTGACTATATGCTGTTTGATAGTATTTCCCTTTTAGAATGTTAATCAATTTTCTTTGTTTTTCTTAGTTATACATCCAATAAACACATGCGATGAGCAGAGTCTTTCTCTCTCTCTCTCTCTCTCTCTCTCCCCTTCAAAAAAGAAAAAGAAAAATGTAGTGCTTCCAACACTATGCATGATACATGTGTTTGATAGTCATTTATATTTTTGTTGGGGCAGCTGTAAACTAACATCCTAAGCTTTTTGCCCAAATTCCAGGTTGTTCATCAGGTTCTTCTTTATAATGTAGGATGTATTATTATAATTTTTGCAGGCTCATGGCATTGACCATCTTGTGATACCTACAAGAGACTATTGCTTTGCCCCATCCTTGGATAATATACGCCAGGCTGTAACATTCATACATGGTGAGCATTGTTCTAGCCTGCTTTTCCTGCTTTGATTATGTAGAACTTCATTTTTTTTTTTTTGTGATTTAGCTGAAATTAGTCTTTATATCCAGTGACACGGGGTGGTTTGATTTTCAATAGAGTATGTAATTTTTCCTTTTTGGAGATATTCCCTATGATCACCTGACCTTTCTTATGTTGCTTTGGTGAAGAAAATGCATCTTGTGGAAGAACCACATATGTTCACTGCAAAGCTGGACGGGGCCGCAGCACAACTGTTGTATTATGTTACCTGGTCAGTTCTACACCAAATAAAAATTACTTTAATCTATTTAAAATTTTTCCCCTGGTCAGTTCTACACCAAATAAAAATTACTTTAATCTATTTAAAAATTTTCCCCCTTTGCTGAGATTCCATTTTCTTTTATAGGTGCAACACAAGCAGATGACACCTGATGCTGCATATGATTATGTGAGATCCATCAGGCCGAGGGTGCTTTTAGCCTCTTCCCAGCGGCAGGTATTGTTGAAATATTGGTGAAAGTTTGGCATCACATGTCAGGTTCTCATTATCTGTGATTTGGCTTTGGAAGTTCTGGAATTCTTTTTTTCTCACCCTGTGGTATAGGAGTGCTTAGTTTCTTTTTCACTGTATGTTTTACCAAACATTGTAAATGATTTATGAACCATGTCGTGAAGCTTCATTTAGGTGAATTATTAGAGAGATTGTTTTTATTCTAACCTTCTGGTGGATTTGCTTGCCAAATCTTTTTATTCCGGTCCACCAATATTCTCGTATGTACTGTAATCAAGCTAGAACAAAGGCCTCTGAGACATGAAAGATCATGTAGGATGAGGGACTTTTTAATTATTTTAGTGACATGCTTTGATTCTCGGCAATTAGTTAATGACATTCATTTATACACGTGAATTGCTGTAATTTGACCCCCTTTTTTTCAAAAAAAAAAAGTTTCTTGGTTTTTCTAAGCTACTCTTTGTTGAAATTATTACAGGCTGTCCAGGAATACTACCATCTTATGGTTAGAAAAGCTGTTATCTACACTCACATGACTGATATAATTATGAAAGCCCAAGGATCAGCAACTTCACAAGATCTCGTTGCATTTGATGATGGATCTGTAGTCGTTGTAACAGAATCAGATCTTGAAGGGTATGACTCAAGTCTTGATTCAGGGATATGGGCAGATTTAAGTGTGGTCTACGGAGTCCGAGTTGCTGGTAAGGCAGCTCTGGCGAGAATCTCATGCCTATGGTTTCGCTGCCGTTCGCACCAGAGGATTTCAGGGGAGAAGCTGGGCAGCGAGAGGAGCTGCTCAATCAGGGCTGATCATCTGGGAGGAATTAGTGTGGACATCCACATCTACTGAGAAATGAACATCCGAAGTTGCATAGAAGATGTTTGATAAGTTTCTCTCCTTTCACATTTCCTTTCTCGTACAGAAAAAAAGGCAAATAATGTTTGCATTAGGCAGACCTGAAGCTATGGTCTCCCCCACCCCCTCCCCCCTTGTACATTGAGTTGTTACTTTTTTCTTGAATGAAATTGTAAGATGAGCATTATGAAATTATGAGCTGACTAAATAATGACTTTACCATTAGAAGATTGTATCCATAGAATTGAAAGGAGGGTTTTAGCACTGTGAAGTGCCTCCAAAAACATGTCACTTGCACTCATAGTGGAAACCGGGTCTGGGGAACCGGAATAGATTTCCCAAGTACGGGCGTATTCCCTGAAACATATGGATTCAGTTTGCAGAAGAATAGGACAGTTCCTAGTGGTGATAATCTAGCAACTTAGAGTCACCAAAGCAAGAACTTGAAAGTTTCTTTAAAGACATCACCACTATAGGCGAGAGGGAAAATAAGTAGCATTATCTGGCGCTGAAGTTGGTTTGACAGTCTAATTTTGGAGGCAATTGGGGCCAAAATCTTCAACTATCTCGAAGTTGTTTCCAGTAATTTTACAGTCACAGCAACTCACAACTGGGCCTTATATTATACGACATACGGGATTAGTGAGGCAACAAGAAAATACCTGACAAATCGACCCAGTGGTGGAAGATGGAGAGACGAGAAGAGATGGTGAAAAGTGAAGAAGGAAGTTGATGAAGCCTGAAAAGAGCATCAAGTCTTTTAATCTAGTGAGGCATCAAGAAAGAGCACACGAAAATAAATAAAAAACAATCTAGTTATATTTGCTGAATCCTGAACGTTACAAGAACAGAGCTTATCCTTCCTTGTCTTTTACCCTTAAGGTCCGCAGAGATTCTGATTGATAATATGAGGCATACGAGATCTCATGCCTCTCATGCTTATGTTATTGGAAGAGACATAGTCCAATGCATATATTTCTCAACACATGTCAGTTTAATATAATGATTTGGAGAAAAATAAAGCATATCTAAGTTTTCAACAACAAATCATATTTATGTAGGTGCACTCTGTACACTTTCTTATTTGAAGTTTGAAGAATGAGGGATATATCGGGATTGAGATTTACAATAATTACCTGTTTGAATTGTAGCAATTTGGGTAAATAGTTAATGCAAGAGAACCCGTATTAGACCTACCTACTCAAATGCATTTTTGACTATCCAACTACTTATCTAGACAAGTGAGTCCATATAAGCCCTCTCATATTACTTAGTTAAATTGCTAGTAATTTAGATAAAAATGACCGTTTATTCTTATCCGGTATACCGTGCTCTTAGCATTACTGAGGGAACAGTTGACGAAAGGCATTTATAGGACGTCATGCTATTGCTATGGACGATGACGCCATAGCAATTGGAAAAGCAAATCTAACACCTAATTTCTAAACTGCCTTTCATTTCGACTTTCATTGGGTAGCGTTTGACAATGGGTTCTAAAATAGCAAATTAAAAATTTTTTATTTTAGCTAATGACTTTTTCAAATGCACTTCACATCCCATTATCTATTATTTCTCTATTTTATTTAAATATTTTTTCTTTATTCTTTCTTTTGTTTCATTTTCCCAACATATACTTGCTGACCTCAACATAGTCAGATTCTGATATCATATCAAGATACAAACATAGATGACGGTCAATTTGTTAAACCAAAGGGAAAAAGAAACAGGCAACAGAAGGGTCTTTCTTTCTTTTTTTTTTTTGTAAAAAAATAATTATATGAATGCCTATAAATAGGCAACAGTGCGCACTCAAAGCTATACATAATCAAAGTTGTATTTCATTACTGTAAAACCAGATATGTCCTTGCATACTGATCACATGTTTCCACAATCATATGGCGAGTATGTTGATAAGCTTCACCGGGAGATGGTGAGACCATATAATAATAAAAAAAACAAAAAAAAAAAAATCCAAATCAAGGACGAGGCAATGGCTCTTTGAGGCCGAGAAGTTCAATGATGAAACTTGTAATTGAAGAGGGCCACCAATAGGATGACGATCCTTTGAGTATCACATTAGTTGATGCTTTCTCCTCAAACTCATGAGACACAATTTGCTCTCTCTCAATGCTCTTTCTTGACGCTTTATCCTCCAAATAGGGTATAATATACTTTTTCATATCGCTTTTGGAGATCCCAAGATGATTTCCCGAAACACTAACATACTTGATCCTTCCAGCTTCATCTAAGGTTTTCAAACCAATCCAATCCTCAATGTAAAGATTTGTCTGCACAAAAGTGAGTGTCAAAAACTATGATCCCACACAAACGAAAATGTTTTAATACTATGAAGGTGTAAATTATGTTCAAGAAAATGTCAATGATGCTTTTACTATGCTGAACTTCTGGTTTGCACTGCAGAACAATCAACAATGTGCTAGCCCTCCTTCATCATGAAATATAATTTCTAAAGCCAATTGGTTGTCATTGTCTGCTACAAATTGCTTCTAAAAGTTTAGACAAGCCTTAATTAATTGTCCACCTTAAGACTAAATGCAATGCTTCATCAATCTATTGTTACGGATAATCTGATGGTTTCCTTCATGTTCTCAATCTTGTGCAAGAAAGAGTAAAATGCTATTGAAGAGATTGTTATTCGATTACTGTACAACTTGATGATGTGACAGTGAAAAATTAACCCATGGATGAGCATTTGTTAAAAAAAAAAAACAATGGCTGATTTTAGGTGCCACGTCATTCCAATTATATAATAGTTGTATAGTCGTCTACTAAATAACATTATTATGCAAGAAATGGTCAAAACAAGATATTTCCTTTGGTGCCAGGAGGGCTCTAGTAGCATTTGTTGTTTTTCTAGTAGAGTTCTAATCACCAATGTCTCCCCCAGTCAAGTTTTTGTCATGATATAGAAGTTGCAAAACCATTTTTGCTATGTAATTCTATGTCAGCAGAGATTAAAATTTGGAAAGTAACTTCTGTTATAAGATAAAAATAAAACCTGCTGTGGAGGTAAAACTGGATTGAAGGCTCCATCTGGGTAATATCCAAACCAGGCGGTTTCTTTAGGAATCAAAACAGTGTCGTGCTCAAACTGTTGAACATACAAAAATAAAATGGAGAAGGTTGAGAAATGCTGAATAAGCTAAATTCGTATTATTCTCAGAAAATCTAAGAAATCTGAGATGAACAAGAAATGCTGGTAAATGGAATAAAGCTCTCCAACTTACCATAATAAGCACCAAGTTCTGTAAGCTAGTGAACCGTTCCTTGTAAGTGGAGTTTTTCTCAATAGGGAGTTCATTGTTGAGCTTTGGAAGAAATCTGCATTTCTCTAAATAGTTGGAGATAGCCTGGAAATAAATAGTTGATTATGAGGTTTGAGTTTTCAATCAAGAAAGAGAGAAACATGATAAAGTGTATAATTATCAAATCACGCATATGGTGCAGTGATTATATGACAAATGGCAAGAAAAACCATCTATTTCTTTTTTCACTATTAAAATTTAAGCAAAGTTTGACCCTTTGACAGACTTCAAAAAGAATATTAAGCCAAAAACAATTGAAAAGAGGTGGGCTTCTAACTTTCATGCTATTTCACTATTACAGGGTTCTAAAATGTATTGCTAAGAGAAGATTGTGCAGTAGAAAAGCCTCACTGCAGCATCCATAATGTTCCATCAGCTTACACTACTCACATTTGGTAACTTAAGATAACCGCTGGGAGCTAAGTGATCCTGCAATTCCAGAAATCAAAGTGTCAAGCATTGTGAGACATCCTAAAGAGAATTGAATTTGGCAGTGAAATAGTCACAACAAGAAAGATCTAAACTTCAATAAGGAGTTAAAACACCATAAAAGTAAAATAATATTAATAATGATACTGTAAACTGAGGAGAGCTCAGGGACAGATTTATACTTGGATATACTCACTATAGATCTCTGACTTGATCAGTTTGTCCGCAATAATGCATAAAACACCACACTATAAAAAGCGAAAAAACCATATAAGAATATTAGACACAGCTGAAGTTTGAAGAAATTCAAATAAGAATATATATGTTCCTTACATTGTCAATTGGCGTGATAGTCATTTATTCCCAAGTAAATATCATTATCATGGTGACACACATTAACAATTAAATTAAAGGTTTGCGAAATCTAACACATCAAATACATATTATGTAGAGACTTGCCATTATCCATGAAGTGAAAGTTCAGCAGTACTCCAAACTTGACTTCGCTGAAAATGTGCACACAAGTGATAACCTTAACAACAATGGATCTTTGTCCCGAAGATGCCCTACTCTAACTGAAGCATTAAACATTATGTTTTCAAATTACTAAGGTTGTGATTCAGTGAAATGATGTAGGGCAGCCGGTGAGACCTAGATAAACACAATGAACACATAGGAAAGTGCTAATCCAGTCGGACTCTTACAAGTGCACAAAGAGAGCAATGAAAAAGTTCTGTAAATGGATTTGTCCAACATTATACTCAATTAGAACTCTAAAAATCAATAATAATATCAAGGAGAAGAAAAAAAATTAGTATATGAAGTGGTAATGATGGAAAACCATGATGATACTTACACCACACAGAGGAACAGAAGCAGTACCGGCATGAGGCCCTCCTAAAGAGATTAAATTCTTAACCTGTTTCAAAAATTAAAAGGGATTCATTTCTTTATACCCAAACATGTAAGAAGATAAAAAAGCTAATAGAAGAGTAATAGTGGTATTATATAAAAGATATGCACTAAACTAAAAAAGAAAGGATCTGTAGATAGTTTAGTGAACCTATGCAAAGAAGACTAATAACAGTATTACATAGAAGATATGCAGTAAACTCTAAAAAAAAAATGGATCTGTACATAGATTTATGAACCTATGCAACATATGCTGAGAGTGCGCAAGGATGAGACACCCCTTATTTACACTAGCAAAGGAACTCCATTTCCCCATATAAACAACTTAAACAAGAAAACAGAACACTTTCATTCCACAGCTGAAAATGGAGAAAAGAAAAATACCAGTCAATAGCTCAAGTATGGTCAACTAGAACGCTGGATGGCAATAACAGCATAATAGAGATGACAAGATAGTTATTTACAGTATTTCAATTTTTTCAAATAAATAAATAAATCAGTGCACATAGACACAGAGATTTGACTCATCTATCACCAATACGTCTCATTATCATTTCAAATTGCACAGCAGATTGATACTCATGAGTTTCAACTATCTTTTATTGTTTAAACTGCACACAGAATATGTGGTTATAACCACCTATTCCCATCTCTCATCACCAAAGAGGTCAAAGAAAAAAAAAATGTCGAAGGAGTAAAAAGAAGAGAAGCATATTTATTTCTTCTGAAGTTTTCCAAAACTTGATACATAAATGTAATGGATTTATATCTCAAATTATAATTACCCAAAAAATAATGAACTTACGAACACCATTCAGTATGCCTTCAAACATATTAACATAATAGGGTATATACAGATATAGTCAAAATATGAAATCATTATAACAACAATTCATGCAATATTGAACAAAAAATTTAGAAAACACTAAACTAGGAAAGTTTATATTGAAGACTGGTTCTTACAGGAGGTCCTCCGTGGCAAAATTGTAAAACGCCTCGGCCTATTAAATTACCCTGTTCAATCAAACAAACATTAAGAATGAGAACCAGTATACAGAAACTACCTGAGAAGCAAAAGGCAATATAAAGTGATTAAATTAATAATAGGTAGTTTGCCAACATGACAAATTGATTCAGCACATACTAAAACAGCATTTTTCTTCCCTGATATGACTAGAGAAACATTAAACCCATTCCTAAGTATACCTAGCATGATAGGAGATCATCCTACCTAAAGCCAAAAAGTGAAAACTAACAAGTATATCAAGTTTTTCCTTGACCAAGATCACCTAGAAACATGTCAAGAAGAGTTTAACTGCAGCAATCATCGTTGACAAAAAGCACAAATTTTCACCTAAAGTTTGAACATAATTTGCTCTGAAAGTTCATTAAAGGTATAAAATTGAATTGAGATGGTGGCTAAACAACATATGTAGTTGCGTACAATAAGCAGAGCAAGGAAAACAGATACACCCACCAGGAGTGATACAATTCAGGTTGGAAGTAGTACAAATTCGAGAGGAAGCTAAGCACCAAAAAGAAAAGCCACTACAGGCAGTTAAAAAAGACAAGATTATGTATTATATACCAGAAGGGTATGATTTTCAAAGAGCAGAAAGGTAAAGAAGGAATTCATGAAACTGATTTAAGTTGTTGGGAATTGATTTTGTACAAAGAAAAAGAGTTTGTCAGCAAATGACTAACTCATTCCATTTACAGTAGCCAAGGAAATTTGGCATAAAATCGTCAATTTCATTAGTAACTGTTGGGTATAATAAACTTACTTTACTACAATAAGAGCTGTAGACATAATTGGTTTCTCATTTTTGAGAACATGTGAAACTATAGGAAAGGAACCAGAAAGGACTTTGCCAAGCTGAGTGGGCTTTATGATTTAGGGTGCACTTAAAGGAGCTATACACAACTAATTCCTTACATGCTAAAATATATCTTACATGTAAAAGGTTATGTTGTTTCATGAATCAACTAGCAAGAATAGGCTGCATGTGCGAGCGAGACACACACACAGTGTTACTCAAAAGAAGCAAATTTATTTTGCATCATCAACTGAAAAAAGGATGATGAATTTGAACATGGACATAATCCAGGAGTTAAGCAGTTGAACTAAGGAAAGAAACACACAAATATAAATAAACCTAAAGGAAATCCTAGATCAATACCCAAACACTACACTTAGATTTATTGGATTTGTTGCTACAATATCGGTATTAAACCTGAAACTCCCGGCGGACGACCAAGTCATAGAGAACTCATACCGTACATTAAGCCTATAGAAGGTAGGCGTAGCCTTTAAGGCGAATAACTCTTTCTGTGCTGTTCAAAAGAAAAAAAAAAGGGGGGTTTGTCTAGTCTATCCAAAAAAAGAGGGAAATGCACATTTGCTTGAAATAGTTCCCAAATAACCATTTTACTTCTCCAAACAGTATTTTATTGAAGACTTAAAAGTTATTACTCAACAAATAAAAATTTTGAGACATGGGTACAGGACCCTTCACATGTAAGACCCATTGCTCATGCAATTTGCGATCCTCCGCTTTCAGCAATGGGTAAGCCGCTGCTGTTCTAGAACCGTGAGATTCTATTATATATTTTGTTCTAGAACTTAACAAAAGTTTACCAAGCTTCAGTCTTGAAATTCCTCCATTTATTTAAAATTAGATTTGAACTTGAACCAGGGATAGGGGATTTCTTTGGGTATTAAATGACACATAGTACGATACAGTCAATAACCAATAAACAAATAGTCATTACATGGATCATGTTACACTACAAAGACGTTTGAAACAGGAAAAATCTGATACTCATAAATCACCTGGGAGAGACCAACTATGTTGTAACCCTTTCTTAGTTCTTTCATTTCCTTCACCTGTAATATAATATTGAATTTTGTAAATCCAAAAACAAACTTTAAAAGCCAGAAGAGCAAAACAGCCACTGTAACCAAGATAGCTATATCACCTTCTCGCAAACAACTCCAGCCTGCAAACATGAAAACTAATTTAAATGAGAACTGGACAATATAGACAGTACTTCCAATAAGATAGGCCTAGTTTTATTAAGTGCTTGCCTGTTCCTCCAGAGGCATAAACCAAGAATCCCATGTTCCATCTCCAACTTCACTGCAGTAAGTAAAGAAATAAGCATTTGGAGGAAATATCTCACATTTGCAGGTCACAATACAAGAGAAAAACATACTCTGAAGACAATGAGATAAGTTCAGAATTGTTCCAGAAAAAAACTGAAACTTCCTGGGAACACATATGATATGTATATGTGTGTGTATATGTGAGTACTTTTTGGTCCCTTTAAACGTAGACCAATTTGATAGTTAATTATGATCAAATCTATGAAGTGTAAGTAACATTAATTTGTTTAAAAAAAAAAAATAGAAGAATAAACATAATTTTATTTACAAAAACTAGCTGATGCAACTGTGTGTGGTTTAATTATGACATTTACATGTTTTAGTATCCATGCCCTGTAAATTCCGTGATCCTGTCAATTTGCGTGCAAGGAATCATAGACTCCTAATGTAGATAGATAAATATTTATACTGATATAATGAGTTAAGAGTGAAAAGTCAATTAAACACTTTGTAGGAAACAAACATCAATTATATCTATCCTTTCACCTCCTTCAACTAGATGACAATAGGAATAACACATTTGCAAACGACTCATAAGACAAGGTATTAAAAGCATCTAGTCATGATTTATCTTCTTCTTACAAAAACTTTTATTTAATTGTATGCTTGCAATTTTTTGGTCTATAATCAAATCTATGCAGATGCACCACAAGGTCCACAAGAATTGAATAGGATTATATTTTATACAAGCGTACATGCAATATCCTTCAGTGCCAGAGAATTTGCCCAATAGCTTAGTGAACTGTTTAACTCCTCGATTAGAGCACTGATCTCCAATGCCTGCCATAAAACATTAGAATAGAATAATGACTACAAATATCAACCACATAAATATAACAACAAGGAGAAGGGAATAAACTTTTTCACACTAATCTGCTAATCCATTAAAGATAAAAAGCTAGGCATTACATCTAAACAGTATCAAGGTAGATATAATAAATAAAAGAACACACTAAAATGCTCCTGTATAAATACTTTTAATTGTAAATATACAAGGTCGGAAACTTTAAGAGAGGAATTGCATTTAAATCCAATTAAAAGAATATTAAATTCAGGACTAAAACAGTTTGCCAAAAATAATAATTGGTCCACTAAATTCCACAGCTAATTAAATGCACGAGTTAAAAAGGTAAGAGGAGGACATAATAATAACCATTATCATCTATTGAAATTCGTATTGTGTTACCATAAGCAAGTATTAAAGAAATATAAGTAGACCTATATAAATACCACCATAGTAAAATCCATTCAAAATACTAAATTAAACACAGTTCAGGGTTTCATTCTCTGCAAAATAACCTAGCATCCCACCATTCTATGCATGTTCGATTCTAGAGATTATGCACCATTAGATGATTCGAGCAAAAGAACATACTGTATAATATGCAATCCCACCATAATGATTGTTTTTCACCTTTTGATTTGTATGACATATCACTAAACCAACAAAAACATTTGTTGACACAGCTAGCGGCAACTCTAAAAATCTACTCTATACTGAAAAGGTTCTAATTTAAAGAGTTTTTAGCGATGCCAACCTCTACTTGTCTCCTAATATAAACAATTTGCAATAAACATAACTAAACAAGCATAAGCCTTCCTTTAACTTATTTTTCCTTCTGTTTAGTCTCGCTTCAGAAAGCATGGCTCACTTTATACAACTAAAAATTTATTTTCATAAATTAAAGGAGAGGATTTTCTAGGACCTTCTGCTCACATGCAAGTGTGCAAGCTTTCCTTGAAATCAAATCAGTCAAGTAGGGTCAAGTGTGGTGTGTGCAAGCAAGAGGTGACATTTTATCATTTATGACTGCCATTCTTCAATTGGTGAGAACCCTCTTGCTCTGTATGCTATTTTCTTCACTTTTTCATCAGCAACTCGCACTATATTGAGTTTGTGATGTACCTACCAACCCCCTAAATTATGATTTTCGTAAGCTACCCAAAGGGTTTATTCGGCTTTCATTAATTTTAAGATAAACAGAGGAAATTCATGAACTGTAGCAGGATTTTTTAATATGTCTATTCTCTGGTACCTTCCTCTTAACTCTTGTTATATCACCACTTATTCCAAAAGCTTAAGTTAATAGGAAGAAGTAAATTTAATCAACAATTTAATAGTCCTCCTCACATGGGGGTTCAAATTAAATTTTAATAAGTGAGACTCAACACATGAATTATTTAATTGAAATGGAGAGTAAATGACGAAGTTAAAGTTTGAACTCAGAACTTTTGGCTTTAATATTATGTTAAATTACCACTTATCCCAAAAATTTAAGCCGATGAAAATAGATAAATTTGATCATTGAATCAACAATTTAACAATCTTTAACAAGACCGTGTTAACTCAAATATAGGGATGCTTGATGTTTTTAGTTATCTTAATTAGTAAGAGACTTCTTGAAACATAATCTTGACGTCACCTGTTAGATAAATTAGAACAAATACTCCTATTCAAATATATCTTATTGCAACCAAATCTACTGATATATTGCTCCCAAATGATCAAATGAAATGAAGACTCGCTTCATTTCTCGCTTCAATAGTCAGCTTTACACTTAAGACAAGCATATACACGCGTGTATATACCAATCACAAGACGATACTTACTTCACAATCTACCAAAAGCTTTAATTAGTAGCGGTGTAGCAACAAAGACATCAATTATTCAAAGCTTGTAGGTCAAACGCCAAAATAAAATAATAATAATAAGTAAACAGTAACATCCAAATACCCAGCAGGAAAAGAAAAAGAAAACCCCATAATACCACAAATCAAAAATCTGATTAAGAAGAAACAGAGTATTGGAAAAAGTTACCATGAAGTACTATGAAGGGTATGCACTGTGAAAATGGGATTGTTACGAAAACCCAGATGAAGATGGAGGCAATGACCGTTAAGGAAGGGGAAGCCATGAACTTTATGAGCTGTACTTGCAAGAAAAAACAAAATGATTAAAGGGAACGGAGATAACTCCAGGAACTTTTGGAGGATTTTTCTTTTCTCGTTTAGGGTGTCATGGTAGTTGATTGGCGAAGAACTCTGAAAACACGGGAGGGATGAATCTGATGGCACGCGGCACTGCTGCTTGCGCTGTAGTACCATTTATTCTCCTAATCACGTTCCTTCTTCGAGTCACACCAATCGGTAAGATAGGATTGGATTTTTGTGCCGCAATGTTCTTGTTTGTTACTATGTGGGCTATTTATGTCAAGTTCATTTAAGTTGCTGGTGGAAATGAAGATTACAGATTGAAAAAAAAAAAAAAAAATCAATTTAGTCTAAGGGGAAAATGGTTCGGTGATCTCATGTACGGACTTTTATCAAATAGGAATACTATTCTTAGCCCCCATTTGTTTCCATCCATTTCACAACTCCCAACCTCACATGGTTTAAGACTTTCATTTTGTTTTGGAGAAAGTATACATATTCCCTCCAGGTTTTGCCCCCTGCCTTAGAGATTATTGTCCCCCTAAAATTTTTTAAAATTTCTCTAAAGTTTATGTTTTTTATGAGTTCGTTTCCTTAAAATTAATGTTTTTTTTTTCCCTAAAAGTTCTCTTTTTAGTTTTGTTTCCCTTCATCTCAAATCCTGGCTCCACATGTGATATTGCTCGTGTGGCTTGACGAAACTCCCTATGGCCTTTGGAATCTATGGCTTTCACCTTTCCCAATATATTTGTTGGGACAGTTTCTGAATCCGACTTCACGTGGTCCTGCGAACAGAAAAAGATTAGACACAAGAGCTTGCCGGGGGTTGCCGGCGGGGGATAGCTCCGATGTCTAAGTCAATTTTTTCTTAAGAAATTGATCTCCACCAAGACGGCTTAGAATGAACTTTTTTGCTATTGAGTTACGTACCTGGCAACTGAGCTCTTTTCCCCTTTTATATGATGACGGATTTCCCGAGATCATTTAATGACCTCCTTACTATGGGACCTCAAGCTTCCCATTTCTTTTTCGGACCCATGCTGGCCAATAAAGAGTCTGCCAGGTGTTACACAAGTATTGGTCTACGACATGTAAGTTCTTGTTTTCAGGTCACATCAATCAAATTCCTAGAGCTGGCGTACCTTGAAGATATGTAGGGACGGGACTCGAGGAAGGCCCGCTTTAAATGCGGGCCTTAATTAACCTTGTCCCTTCCCCATCAAAATCCATCATGAGCTTTAGCTGGAAAACCGAACCGAACCGAACCTCGAGATGTAACCCCCAATAAGCCAACTGAACCTCACAACTTCGGTCGGCCATCACGCGGCCTTGGGCCTTTCGCCTGTTAACCGATCCTTAAAGGGGGAGATTGGGCCTTCAATAATTTTTTGGACCCAGCCCCCAACAATGTTGGATCGGGTCAAACTAATCATCTCTCCAAATTATTTCCTTGACATCCAAAGTATAGATATTCATAAATTCCAAATTTTTGCTACAGTACTCTATGATATGTTATGGTTCTACAGGAACAAGGCCTACCATGATGGTCTCCTCTTTAATGCCCTAGTAATCTCAAAAAATATCAATAAGATTAGTTCTCAGCACATTACTGCTTGGGCTCAAAAACATATCCTAATTGAGATTTGGATTTCACCTCCAGCTTTCGGGTTTAAGATCAACTTTGACACAACTATCCGGAATTCTCATTCAGCTCAAGCTGCAGTCTGTCGAAATCACCGTGGCTACATAATCCAAATGATGAATGAGATTAATCCTCCGTGCGGTCCAAATTATGGGAAAACTATTGCTGCCCATCTAGCAATCTCTCTAGCTTCCTTTCTAAATTTAAAGAAAGTCATCTTTGAAGGTGACTCTCAGATGGTTGTCTCTGTTATGATTCAACCAAATTTATCTCAAAACTGGCGTATCCCCCTCGTAATTAACAACATTATTGATTCTATCTGACTGGCCTCCTCTTGAAAGCTCGAAAAATCAATAGAAGTGCAAACTTCTGTGCTCACTCTGTAGCACACTGGTCTGTAGCTAGATTTTTTTTTTCTGGCCGCATTCTCATCTCTCTCTATTCCTCCATTGTAAGTGGGAAGGTCTCTCCTTCTTGCTCTTCCTTTATTTTATCTTAGGCTTGTTTAGTTCTCGTTTGTACTCACAAAAAAAAAAAAAAAAAATTGGTTCCAGCTTTGCCTCCTCAAACTAACACTGAATTTGCAATATCCAAAAACTAAAGATTTTATTAATGTCCTCCAAAATTACCAAAAATTTGCAATATACTTCCAAATGACAAAAATACCCCCCCCCCCCCCTCCACCAAAAAAAAAAATTGAAACAAATGACTAAATAGAGGTGGTTTGACCATCCCCTTTGGCACGCCTGGGGGTGGCCAAAACCACCCCCAACTGACCAAAGGGTGATTTGGCCATCCTCTTCGACCATATTTAGGTGTGGTTGAACCATCCCATAGTTATTGGGAGTGGTTCAACCACCTTCTCAAATTTGTTTTTCTTTTTATCAGAAAATAAAAATGATAATAAATATAACATAAGTAATCAAAAGTAACATAAGAAAGATAGCTCTATCGTTATTGGAGCTATTTGTTTTTCCATACACTCTTACTTTCATCCATGTAGTCTGCTCCTCAAGAGTCAATAGATCATCAAAATGGTAATGGTCTGAAGCTGTAATTGTTAAAGACCGCGACACAAAGATAAGATGGTGACTAACTGAAGAAAATATTAGTTGTTTTCAAAAGATGTAAATAATATTGCAAAATCCCTAGCTTCCCCTAATTTTGACATCTAGGGGCTGATAGTAAGCAGTAAAATTACATATAACATTCTTCTGGTGAGGAAGGATAAAATTAATCTTGTGCTTGACACAACAAGTGTTGAAAGCATTAATTGTTTCAGTAATAATGTGTTGGGTATTCCAATTAAAAAAAAAAATGTTTGTGATATATTTTTCATTATTATAAAACTTAAATTTGACCATGAACCACCTCCCAAAGGCTACTGGGTGGTTTGGCTCCACCCCTTGTTCTAATATTTTTTTATTTTATTTTATTTTTTATTTTTTGAATTTATAGGAATATTTTGTCTTAATAATTTTTTTTTTAAGTTTATTTTTGTCTATTTGCAAGACAAAAGAGGTACATCGTAAATTTTTAATGAGTCCTGGAACTACTGTCACATACCTTCAATATACCGCGACACCAACTACTCAAAATCCACACAAAATACCAACTTGTAAAACTCTAACGTATACTCATCCACAGTTCGAGACCCCTACCTTAGATTCTACAGTTGTTGGTATTTGGTCTACACATAATTATTGAGCAAGAATGCAACCCTCATATGTTTCAATAGTTTCTTCCAACTATTGATCTTCCCTTTGCCTTGCCGCACCTTGGTTTGCTTCAATTGCTGCCACCACTGTAATACCCCATGTAATTTTTTTTTTAAAAAAATAGTTTAACAATAAATCGATTTAAAAAATAATACTTTTTTTTTTTGCAAAATCCTTTCAAAATATTAAATTATGCGGGCAACAAATGATCGAAGAGATATGCTAGAACGTTTGTTAGTTGCCCTAACCAGCTATATTTTTGTCCTTACCACAAATGTTCGAAGCATAGTACACGAATGTTCGTTATGTGTCGTGTAGTTCACACCTTTCACGCGTCTGACCCACTGTAGGTTAGGTAGGGGTGTACAAACGGTTGCGGTTCCAGTTATTCCTTACAAACTGCAACCGCAACCGGGGTCTTCAGTTATTTAACTACTAACCGGTTTTAATGTGGTTTTAAACCGGTTATTAACTAGTAATTGATTTTCAAATAATAGGCATTTTGGACCATTTTTTTAATTTTTTGGGCCTCTTTTTGGGCTATTTTAAACTCATTTTTTGGTTCTTTTTAGAGCTATTTTATATTTCCATAAAATATAAATAACCATAAAAATTAATGTATACTACAACAGTATAGGTTTTTTTAAGCTTTTAAATTATTATTATTTTTTTTAATTTAATTTTTCATATATATATATATATATTGGTTACCTGGCTATTAACCGGTTTTTCTAATACCTATAATCGGTAACCGCAACCGGCCTAGGTGGTTATCCAGTTGCGGTTATTTTCAATTTTCCGATTATCTGGTTATTTGATTTTTTGATTTTTCAGTTATTAATGGTTAATAACCGCCTCGCTTGTTCATTCCTAAGGTCAGGTGTCAAATACTACCACGAACATTCGGCCTAGTCAACGAACATTCTCCTTAAAACTGTATGACCATTGGTCAATAGTATACGAACGTTCGATATTGTATCTACGAACACTCGTGTAAGCCTGAAAAATACTTTCACTTTTGGGCCACCTCCACTCAATCCCCACCCCAATACATATTCCCCCTCACCCGTCAAACTCGCCAACACCTATCCTAGCACCTATAGCTCTTCCAAAATCAAAGTTGAAGAGAGAAATTCTAGTGAGAATGAGAGTGATTTTGGCGGGATCCAACCTCCAAACCCTTGTTTTATTTTTTGCATGATAATATTTTACTTACCATATTGTCCATCATGTGTTTATAGGTTTTGAAGTAGCATGTTTAAAAGTTTATAATGTTTTTACACAAATGTTAAGTTTTTAAAATAATTACGAGTTTACGTATGAAAAAAAGTTTTTTCGATTTGTCATTGTAACGATGCAGGGAAAAGCACTAGCCATATCTACGTTATCACTCCAAAAGGATTAGTCAATTTTGGACTTTTCATAAAATCACTTATAAAGCCTAGTTTCACCTAATAATTAGGTAATGTGAGACTTAATACTCATAACTTTTTTTATAGACCACTCACTCTATGTGGGTTATTCCTTATCTTCCTAATATGGGACTGGGGTGTTACAAACTCTCTCTCTTAAACTCCTGACGTCCTTGTCAGGGCCACGTCATGCAATGCTCCAGTACCACATGGCCTGGCATTATTACTAGGTGGCTCTGATACCATTTGTAACGACCCAGGGAAAAGTACTAGCCACATTTGCGCTATCACCCCAAAAGGACTAGTCAATTTTAGAGTTTCCCTAGAATCATTTATAAAGCCCAGTTTCATCTAGTAACTAGACAATGTGAGACTTAATACTCATAACTCTTTTTATAAACCACTCACTCTATGTGAGTTATTTTTTATCTTCCTAATATGGGACTGGAGTGTTACAGTTATGTTGATATGTCCTAATATAGTTGTATGCGATTAATAAAGAGTTTGGATTATGTTAGGAATTTGTTTCCATGATGTTTTTGAATTTTTATGCATTCTAGCTCATGTACGAATGATCCATTGTCTGGGACAAATGTTTGTTTCTCGGGGAATGGAATGTTCGGCCTATACAATGAACGTTTGGTGGCTCCCAGAAAAGTATGATTAGGGTTTGAATGATAGATTAGGCATACGTGTTGCATGTTTAAAAGTCTTAAGAGTTTAAGATAATATTCTCAGTATATCTTTGGATGTGTTTTGCAGTAGTAAGAATTACGAGATGTTCGGAGAATTGGATGAGTGTTCAAGGTAAGTAGATAACTAAGTATAAAAATGTACATGTTTAAAGTGCGATATGTCAGTAGACTAAGCATGTTTTATTTTATGTTATGAGTTGTCCTCTTTACAACATGATTAACTGCTTATATTTTTATTTTGAAAATGAATGAACAATATTTGTATCATATGACATGGTACCCCGTCTTGTGCAAAAAAAGGCCATGACCTACTATTATTACAAGTTAACCTTATGGTCAAAAGATTTATTGTTATGTTTGGCCTTAGATGCAATGTTTGTTTTTGTGATCAATGCATTATTCTTCGAATAGGGTCACTGTTATGGCTTTGCAGGTAGCATGGGCCACTCGGGGTCGAACTTGGTCAGGTTGCTAGTATAAAACGGTATGTTTGTGCAATATCTGAGGCACCGATATATACCAAATATTTTTACTAGAATCCACAAATCCTGTTGAGAGTGGATTAATGTCTTAGGTAGACCATATTGTTAACATATGATATGATCTATATTATATGTAAAATATATTTCGTGTATTAAAACCCATCTACTTGATCACCAAGATTATGTAACTCTTTTCAAATAAATCAATAGTTTTCCAATGGCATAATGACAAGATAGTGTACATCATTTACACAAAAAGCCAATGTTTACGGATAAGCTTTTCTAATTTTTCTTAAGGCTCATTTCATAAACCAGTTTTATGACATTTTACTTATTAAGCCAGTGGACTTACTCAGTTACTTCTTTTACTTGTAAAATACTAAGGTGTTTTACAACATATCAGGATTCCAGGACATTGTGAGATAATGTGCTAGGATGAAGACGCCAAGTGAATAGCCCGTAAAATACCACGATGGTTTACCTAATTTGCAATTAGCTCCATGTGGTATCAAAAGAAACTTAAAGGTCCCCGAGGTATGCAAAAAAAAAAATTATTCTTTATAGTCAAATTCCGTCCATTGACTTCACATATTTTATTAGTGTGCCACGTTAGACCCAGTAAAATTGCGACATATGTCTTATTTAATTTTTGACTTTTAAAAAACACACCTCACGTTTTCCACGTCATATTATTAAAGCCAACTAGTAAACCCATATTAGGCATTACTACATGTTAGCCAACAAGTAAATTTTTTAAAAAGCCTAACACTACCAAAATAAATCCATGTTTTTGTTCTTCTTCATCTTCTTCACCCGAGTTCGTACCTCCACCAACCTTCGCACCAAATCGTGACTCATTCCCTTACTGTGTGTTCGTAAAATTCTTCTATAAAAGTAAGTGACACCAGGCAAAACTAAGATTGTTTTGACAACGTATGATAACATCGCAAATTAAGAATTGATGACTTAAAAGGGAACTTAGAAAGAGAAAAAATAACGAATAAAGAAAGAGAAAGACCATAATCGTCACAAAGAAGCAAACAAAAAATAACTTTAAAAGATTGAAATTCTATTGATACTTCAAAACTAAATTCTATATAATACAGACCTGCCTTTATATAGGCTAAGTTTGAGTACTTTCTAAGCAAAATATTTGGAGAAAAAGAAAGAAAGAAAAAACCCCTAAACTTGGAGACAAAGCAAAATACTTGTAGAGAAAGTAAAAGATATTATTCTAAAAATAATCTCCAAATATTATGCACGATTCTTTCCATTCTTGTGCACATATTTTCTTTTAAGATATTCACTGCCATTAATTTAGTATTTGACAACTTAGCTGCTATCCTCCTACATGAGTAAGGCAAGTAAAATTTAGTTGCAAACCATGCATATAATCTTATCAATCCTTAAGGAGGTGCAAAGAGTCAGTATAAGTGATATACTTGGAGGTATGAGCTCTCATCATCTGAATTTTGACTTTCCAAGTTAGGATCTAAAATTCTCACCCCTCCTTCTTTTCTCAGTTTTCTCCACTTCATTTTGCGTAGCCAATGCTCAACCAGCATCACACCTAGACCAATAAAAATTACTCTCAGGGAGCCACCGCTTACTGCTAGCAGCATCACAAATACTCAATCTGTCCCTTGACCGTGCAGCATAAGCACCCATGTGGCTGCGACATAGGAATGCCACAGATACCCACATCACCTAGTGAACAACTATCAACAGTCTCATTTGTGCCTTTCTGCGAAAAGGGATGATGCTGACAAGAACAACCACTATAGAAAGAGAGGTGAACAATGCAATGTTGTTGTTTATCACAAAGATCTTGAAAGCTGTTGTTCTGCCTGCCATTGACTTCCCTTTCATTTTTCCTTTCTGATCCACACCACATGGTGGACTAATTCCAGTAGAAAAAGTAACAGTTGCGATCAAAATGACAACTAGTGTTATTTTGTTCCTAGCATTTTGTAATGCATCCATGTAAATCTCGTGCTTTTTATTTCGGTGTCTAGTGTGAAGCTCACCTATATTGTCTTGGTTCTTTTTGTTAAGACGTTTGTGTTGTTGAAATTGTTTATATGTTTCATATTCAGATGTCTCCCCAACCTGATAGTGTGGTGATGACATTCGAGATTTGCTTCCCTTACTAAATCCAGGCGAGCCTTTGCATTCATAAGAAACCTTTTCATTCATAATGGTGATATTCAATTCATCACCTATGCAACCCAGCAATAAAGAATTCTTAGATATGATGGACAGTTGAACATTAGTTCTTTCTAGTGGTGAATGACACAACAAATCATTAATTCTTCTACCACCAAATTTAACGAATTGGGCTTCAAGATACCTATTCTTTGCACTGTACTTAGCTTGGTCGAGGATGTCGAGTATTGTGAGTCCTTTACAGTTCCGAACATTAATCTCCACTTTTGTTTTGTTGATCAAGTACTTTATTATCTGGAACAAACTTGAAATAAAGAGCACAATTAAACTTTTTTTTTTTTTTTATCAACTTTAACTTTTAGGATAAGTGATTTTGATATTAGAGCAGAAGCTCTGAGTTCGAGTCATCACTT
This sequence comes from Betula pendula, assembly GCA_900184695.1. Lineage (NCBI taxonomy): Eukaryota > Viridiplantae > Streptophyta > Magnoliopsida > Fagales > Betulaceae > Betula > Betula pendula. Next base: position 434,144 of record FXXK01000038.1, on the reverse strand, counting down.
TATATGCTTATTTCAACTAAATTTTTTAGGTGTTTGGCTTCAATTGCTAATTTGTAATGAACAATTTGAGTTCATGTATGAGAAGAAGTGTTAAAATATTGATTAAATAATAAATTCCCTTGAATTGGAGTTTTAGAAAAATGGAAGTGTAGAATATGAATTAAATAATGAAATTGGTCATTCTTATTTGTTTAAGTGATGCAAGTAGGGATGTATTTGAGCCGAGCCGAGCCGAGTTTTGGGCTGTCGAACTCGGCTCGAATACATTATTAGGAAAGTCGAACTCGGCTCGAGCTTGAGCCGAGCTTGGGATCTATGTTCGAATTCGGCTTGTTAAGAACCTAGCCAAGTTTGAGCTTGACTCGAACTCGACTATGTTCACAAGCCGAGACTCCAATTGAGCTTGAGCTGCTCGAGCTCAATTGGAGTTATGTAAATTTTTAATTTAAAAAAAAAAAAATTAGTAAAATAAAACTTCTTAACAGTCGACACCTAACTGGGCCAACAAGCACAAAACCACCATTGCACAAAGGCCTGTGACCGTGTGGGACGGCTACCTCGAGATGCTCCGTGGCCGGAGACTACCCAACGGTGGCCGCGCCACCAAAGCCAGCACCAAAAACCTCCCTCAGATTCATGCTCACCCCGCGGATCCATCGCATTGACTGCACAACGGCACTCTAATAGGCCAAAAACAACGACCCACTGCCACCACATGGCTCGGTGGCCGCCGATGCGCCAACACTGCCACCCACAGCGGCCAATGCAGAGCTCTTTCTCTCCCTCTCTTATCTGTGTTTTCTTCCTTCTTTTGTTTTTCTTCCTTTCATTTTTTGTGGCTGAACACATCTTGTGTTTGTAATTGTGCGTGTCTTGTTTCTTGTGCAAGAGAAGGAGAAGAAATATCTTCTTCTCCTTCAGCCACAGTCACACACGTGGCTGTGACATTTTCCTATTTCAAATTTTTAAGCAATATAAAGATAAAAATTATTTGTTTAATCTGATTCTAAATTTTTTCAAATAAATTATTTTTTTAGATAGCTTATGAGTTTAAATGAAAAATTAAGAACTAAAAAAATGCTAGGTAGGTTTGATACTTTTATTATATTCTAATTTAGTAATTTATACATTATATTTTTGTAAATTATTGCTAAAAAGAAATTAATATAACATATTAATTAAATAATTTAGTTAATTGGGCATATATTTCTTCAATTAGTTGGCATAATTTCAAGTAACATGATCGGCAAAATACATATTATATTTTTATTATATTATTATAATTTGAGATAGTTAATTTTGTTAAATTTAAAATCTTATATTTAACTAGTAACTTGTAAGTCTAACATATTATAATATTTTCTAGTAACATAATAACTACTAGTCTAGTACTAACATATTAATGGTGTACATGATAACTAGTAATATGTAAGTCTAACATATTATAATTATTAACTAGTAACATACTAACATATTAACTATTAACTAATAACATAAATAAGTGTAACATATAAGTTTACCAGATAAACTAATAAATAATAACATATAAACTAATAAGTATAACATATTTACTAGTTTTTTTTTTTTTTTGAATGTGAATTTCCACTTTTTTATTGATAACAATGCTTGAGCAAAAGCTCTTACAATCAAAAGCTAAAGTAATAAGCCACAAGCTTCGATAACCATAGCCCAAGGCTATGAACTTACAAGTCATAGACAAAGACAATCATATATTTATGACATAATCTTTCATACACCTATGTACAACTCCGGTTATATATCAGATCTGCAACAAGCAGATAAATTCAAAGACATAGGCAGTCCAATTCACACAAACATTATTAAAACTCTCTCAACCCGAAAGTTAGGGAAAATCACCTCCCTCAACCTAAAGGGTAAGGATAAACAGTAATAGAAATAAAATTAAAACAAACAAAAGCAAGCAACACTAAGCAGATCCACCGACTGGAAGCGGAGGGAGGCTAGCTAGTGTGGGAAAAAGAAGCGTAGGAGTCCCGGAACACAGTGGAGGGGCGCAAGAGGAGGGAAACTCTTTAAAAGTTTTAGATATGGTTTTGAGAAACCAAAACCAAAACTTTCAAAGAGCAGATTCGGGGCCATGGATGGCGGAGAAGGTAGAATCCGGCCATTGATGGAGGAGAGAACGTCGGCAAAACCTGTTGTGCTCATCACGTGAGGAAAACGAGGGGGAGGAGGAAATAGGAAAGAGATCCCTCCTCCCCCGGCCGTAACTTCTTTTGATTTCTCTCTCTGGAGCGGCTAAGGTTTTTTGAGAGAATGTACTAAAGCCCTTGTAACATATTTACTAGTTATTATATATAATAACTAGTAACATATAAATATAACATATTATAATTTTTAACTAGTACTAACATATTAAGTATTAACTAATAACTAGTATATTAATATATAATATAATATAAATCTATAGTATGTAACTATATAAGGCATATTATATAGTATAATATATAATTCTTGTCTATAGGTAACAATATATTATTATATAAAACTATAAAATAGAGACTATAATATATGTATAATGTGAGTAAATATTAAGTCTAGTACACTACATATAACTAATTAACTATACTTATATTATAATATAAGTATTGTACATAACTATAGTTAATCATGTGTGATATGCCATATATTGTGTTTTTGTATATAGTTATATACTAACTATTAAATATGCTAGTTAACAACTTAACTATATGTCATAGTACTATATATCATAGTTATAACTATAGTTAATATACACTTACACATTAATTATTAGCATATAATTATATCATTAAATATGTTATAATTAGAGAGTAGTATTTACTATTTAATATGTTAATACTTATATACTACAATTATATAATCCTATGTATGTTTATATTTGACTGGGTAAATAAATATGTGTGTTATATATATATATACGAGCGAGCTAACGATTCGAGCTGAACGAGTCGAGTTGAACTTATACAAGCTGAGCTCACAAGCTTTATCTGAGTCGAGCTGAGTTTATACGAGTATGTTTCGTTTAATATTTGGGCAGATTATTGTGTTCACAAACAGCTCATTTATTATTCGAACCGAGACCGATTCGAGTTTAACCAAGCTGAGCCGAGTCAAGTTTACGAGCAACTGGGCTCATCTAACACCCCTAGATGCAAGAGAATCAACAGCTGAGTTGTTAGATAACAAATTAATAATGTTCGAATATCTTGAGAGAGAAGATCAGTACAAGAATGACAAGAATCATACATAAGATTTGAGGATTATTTTTTAAATATATATATATTTTTTAATCTTTTAAGTTTTTTAATTTTTAATTCTTTTGCATAGCCATGTGTTAGTTTTTTAAGTTGACAAGTTGAATTCAGTTAAATTTTTGGATAGAAGATAGACGAAGGTATCATCTCCGTATTTAGCCAAAATTGAGGTACCATTTATGAATACCAAGTGAAATCGAGGTGACTAAAAATAAAGTTGTTAAATCACAAGGGGCAAAAAGGTATTTAACCTTAGTTTAAAAGTAACTTTGGTAGTTTTGTAAGGAATATAAATATTTCACAAGTTTATTATTATTATTATTATTATTATTATTATTATTATTATTTTGTAATTGTTGCCTAGACTTCGGCCGAGAATGTTTGTTTCAAAAGAAAAAAAATGAGCAACAGACTTTGTCAGGTGTGCTGGTGGGCACCACTTCAATCCTCAGTAGAGTATTTTAGAGAAAATGGAATAGAGAATACTAGCTAGTTAGCTGATCCAAAAATCTCCTCCATTTGGATCATTTCCAGTTGGTTTCAACGGGAGAGGAGTCAGTCCCTTATAAATTGAGGGTAAAATTGTCTTTTCAACTTTTATAAGAGACCGGCTCCTCTTCTGTTGAAACCATATGGAGAGGATCCTAGTCTACCTGCAATGACTGCTTGTATTTATAAGAAAAATATTAGGAGGTTTAAATGTTTTACTAATAAATAAGCACTAAAATGATGTGTAGCTTATTCATTGGAAATTATCAAAACAATTAATAAAAAGAAATGCTACGGGTATAATGAATAAGCTTTACATCATTTTAGTAAAATATTTTGTGAGTTAAATATAATATTTTTGTTAGAATGTTAGTTACGGGTGCTCCCTCTAACCATCTACCATGTGTTGTGGTCCCATTAGAGATGTTCATTAGTAGAATATACCAAATTCCATGTTGAGAATAAATGACGTAGTTGATGACGTGGAGAGGAATTAGGGCTGGCAAAACGGGTTGGCGGGTCGTGTTCAGGTTGACCAGCTAACCTGATAAGCCTAAACCCAAACATGACCCGGTTAGTTGACGGGTCGTGTCGTGTCATGCCGACCCGACTCGACAAGTTATTTGGGTTGGGTAAACTCGACTTGACCCGGATTAAGTAAGCTTGGATTAAAAAAAATTCAGGAAATGACCCGGCCCGGCCCGACATGACCCGTTTAGGTTCGTTTCTAATTTCTTTTACATTTTTTTTTTTAAAAAATAAAAATAAACAGGTCATAAATGGGGTGACTTGTTTATGACCCGAACCCGATTAATATAAACCAAAACCTTATATTTTCGTGTCGTATCAAAAATTGCCACCTCTACCTCTGCGGTGGCTCACGCGCCACCCCTGAACCATTGGGTCTGCGAGCCACCCCAGAGGTGGTTGGCGAACCTCCAGCCACCTCTAGGGTGACCCGCGAGCCACCTTAGAGGTGGTCGGGGGTGGCATGAGGCCACCTTTAGCCACCTCTGGGGGTGGTTCGCAAGCCACCCCCTCCCCCATGGGATGGCTACCAATCAGCAGCAACCTCCTCTCTTTTTTAATTTTTCTTTAATTTTTAATTATTTTTTTTAAAAAAAATATTTAATTTTTTTTATTAAGAGTGACACATGTCGTGATTGTGTACACACAAATCTCTAAAACTAAACTCACAGTAACAATAATTCAAGTTATATTTATCATATTAAGAAGATAATTCCTTTTTACTTAAGATTTTTTATTACAAAATTAAAATAATACTAAAAAGATTATAAAAATGAAGTTATACGAACTTATTCGAGCCGAGTCAAGTTTATACGAGTATATCTCGTTTAATATTTGAATATATTATTGTGTTCACGAACGACTCATTTACTATTCAAACCGAGACTGAATCGAGTTTAACTGAACCAAATAAAAAACCGATATGAGTTTACAAGCAACTTGGCTCATCTTACATCACTAACCCCATTAATGGAGAGACTAAAAAATAGTTGGTATTACTCCGCACCACATGGTTAATACTAGCCGTTTGGAGTAAAGCCTAACGTCGGCATTAGTCCCATGGCTAGGGCTGTAATTGAGTTGAGCCGAACCGAGCTTTACAATTTTAAGACTGGCTCGTTTATGAGGATACATATTCGAGTAGAACTTGAGTTCGAGCCGAGCTATGAAATGTGTGTTCAAGACTGATTGAGCCGGGTATTCGATTGAGGTCAAGCTAGGCTATTAAATTTTTTAGTGTGTGATCTGAGCAAAGTTCAAGTTTGAGTTTGTGAACAATCTCTATACATTTTTCTAAAATATAAATATATAATATGTAACTATATAAACCATAATATACAATATAGTATATAACTATAGTCTATAGGTAATAAATTAAAAGAATATTATTATATATAACTATAGTAAGTCTAATATACTACATATAACTAATTAACTATATTATAACTATAGTATATAACTATTGTTAACCATGTACGATGTGTCATATATATAGTTATATAGTTATATATTAACTATTTAATATAGTTATATTGTTATATACTAACTATATATTAATAATTTAATATGTTCGTTTATAAATTACCTAGTTAGTATGTTAATAATAGATATAAACACACATTGATGCATATATTCATAGTAATACTATTATATATCAAAGTATTATAATTAATATGAAATACTATATTTACTTAATTAGTATAGTTAGTTACTTAGAAACTAACTATATATATATCAATCAAAGTGACTTATATAATATAGGTAACTACTTAACTATACTTACATAGTTAGTTAGTTTCTTAGTAATATTAAGTTAATTAGTATATATTAACCTACTAGACTCACGAGCTCTAAACAGGTCGAGCAAGCTGGTCTAGTCGAGCCTTAAACGAGTTAGGCTCGTGAGCCCTTATCGAGTTCTATCAGGCGAGTCAAGTATATATCATTTACTAATCAAGCGGGTTTCTACAGTATCGAGCTTTAGCTCGGGTCGAGTTTTACCGAACGGATATCGAGCGGATTGTCGAATGGATTGATTTATTACAGCCCTACCCATGGCCATTAACTATAACCAGACATTACGCCTGAGGACCATTAAAGTATTGCGTGACTTGCTTATAACGAGGGAATCCAATACTAACAAACTAAAAACAAGTCTTTTTATTATTTATTAAAAATAAAAACAAGTCTTCTATTATTAAAAAAAAAAAGGAAAAAAAATATATTTAATCTCTAAATTTTCAAATGATTTGGATTTAGTCATTGAATTTTCAATTTCAAGAAAAAGATCCTTAAATTTTGCTTAAATTTAAAATAGGTCATTTTGTTACTTTATTGTCAAAGTTTAAGTTTGTTATATGTCACATATTTCTCGTTTAACACGTTACCTTACTTTAAATAGCATTGCCGCTTCAAAAGTTGACTGCATAGAGACAAAGAAAAATGGACAATACAGAAAATAAAGAAAAAGTTTTACTTCTTAAGTTTTAAGCCAAAAAAAAAAAAAAAATGTTATCATGCAGTTTTATTTATTTATTTATGAATGACTTGTTCCGCTAATATGACATTGCATTGGAGTGCCTACATAAGCGTTGACATATTAAATGTAACATATTTAGCATATGATAATATGTTAATTTTGAGGTAAAATGATAAATGAATCTATTTTAAATTTAGACAAAACCTAAGGACTGTTTCTTTAAAATTGAAAATTGAAGAATTAAATTCAAATAAGAAGAAAACTTAAGGGCTAAATATGATTTTTCTCAAAAAAAAAAAAAAAAAAGTCTTCTCTTCATAAATGACAAAATTTAGTATTGGATTGATCGATTCAAGAACATCGTACTTGAATGTTTCAGGAACAAAGGGTGCGTTTGTTAAAACCGTTTCTCCCCAATACCATATTTTCAAAATTTGAGCACTTATTGAAACGCGTGAAACTGTACATTTTTGCCAGAATTTTAAAGTCTTCAGCCTTTTCTTCCAATAATGCCCCCAACATTCATTTTAAAAACAAAACTGAATATATACACAAATCTTGGGGCATTTTAGACCGAATTTTTTTTTTCCCCAACAAAATTGCAGATTTCTTCAGCCTTATGTCAAATCATGTCTCCTGTGCACCTTTTTAAAAAATTCTCTTATGAGTTGATGAAGATTAACAAACGGAGCCAAAATCCCTAGACATATTTCTAGCCAGGGGATATAATATTTTTGGTCCAAAACTAGGCATCCTTCAAAACTATAAAGTTGACTAGACCTTAATTTGCACTTTTTTTTGACCCAATATATATATATGTTTGATTTTTCTTTCGATCTACTGTTGTTTTCTCATGCACAATTTTGACAAATTTTGATAGCTTATGATCCTTCCTGATGGGTTTCAGGCCATGGTGGGTGGGTTGGTGAGAAACACGTAGCCGCGCAGCCTTAATTTATTTTTGAGTCAATTGACTCATTTTATTTGGAAGATGATGACCCTATTATTTTCTACTCTTCAACCATGAAACTTTTGGAAGTTCTTTTTTTATTTTTTTTATTTTAATTAAAAAAAAAAAGGGATTATCCATAAAAATATATAAGTTTAGAAGAATTTTAAAAGGGTTATGATCCATAAAAACATATCCCATTTAGGCATTTAGCTTGAACAGTAAGTGATACTTTCCCGCTTTGGTTCCATCACTACATGCATGAGTTTAGGCATATTCTTTGGAATTGGCAATGAATTACTTATTTGGGCAGGAGTTCATCCAACCTCTTCTACTGGGTTTATTACTGCCTTGTCATCTCCACTTTTGACCATTAACGTACGGTTGTTCCCTTTTCAGGGTTTTGTTCACCCCGCTAGGTCCATATGAAACTATCTGCAATCAAGTCTGTTTCTTAGCCTGCTTCAGAAACTGTCTTGTGCAGTCTTTTTCTTAGCTTTTAGCCCAATTAAAATACAGCGAGTTAACCATTTTTTTTTTTTGCCCAATTTCTTAGTTTTTAATTGTACTTATTTTTTGATCAAAATACAAAGAACTGGACATGTTGTTGCAGAGCTCGCTCACCTCTTAGTTTCTGCTTTCTTATAATAACCCTTTATCTCATATTTGAATAAGGAATAAAAAAAAAGTTCCATAAAAACCATATGATATATGATATAAAAGAAAGAATCTTCATTTTATTTATTTATTGTTGAGTTTCTATAGAGTATGATTGTTTTTACGCCTATAACCTACAAATGTAAGAAAATTAAAAGAAAAAAAAAAATCATGTACTCAAAGACAAATATAAAAGCAAGAGTGCCGAAGAAATGGTCCACTCAGACAATCTTGTGCGTAGGCCAATGGCTTGGTTCAAAGAATTTTGCGACTCCAACAAAGAGCTAAATTTGAAATTAGGGTTTGACCCATAAAGTGCCTGAATACCCTTCACGTCATCAATCTTGAGGTCCACCTTCTTACTCCGAGGACTCACGCTTGGATACATAACAGCCTCCCTCACCGAAGTATGAGCCAGCCCAAGTACATGCCCGATCTCATGGGTAGCCACGGATTCCAAGTCAACAGCCACCTTTGACTTATCTGATTTGAAATCAACGGCCCACGTCTCTGCTGCATCAAGATGGAGCCTCCCGTTCTCTGGCGAGAAAGCATGCGCCAACACTCCCAGCACCCCATCGAACGGCTCTCCGTCACCGTGATCGCCCCTATAAAACCCGATTCGAATATCCGCCGATTGGAAATCCTCCGTCTCGGTAAAATTCACCGGAATCACCGACTCCCACCGCGAAAACGCACGCCTGAAGACCGCCCGAATCTCCCACAAGCTCAAGTAATCAATCATGTTATCCTCCGAGAAGGCGTACGCCAGCGTCATCGGCGGCGAGCGGAGCCACCGAGGCCTAGCGTAAAAATACGCGAAGTGACGCGTGGTATGTGACGTATGCGAGGTGTCACTCATGCCGCACCTGGGCGACATGATAGCCGATATAGTGTCGGAGTCAAGTTTTCCGGTGACGGGCAATCCGAGCTTGGTTTGGTAAAGAACAACGGCCGATTCGAATTGGGTATCGAAGATGTCGGTGAAGTTCGTATCGGGTATCGGTAGGTAGCCGAAACGGTTGAAGTACCTCTTGAGCTGCCACATGCCACTGACGTGGCTGCCCTTCCCGACGTCTAGGAACCTGGCGAAGTCGTTCCACGTGGCGCTAGGGTGGACATCGACGGTTTTGACAGTTGATGGGTCTGGTGGGGTTCTGGCGGGAAAGGAAGGGCGGGAAAGAGAGAGAAGGAAGAGGAAGAAGAAAAAGGGGGAGAACATGTCGGAGTTATTGGGATCAGAGGTTTTGGGATTTTGCTTGAAAGGAAAAAGCTTTAGATAGTTATTATATTTGAATTAAATAGGAATTATCGAGGGTGGGGTGCTTAGAAATGATCGAAGCACAAGAAAAGACGGGGAAAGCGAAGAAGATTCTGCCGTGAGAGCGAGCCTTTCCATTGGCGATTTCTGCCTTTGATTGTGTCATGGTGGGTTAACCACACTGACTCTGTTTTTATTATTTTAGTAATAATTGTATTTTTTTTTTTAATCATCTTTTCCCAGTAAATATTGAATGAGAATTGGAATCGGATTTGTATCAAGTTCTCTCTTTCTTTTCTTTTTTCTTTTAAGATTAAAGTTGAAAATTAATTAATCATGGTTTGGTTTTTTCAAGTTTAGTTGAAGCTGACTCTGTTGGTTGACTAAATAAGCATCTTATTCTTATAATCGCTTTCTAGCGACGGTTTTATTGCTTTAACTTATAGGGTATTGATCAAGAAGACCACTTTGTTAATGTTTCCTACGCAATCACGCAATGTGTCGTACGTGTATGACGAACGTAGACCTTGAATTTGCCTACATACTTTTTTGTTTTTGGTCTAAAGGAAGGTGAAATGGCTTAAAATCCAGGAATTTTGTTAGTGTTTTTATTTTTATATTGGTTTTCCTTTTTGAATAAAATTGAGTGGCATTAGCATTTCAAACAAATTCATGGGCGGGCATTATAGCACAAGGTATTATGGTTTGATTTTAATAAAATCTTGTGGTTGGTGAAGGTAAACTTGGGACCCACAGAAAGCATAATGGTTTTTTAAGATTCATAGTGCTCATGATTACAGCCTTCACAGCCCATTGGTGATCTTTAAAATTTGTTTTGTTTTTTTTTTTGATTTTATGGTTTCTTCCTCGTTCTTCATTTATATTCTACTTGATCGATTCCATTGCAAAATTTGTGTGTCCCCCTTGCTTCTCTAAATCTAGTTGACGTATTGATTAACAGAAACTAGAACCACGTGATCATAAAACTCTTTTAGTAAGTGGAGATCAGAGAATCAAGTCGAATGTATTGGACAAGTGTTTAAAGTAATATCTAATTTTTGTGATATATTGTGGGTACTAGTGCTGTATGATAAATTTTTGTGGTCTCTGTCCTGGATACATTATTGCAATGTACCTTCATGCCACAGGGATGTCTTTTTGTTCCTCCTATATTGTCGGTCGGTTAAACTTGTGTTATTTTTTGTTCCTTCTTACTTGATTCCTGCATGCATTGCATGCTCAAGGAATATGTTGGATGGACTTAGAAGTTTACTGATTTTTTTTTTTTTCATCCCTATGTGTTGTATATTTCTGTTTTCTTTTCTGTCCTTCTCCTGGATACATTGCTGATTACTTCTGAATGCCAACATTGTCCTTTCTTTGCAAAATTGTCTGATTCTATAGTGTCTGCTAGGTGCTGTTAACTTATTTTCTCTTTATAGAAGTAAGTTAATGGGAAATGGGCGCAATTTCTGTTGGTAAAATTGATGTTTTTTGCTCGATTATTTGTCATCTGCCCTTTCCCTTCTCCCTTCCTTTCTGATCTGTATGTGCAAAACTCTATGTGATAAGACTACAATTCATTGGTGACTGTAACTTTGTAGCTTGAGCATTTGGGAGTAAAGTTTCTATATCTTTTGTGTTTTTCTTTTTAATTAGTATATAATTTGGTGGGAACCAGATCTTTAATGTGGCTATTTTCAGTTTGTACTCTTAGGTGCTGTTCCATTCCCAACTGATGTTGCCCGCCTGAAGGATCTTGGTGTTTGCGGAGTAGTCACACTAAATGAGTCCTATGAGACTTTGGTTTCAACATCTCTATATCATGTGAGTGTTTTATCCTGGGTAGTTTATGGCTAGATATCCTTTCTGAAATTTAGTAATCTTAATGGTTCATTTTTTCTGTCCACAGTGAAACCTTTTTGGCTGTTATTAGCATTGGATACACATGTTATACTTTGATGATAGATTAAAGAGGAAGTAGGTGAAGTTGATTCAGTTTTGTACTCCTTTTTACTTGAGGAGTGTCCTGTCATAATTATTATTTTGACTGTACGACTATATATAGTTTTGTTTCAAATGTGTACATAAAATCTGTAAATAATGGGTTTCTCATGTCTGTGCTGCTTCTGGAAGAAATATAAAGCTGAATGAAAGTGTATGATAGTTTAGTAAATATTTAAGAGCCAATCAAGGGTTGGAGGATGAGGTCACTGGTTTCATCTTGTATAGTTGTAAGAGTTTTATAGGTTATGAAAAATATATAGTAAATATTTAATTGAAAATATTTAATCTTTTATCCAAAGAAGATTCTGTGAAGCATTGAGCTGCTACAATAAAAATTGTCAGGTTTTTGATATTGTGCCTTGGGGTTTAACTCGTAGTCAACAAACTTAATTGATTAACTTTAAATGTGATTTGCTAATTAACATGGTGGGCCCTTTACCAGGGATTATTTTGGACATCTTAAATAATTTGAATGACTTATGAGGCCGCACTTGCTAAAATTTCTCATTCAAGTTAGGTCATTTGGAAATGAACTGGCTGAGGTCAAAGAGTGAAGGGTTTTGATGGGTGACTATATGCTGTTTGATAGTATTCCCTTTTAGAATGCTAATCAATTTTCTTTGTTTTTCTTAGTTACACATCCAATAAACACATGCGATGAGCATAGTCTTTCTCTCTCTCTCTCTCTCTCTCTCCCCTTCAAAAAAAAAAAAAAACAAAAATGTAGTTCTTCCAACACTATGCATGATACATGTGTTCGATAGTCATTTATATTTTTGTAGGGGCAGCTGTAAACTAACATCTTAAGCTTTTTGCTCAAATTCCAGGTTGTTCATCAAGTTCCTCTTTATAATGTATGATGTATTATTATAATTTTTGCAGGCTCATGGCATTGACTATCTTGTGATACCTACAAGAGACTATTGCTTTGCCCCATCCTTGGATAATATACGCCAGGCTGTAACCTTCATACATGGTGAGCATTTTTCTATCCTGCTTTGATTATGTAGAACATCATTTTTTTTTTTTTGTGATTTAGCAGAAATTAGTCTTTCTATCCAGTGACATGGGGTGGTTTGATTTTCAATAGAGTAAGTAATTTTTCCTTCTTGGAGATATTCCCTATGATCACATGACCTTTCTTATGTTGCTTTGGTGAAGAAAATGCATCTTGTGGAAGAACTACATATGTTCACTGCAAAGCTGGACGGGGTATTATGTTACCTGGTCAGTTCTACACCAAATAAAAATTACTTTAATCTATTTAAACTTTTCCACCTTTTTTGAGATTCCATTTTCTTTTATAGGTGCAACACAAGCAGATGACACCTGATGCTGCGTATGATTATGTGAGATCCATCAGGCCGAGGGTGCTTTTAGCCTCTTCCCAGTGGCAGGTATTGTTGAAATATTGGTGGAAGTTTGGCATCACATGTCAGGTTGTCATTATCTGCGATTTGGCTTTGGAAGTTCTGGAATTCTTTTTTTCTCACCCTGTGGTATAGGACTGCTTAGTTTCTTTTTCACTGGATGTTTTACCATACATTGTAAATGATTTAAGAACCATGTCGTGAAGCTTCATTTAGTTTAATTATTTGAGAGATGGTTTTTATTCTAACCTTCTAGAGGATTTGTTTGTCAAAGCTTTTTATTCCCGTCCACCAAGAATCTCATATGTACTGTAATCAAGCTAGAACGAAGGCCTCCGAGACATGAAAGATCATGTAGGATGAGGGACTTTTTCATTATTTTAGTGAAATCCTTTGATTCTGGGCAATTAGTTAATGGCATTCATTCATACGCGTGAATTGCTGTAATTTAACCCCCTTTTTTTTATCAGAAAAAAATGTTTCTTGGTTTTTCTAAGCTACTCTTTGTTGGAAATTATTACATGCTGTCCAGGAATACTACCATCTTATGGTTAAAAAAGCCCCCTTTTTATCTATACTCACATGACTGATATAATTATGAAAACCCCAGGATCAGCAGCTTCACAATATCTCGTTGCATTTGATGATGGATCTGTAATTGTTGTAACAGAATCGGATCTTGAAGGGTACGACTCAAGTCTTGATTCAGGGATATGGGCAGATTTAAGTGTGGTCTACGGAGTCCGAGTTGCTGATAAGGCAGCTCTGGCGAGAATCTCATGCCTATGGTTTCGCTGCCGTTCGCACCAGAGGATTTCAGGGGAGAAGCTGGGCAGCGAGAGGAGCTGCTTGATCAGGGCTGATCATCTGGGAGGCATTAGTGTGGACATCCACATCTACTGAGAAATGAACCTCCGAAGTTGCATAGAAGATGTGTTTGATAAGTTTCTCTCCTTTCACATTTCCTTTCTCGTACAGAAAAAAAAGGCAAATAATGTTTGCATTAGGCAGACCTGAAGCTATGGTCTCCCCCACCCCCTCCCCCCTTGTAAATTGAGTTGTTACTTTTGTCTTGAATCAAATTGTAAGAAAGATGAGCATTATCCCCGGGGAAAAATATAGATGTCTCTTACGTTACCCGTAATATGTGGAAGTATCAACGTAATTTCATAGTCATTCGTTCTAAATGCTACATGAAGAACATAAGCCAGATGAAGGAACGGAAAGACTTAAGATGTAGAAGATCATAACATTACTGATTCGGAGATTATGAGCCGACTAAATAATGACAATACCAATGGAAGATTGCATCCATAGAATTGAAAGGAGGGGTTTTAGCACTGTGAAGTGCCTCCAAAAACATGTCACTTGCACTCATAGTGGAACAGGGTACCAGGAACCGGAACAGATGTCCCAAAAATGCTTATCATCAGTGCGGGCGTATTCCCAGAAACATGCAGTGTCATGAGCTTTGGTTTGCAGAATAATGGGAAAAAGAACAGTTCCTAGTGGTGATAAACTAGCATATGTATAGATTTATGCTTGCACATTTGCAACTTAAGAGTCACCAAAGCAAGAACTTGAAAGTTTCTTTCAAGACATCACCACTATAGGAGAGAGGGAAAAGAAGTAACATCATCTGGCGCTGTAGTCGGTTGACAGTCTAATTTTGGAGGCAATTGGTGCCAAAATCTTCAACTATCTCGAAGTTGTTTCCAGTAATTTTACAGTCAACTCAAAACTGGGGCCTTATATTATTATGACATACGGCACTAGTGAGGCATCAAGAAAATACTCGACAAATCGACCCAGTGGTGGAAGATGGAGAGACCTGAAGAGGTGGTGAAAAGTGAAGAAGGAAGTTGATGATGCCTGAAAAGAGCATCAAGTCTTTTAATATAGTGAGGCATCAAGAAAGAGTACGAAAATAAAAAAGCAATCTGATTGATAATATGAACGTTACAAGAAAAGAACTTATCCTTCCTTGTCTTTAACCTTGAGGTCCGCAGAGGTTCTGACTGATAATATGAGGCATATGAGATCTCATGCCTCTCATGCCTATGTTATTGGAAGAGACATAGTCCATTGCATGTATTTATGAACACATATAAATTTAATAGAATGTTTTGGAGAAAAAACAATTCATGTCCAAGTTTCCAACCACATATCGTATTTCTGTAGGTGCACTGCACTTTATTATTTGAAGTTTGAAGAATGAGGGATATACCGGAATTGAGATTCACAATAATTATTTGTCTGAATTGTAGCAATTTGGGTGGATAGGTAATTCAAGAGAGCCCGTATTAGACTTACCTATTCAAATAAATTTTGGACTATCCAATCACTTATCTGGACAAGTGAGTCCCATATGAGACCTCTCACATTATATAATTAAATTGCTCGTAATTTAGACAAAAATTACCGTGCATTCGGGTGTATTTGAGATTGCGTTTTTTTAAAAATTACGATTTGAAAATGTAGATGCGTTTTCAAATCGAAGGTAAGGAAATATTTTTTTGAAAACCTATAATTTTAAAAGGCTAAATTACGATTTTAAAGGTCAAACTGTAATTTTATCAAATACTTAACTACGTTTTTAAAAATCACGTTTTCAAACCTAACATTTGAAATCATTATTTTTAAAATTACAATTCTAAACGGACGGATATACCGTTAGGCTCTTAGCATTACTGAGGGAACAGTTGACGAAAGGCATTTATATAGGACGTTATGCTATTCCTATGGACGATGACGCCATTGCAATTGGAAAAGCAAATCTAACAACTAATTTCTAAACTGCCATTCATTTCGACTTTCATTGTGTGGCATTTCACAATGGACTCTAAAATAGCAAATTATTATTATTATTTTTTTAAAAATTTTAGCTAATGACTTTTTCAAATGCACTCTACATCCCATTATCTATTATTTCACTATTTTATTTAAATAATTTTTCTTTATTTTTTCTTTTATTTCATTTTCCCAACATATACTTGCTGATCTCAACATAATCAGATTCTGACATCATATCAAAATTATATTTTGGATATATTCTAACAAGATACAATCATAGATGATGGTCAATTTGTTAAACCAAAGGGAAAAAGAAACAGGCAACATAGTTTTTTTTTTTTGTAAAAAAATAATTATATGAATGCCAATAAACAGGCAACATGCAGTGCGCACTCAAATTCTCTCTAGTACCAGATATGCAGAATCCTTTTAACTATACATAATCAAGCAGTATTTCATTATTGTAAAACCAGATATGTCCTTGCATACTGATCAAATGTTTCCACAATCATAGAGCATATATCAATCATATGGCGAGTATGTTGATAAGCTTCACCGGGAGATGGTGAGGCCAAACAAAAAAAAATTCCAAATCAAGGACAAGGCAATGGCTCTTTGAGGCCGAGAAGTTCACTGATGAAACTTGTAATTGAAGAGGGCCACCAATAGGATGATAATCCTTTGACTATCACATTAGTTGATGCTTTCTCCTCAAATTGAGACACAATTTGCTCTCTCTCAAAACTCTTTCTTGACGCTTTATCCTCCAAATAGGGCACAATATACTTTTTCATATCGCTTTTGGAGATCCCAAGATGATTTCCCGAAACACTAACATACTTGACCCTTCCAGCTTCATCTAAGGTTTTCAAACCAATCCAGTCCTCAATGTAAAGCTTTGTCTGCACAAAAATGAGTGTCAAAAACTATGATCCCACACAAACGAAAATGTTTTAATAAAAATGAAGGTGTAAATTGTTTCAAGAAAATGTCAATGATGCTTTTACTATGCTGAATTTCTGGTTTGCACTGCAGAACAATCAACAATGTGCTAGCCCTACATCATGAAATATAATTTCTAAAGCCAATTGGTTTTCATTCTCTGCTACAAATTCCTTCTAAAAGTTTAGACAAGCCTTAATTAATTGTCCACCTCGAGACTAAATGCAATGCCCCATCAATCTATTGTTACGGATAGTCTGACGGTTTCCTTCATGTTTTCAATCTTGTGAAAGAAATATTAAAATGCTATTTAGGAAACTGTTATTCGACCACTGTACAACTTGATGATGTAACAGTGAGAAATCAACTTTTGAATTAGCATTTGTTAAAAACAAGAAATAATCAATGGCTGATTTTTGGTGCCACATCATCTCAATTGTATAATATCTACTTAAATAACATTACTCTACAAGAAATGGTCAAAACAAGATCTTCCCTCTGGTGCCAGGAGGGCTCTAGTAGCATTTGTTGTTTTTCTAGTAGTTCTAATCACCAATGTCTCCCCTAGTCATGTTTTTGTCATGATATATAAGTTGCTAAACCATTTTCGCTATGTAATTCCATGTCAGCAAACATTAAAATTTGGAAAGTAACTTCAGTTATAAGATAAAAACAAAACCTGCTGTGGAGGTAAAACTGGATTGAAGGCTCCATCTGGGTAATATCCAAACCAGGCAGTTTCCTTAGGTATCAAAACAGTGTCTTGCTCAAACTGTTGAACATACAAAAATAATACAGAGAAGGTTGAGAAATGCTTAATAAGCTAAATTTGTATTATTTCAGAAAATCTAAGAAATCTGAGACGAGCAAGAAATGTTGGTAAATGGAATAAAGCTCTCCAACTTACCATAATAAGCACCAAGTTCTGTAAGCTAGTGAACTGTTCCTTGTAAGTGGAGTTTTTCTCCATAGGGAGTTCATTGTTAAGCTTTGGAAGAAATCTGCATTTCTCTAAATAGTCGGAGATAGCCTGGAAATTACATATTTGATTCTGATGTTTAGGTTTTCAATCAGGAATGAGAGAAACATGATAAGGTGTATAGTTATCAAATCACCCATATGGTGCAGTGATTATATGACAAATGGCAAGAAAAACCACCTATTTCTTTTTTCACTATTAAAATTTAAGCGAAGTTTGATCCTTTGACGGACAGAATTTTCAAAAAGAATATTCAGCCAAAAACAATTGAAAAGAGGTGGGCTAGAATGTATTGCTAAGAGAAGATTATGGAGTAGAAAAGCTTCACTGCAGCATCCATAATGCTCCATCAGCTTACACTACTCACATTTGGTAATTTAAGATAACCACTGGGAGCTAAGTGACCCTGCAATTCCAGAAATCAAAGTGTCATGCATTGTGAGACATCCTAAAGAGAATTGTATTTGATAGTGAAATAGTCACAACAAGAAAGATCTAAACTCCAATAAGGAGTTAAAAACACCATAAAAGTAAATAATAATAATAATGATACTGTAAATTGAAGAGAGCTCAGGGACAGATTTATACTTGGATATACTCGCTATAGATCTCTCCCTTGATCAATTTGTCTGCAATAATGCATAAAGCACCAGACTATAAAAGCAAAAAAACAATATAAGAATATTAGACAGAGCTGAAGTTCGAAGAAATTCAAATAAGAATATATATGTTCCTTACATTGTCAATCGGTGTGATAGTCATTTATTCCCAGGTAAATATCATTATCACGGTGACACACATTAACAATTAAATTAAAGGTTCGCAAAATCTAACAGATTAATACATATTATGTAGAGACTTGCCATTATCCATGAAGTGAAAGTTCAGAAGTACTCCAAACTTGACTTCACTGAAAATGTGCACACAAGTGATAACCTTAACAACAATAGATCTTTGTCCTGAAGGTGCCCTACTCTAACTGAAGCCTTAAAACATTATGTTTTCAAATTACTAAGGTTGTGATTCAGTGAAATGATGTAGGGCAGCTGGTAAGACCTAGATAAACACAATAAGCACATAGGAAAGTGCTAGTCCAGTCGGACTCTTACAAGTGCACAAAGAGAGCAATGAAAAAGTTCTGTAAATAGATTTGTCCAACATTATACTCAATTAGAACTCTAAAAATCAATAATAATATCAAGGAGAAGAAAAAAAATTAGTATATGAAGTGGTAATGATGGAAAGCCATGATGATACTTACACCACACAGAGGAACAGAAGCAGTACCGGCATGAGGCCCTCCTAAAGAGATTAAATTCTCAACCTGTATCAAAAATTAAAAGGGATTCATTTCTTTATACCCAAACATGTAAGAAGATAAAAAAGCTAATAGAAGAGTAATAGTGGTATTATATAAAAGACATGCACTAAACTAAAAAAGAGAGGATCTGTAGATAGTTTTGTGAACCTATGCAAAGAAGACTAATAACAGTATTATATAGAAGATATGCAGTAAACTTTTTTTTTTTTTAAAAAATGGATCTGTACATAGATTTATGAACCTATGCAACATATGCTGAGAGCGCGCAAGGATGAGACACCCCATTTACACTAGCAAAGGAACTCCATTTTTCCCATATAAACAACTTAAACAAGAAAACAGAACACTTTCATTCCACAGCTGAAAATGGAGAAAAGAAATAACGGTCAATAGCTCAAGTATGATCAACTAGAACGCTGGATGGCAATAACAGCATAATAGAGATGACAAGATAGTTATTTACAGTATTTCAATTTTTTCAAAATAAATAAATAAATCGGTGCACTTAGACACAGAGATTTGATTCATCTATCACCAATACATCTCATTATCATTTCAAATTGCACAGCAGATTGATACTCATGAGTTTCAACTATCTTTATATTTGTTTAAACTGCACACAGAATATGTGGTTATAACCACCTATTCCCATCTCCCATCACCAAAGAGGTCAAAGAAAAAAAAATGTTGAAGGAGTAAAAAGAAGAGAAGCATATTTATTTCTTCTGAAGTTTTCCAAAAACTCTATACATAAATGTAATGGATTTATATCTCAAATTATAATTACCAGACAAATAATGAACTTACGAACACCATTCAGTATGCCTTCAAACATATTAACAATAATAGGGTATATACAGATATAGTCAAAATATGAAATCATTATAACAACAATTCATGCAATATTGAACAAAAAATTTAGAAAACACTAAACCAGGAAAGTTTATATTGAAGACTGGTTCTTACAGGAGGTCCTCCATGGCAAAATTGTAAAACGCCTCGACCTATTAAATTACCCTGTTAAATCAAACAAACATTAAGAATGAGAACCAGTATACAGAAAATACCTGAGAAGCAAACGGCAATATAAAGTGATTAACTTAATAATAGGTAGTTTGCCAACATGACAAATTGATTCAGCACATACTAAAACAACATTTTTCTTCCCTGATAAGAGTAGAGAAACATTAAACCCATTCCTAAGTATACTTAGCATGATAGGAGATCATCCTACCTAAAGCCAAAAAGTGAAAACTAACAAGTATATCAACATTGTTTTTCCTTTAGCAAGATCACCTAGAAACATGTCAAGAAGAGCTTAACTGCAGCAATCATCGTTGACAAAAAGCACAAATTTTCACCTAAAGTTTGAACATAATTTGCTCTGAAAGTTCATTAAAGGTATAAAATTGAATTGAGATGGTGTCTAAACAACATTTGTAGTTGCGTAAAATAAGCAGAGCAAGGAAAACAAATACACCCATAAGGAGTGATACAATTCAGGTTGGAAGTAGTACAAATTCAAGAGGAAGCTAAGCACCAAAAAGAAAAGCCACTACAGGCAGTTAAAAAAGACAAGATTGTGTATTATTTACTAGAAGGGTATGATTTTCAAAGAGCAGAAAGGTAAAGAAGGAATTCATGAAACTGATTTAAGTTGTTGGGAATTGATTTTGTACAAAGAAAAAGAGTTTGTCAGCAATGACTAACTCATTCCATTTACAGTAGCCAAGGAAATTTGACATAAAATCCTCAATTTCATTAGTAACTGTTGGGTATAATAAACTTACTTTACTACGATAAGAGCTGTGGACATAAATTGGTTTCTCATTTTTGAGAACATGTGAAATTATAGGAAAGGAACCAAAAAGGACTTTGCCAAGCTGAGTGGGCTTTGTGATTTAGGGTGCACTTAAAGAAGCTATACACAACTAATTCCTTACATGCTAAAATATATCTTACATGTACAAGGTTATGTTGTTTCATGAATCAACTAGCAGAATAGGGTGCACGTGTGAGCGAGAGACACACACACACTGTGTTACTCAAAAGAAGCAAATTTATTTTGCATCATCAACTGAAAAAAGGATGATGAATTTGAACATGGATATAATCCAGGAGTTAATGCAGTTAACTAAGGAAAGAAAGACACGAATATAAATAAACCTAAAGGAAATCCTAGATCAATACCCCGAACAGTACACTTAGATTTATTGGATTTGTTGCTAAAATATCGGTATTAAACCCGAAACAACCAGCAGATGACCAAGTCACAGAGAACTCATACCGTGCGTTAAGCTATAGAAGGTAGGTGTAGCCTTTAAGGCGAATAACTCTTTCTGTGCTGTTCAAACGAAAAAAAGGGGGGGTTGTCTAGTCTATCCTAAAAAAGAGGGGAATGCACATTTGCTTGAAACAGTTCCCAAATAACCATTTTACTTCTACAAGCAGTATTTTATTGAAGACTTAAAAGTTATTACTCAACAAATAAAAATTTTGAGACATGGGTACAGGACCCTTTACATGTAAGACCCATTGCTCATGCAATTTGGGATCCTCTGCTTTCAGCAACTGGTAAGCCGCAGCTGTTCTAGAACTGTGAGATTCTACTCTATATCTTGTTCTAGAACTTAACAAAAGTTTACCAAGCTTCAGTCTTGAAATTCCTCCATTTATTTAAAATTAGATTTGAACTTGAACCAGGGATAGGGGATTTCTTGGGGTATTAAATGACACATAGTACGATATAGTCAATAACCAATAAACAAATAGTCATTACATAGATCATGTTGCACTACAAAGATGTTTGAAACAGGAAAAATCTAATCCTCATAAATCACCTGGGAGAGACCAACTATGTTGTAACCCTTTCTCAGTTCTTTCATTTCCTTCACCTGTAATATAACATTGAATTTTGTAAATCCAAAAACAAACTTTAAAAGCCAGAAGAGCAAAACAGCCACTGTAACCAAGATAGCTATATCACCTTCTCGCAAACAACTCCAGCCTGCAAACATGAAAACTAATTTAAATGAGAACCGGACAATATAAACAGTACTTCCAATAAGACAGGCCTAGTTTTATTAAGTGCTTGCCTGTTCCTCCAGAGGCATAAACCAAGAATCCCATGTTCCATCTCCAACTTCACTGCAGTAAGGAAAGAAATAAGCATACGGAGGAAATATCTCACATTTGCAGGTCACAATACAAGAGAAAAACATACTCTGAAGACAATGAGATAAATTCAGAATTGTTCCAGAAAAAAACTGAAACTTCCTGGAAACACATATGATATGTATATGTGTGTGTGTACGTAAGTACTTTTTGGTCCCTTTAAACGTAGACCAATTTGATGGTTAATTATGACCAAATCTATAAAGTGTAAGTAAAATTAATTTGTTTTTTTTTTTTAAAAAAATAGAAGAATAAACATAATTTTATTTACAAAAACTAGCTGATGCAGCTGTGTGTGGTTTACTTTGACATTTACATGTTTTAGTATCTATGCCCTGTAAATTCCGTGATTCTGTCAATTTGTGTGCAAGGAATCATAGACTCCTAATGTAGATAGATAAATATTTATACTGATATAATGAGTTAAGAGTGAAAAGTCAATTAAACACTGTGTAGGAAACAAACATCAATTATATCTATCCTTTCACCTCCTTCAACTAGATGACAATAGGAATAACACATTTACAAACGACTCATAAGACAAGGTATTACAAGCATCTAGTCATGATTTATCTTCTTCTTACATAAACTTTTATTTAATTGTATGCCTGCAATTTTTTGGTCTATAATCAAATCCGTGCAGATGCACCACAAGGTCCACAAGAATTGAATAGGATCATATTTTATACAAGCGTACATGCAATATCCTTCAGTGCCAGAAAAGTTGCCCAATAGCTCAGTGAACTGTTTAACTCCTCGATTAGAGCACTGATCTCCAATGCCTGCCATAAAACATTAGAATAGAATAATGACTCTACAGATATCAACCACATAAATATTAACAACAATGAGAAGGGAATAATCTTTTTCACACTAATCTGCTAATCCATTAAAGATAGAAAGCTAGGCATTACATCTAAACAGTATCAAGGGAGATATAATAAATAAAAGAACATACTAAACGTTCATGTATAAATACTTTTAATTGTAAATATACAAGGTCAGAAACTTTAAGAGAGGAATTGCATTTAAATCCAATTAAAAGAATATTAAATTCAGGACTAAAACAGTTTGCCAAAAATAATAATTGGTCCACCAAATTCCACAGCTAATTAAATGCACGAGTTAAAAAGGTAAGAGGAGGACATAATAATAACCATTATCATCTATTGAAATTCGTATTGTGTTACCATAAGCAAGTATTAAAGAAATATAAGTAGACCTATATAAATACCACCATAGTAAAATCCATTCAAAATACTAAATTAAACACAGTTCAGGGTTTAATTCTCTGCAAAATAACCTAGCATCCCACCATTTTATGTATGTCCGATTCTAGAGATTATGCACCATAGATGATTCCAGCAAAAGCACATACTGTATAATATGCAATCCCACCATAATGATTGTTTTTCTCCTTTTGATTTGTAAGTCATATCACTAAACCAACAAAAAAATTTGTTGACACAGCTAGCGGCAACTCTAAAAATCTACTCTATACTGAAAAGGTTCTAATTTAAAGAGTTTTTAGCGATGCCAACCTCTACTTGTCTCCTAATATAAACAATTTGCAATAAACATAACTAAACAAGCATAATCCTTCCTTTAACTTATTTTTCCTTCTGTTTAGTCTCGCTTCAGAAAGCAGGGCTCACTTTATACAACTAAAAATTTATTTTCATAAATTAAAGGAGAAGATTTTCTAGGACCTTCTGCTCACATGCAAGTGTGCAAGCTTTCCTTGAAATCAAATCAGTCAAGTAGGGTCAAGTGTGGTGTGTGCAAGCAAGAGGTGACATTTTATCATTTATGACTGCCATTCTTCAATTGGTTCTCACCCTCTTGCTCTGTATGCTATTTTCTTCACTTTTTCATCAGCAACTCGCACTATATTGAGTTTGTGATGTACCTACCAACCCCCTAAATTATGATTTTTGTAAGCTACCCAAAGGGTTTATTTGGCTTTCATTAATTTCAAGATAAACAGAGGAAATTCATGAATTGTAGCAGGATGTTAATATGTCTATGCTCTGGTACCTTCCTCCTAACTCTTGTTACATCATCACTTATTCTAAAAATTTAAGCTGATAGGAAGAGGTAAATTTAATTATTTGATGAACAATTTAATAGTCCTCTTCACGTGTGAGTTCAAACTAAATTTTAATAGGTGAGGCCCAACACATAGATTATTTAATTAAAATAGAGGGTAAATGACAGAGTCAAAGTTCGAACAAAAACTTTTGGCTCTGATATCATGTTAAATTATCACTTATCTCAAAAGTTTAAGCAGATGGAAATAGGTAAATTTAATCATTTAATCAACAATTTAACAACCCTTAACAGGACCGTGTTAACTCAAATACAGGGATGCTTGATGTTTTTAGTTACCTTAATTAGTAAGAGACTTCTTGAAACATAATCTTGATGTCACCGGTCAGATAAATTAGAACAAATACTCCTATTCAAATAGATCTTATTGCAACAAAATCAACTGATATATTTGCTCCCAAATGATCAAATAAAATGAAGACTCGCTTCATTTCTCGCTTCAATAGTCAGCTTTACACTTAAGACAAGCATATACACGCGTGTATATACCAACAACAAGACGATACTTGCTTCACAATCTACCAAAAGCTTTAATTAGTAGCGTTGTAGCAACAAAGACATCAATTATTCAAAGCTTGTATATCAAACGCCAAAATAAAATAATAATAATAATAATAAGTAAACAGTAACATCCAAATGCCCAGCAGGAAAAGAGAAAGAAAACCCCATAATACCACAAATCAAAAATCTGATTAAGAAAAAACAGAGTATTGGAAAAAGTTACCATGAAGTACTATGAAGGGTATGCACTGTGAAAGTGGGATTGTTACGAAAACCCAGATGAAGATGGAGGCAATGACCGGTAAGGAAGGGAAAGCCATGAACTTTATGAGTTGGACTTGCAAGGAAAAACAAAAATGATTAAAGGGAACGGAGATGACTCCAGGAACTTTTGGAGGATTTTTCTTTTCTCGTTTAGGGTGTCATGGTAGTTGATTGGCGAAGAACTCTGAAAACACGGGAGGGATGAATCTGATGGCACGCGGCACTGCTGCTTGCGCTGTAGTACCATTTATTCTCCTAATCACGTTCCTTCTTCGAGTCACACCAATCGGTAAGATAGGATTGGATGCTGGGCCGCAATGTTCTTGTCAAGTTTATTTTTTATTATTATTATTATTATTATTTTAAGTTGTCAAGTTTATTTAAGTTGCTGTTGAAAATGAAGATTACAAGACTTGAAAGAATAATAATAAAAAAAAAAAATCAATTAATCTTAAGGGGAAAATGTTTCGGTGATCTCAAGGCACGGACTTTTATCAGATAGGAATATTATGATCTGGTATAAGTGACTTTCCATTTGTTTTGAAAAAAATACACATACCTAGTGGCGAAGCATACTAGGACTTGTGGGGACCGTGGCCCCATAAGCCTTTTAAATAAAGATTATTTTTATAAGGAAAATTTTGAAAATGACACTTACATATTTCTTTTTTTTTTAGAAAAAAAAACATAATAATAATAAAAATAAGGGAGGTTCGCTTGGTCTCTTAAGAATCGGTGTATTTCTTTTTTTAATCAATCTAAAGAATTTTATTGAACTATTTGTGAACTATTTTCTTTTTTCTAGCGAGTAAATAGGGTAAAAAACGATGTATGGTGTTCGTTGCAGAATACTATTTGCTACTTAAAAGATATTATAATTCATATAAAATTAGTTTGTAGAAAATTTCAAGAGATATATGCTTAAAGGAAGTGTTCATAATCAAAACAAAAAAGTAAACACTTCGGTAATATATAAGTTATTCCATGATTATTTTTCTTTAGATTATATATACTATATATAGTAGTATATAGTATATATATAGTATTATAATACTATTATTATATATGATATAGTAGATCTATATTAGTTATTCTATATATGATTGTTTATTTTTTTGGTTTCCTTAAAATTGTAATTTAACTTTATAAATTTAGGTTTATGAATAATGTCAAAATTAAAAACTATCTACTCAAAAGAAAAAAAAAGTTGATATCCTAGAAAATAATACACCGTTGAATTTAATTTAATGACGGAATTTTAAATCTTAAAGAGCATTTTCTTAAATCTTTAAAGGTTGAAGTTAAAGAACACCAAGGGTTGGAGATGAAAAACATTAATTTTTTATTTTATTTTATTTTTAAACTGAGTTTATCATATTTTTAATGACTCCTACAATAATCAATTTCTAGTCTACCATTGCACATATCCCTTAAATTAACACTGAATTTGCAATGTCCCCAAAACTAAAAATTGCATCAATATCCTTCTAAATTATCAAAAATTTGCAATATATCTTTAAATGACAAAAATACCCATAGTAAAAAAAAAAAGGCTTAAACAGGAGGCCAACGAGGGTGGCCTTCGGCCAAAAGCCAAGGGTGGTTTTGGCCATAACTGGAGGCTGGTCAAAGGGGGTGGCCTCTGTTCCAACCTTCTTTTTTTTTTTTTTTTTTTTTTTTTTTTTTTTTTTAAAAAAAAATTTTAAAATTTAAAAATTTATTAAAAGGATATTTTTTTGTCTTATTGAAAAATTTATAGGGTAATTTTTTTTTTCTTTTTGCATGACAAAAGAGGTACATTGCAAATTTTAATGAGTCCTGCAACTGCTGCCACATTCCTCCAATGTACCGTGATACCAATTATTCATATGCCTTCACCAATTCACACGAGCCTCCAACTTGTAAACTCCATTCTATACTCATCCACAGATCGAGACACCTTCCTTAGATTTTGTAGTTGTTAGTACATGGTTCGCACATAATTATTGGGCAAGTATGCGGCCTTCATATGTTTCAAGAGTTTCTTCCAACTATTAATCTTTCATTTGCCTTGCCACACTCTAGTTTTGCTTCAGTTGCTGCCACCATGCATCAGCTCTTCCCCGAACCCATTACATCAAATCATAATTTTTTAATTTTGTATCGAATTAACGAGTCGTATAAAAAATTATCAGCCTTAAATAATAATATATTCACCACATGGCATCATGTAGATCGTGATTTGGAACAAAACAAAATCCATTAAAACTTTTTCTTCCTTTATTTATTTATTTTAATTTTTGGGTGCAAGGTAACTTACATTTCATATCCAGCACCACATGGAAGTCACTACTAGAAAGGGTGGAAAATATCTGTAATTTTAGTATTCAGTTTTTGCTTTATCAATTTCTTTTCTCTTTTTATAAAGCTTAAGCCCACAGAAGTATAACTTTGTTCCCTTACATGGGTTCAAATAAAAAAAAACAAAATTGGAAACTCTATAATTGCTATATTGGTTCGAATTGAAATACGTGTTCAGTATTCATATAACAGCTGTTAGTGTAGAATTCTCATATGGATTATCGACTACTTTGGTGCTCCATCTTCACTCACACGGGTTGGAATCTCAACATTTGCAATAAATCCATAATAATACCCACTTGTGGCTGCATGTTATTTCGTAAAATTTTGCTGATTTGTATAGCATGTATTCCACACACTAAATACATCTTAATTTCTAATCCCTTGATAAATGGGTCTGGTGGGTCTTAGATTTCAACCTCCTCACCATTACGAATTTACGATATTTAAAGAAGAGATATGTTACAAATCATTCTGTTGTCCCTTTTCGGTCTATTTCTTTTGCAAATCATCAATTGGATTTGTGAGTCCCACAAATTCAATGGTTGATTTGCAAAAAAGCTATACGAAAATAGACAATAGAATGATTTGTAACATTTTTCAAAGAATAAGAATGAAAAAATTTGGAAAAAATACAAATGCCAAAATTAGATGATGCTCTAGCATGCCAAAATGTTCATATCAAAATGTAATATTATTTTGAAACTAGGGATGAGTTGGCCAAATTCAGATCAAACTGTGGAATTCAAGTTCAAAAGATCATAGTCTATGCATACATACAAATGGAGCCAACTAGCTGACATAGATATGGACCAAGAACTTATGCTCCCGCCCCTCCAAATCCATTATGGAATTCTGCATCCATTTCCCTCTTGGAATTTCTGTCTCTCAATTTTCCTGAGATACCTAGCATTAAAATCTCATTATAAAACAGCAGTTAATGAAACTTCCACAAATTGTATTCATATTTGATGACTCGGCCATCATCAGTTCGAACGTGATATAGTTATGAATCAATCTGTATCACCAACTAACATGTTCTTAGATAGTAAAACAGCCATCACCAGTATAGATGATTATCATTTGAGTATAAGAAAACTAATTGACGCATTTTCTTTTCTTTTTAATAGTGAATATATTTCGATTGTCCTCCCTATTCCATCTTGTGTCTTTTAAAACATCACAACCATCAAATCAGATGCTTGATGTATGAACATATAAAGATGGATACATAGAGGCTTTTCAAATAAAATGTCAGAAAGTCTTTACCATTGCACCAGACTGGCCCTTCATCAAAGCAACATATGTTTTTTTGATAAGTAACATATGTGAATGCATATATCAGCACGACCATCTCTTCATAGTTTTATTTGATAAATTTAGCTTAATAGTACAAAACCATCAAAATTAAATATTGAGCTAAAATATATAAAACAAAACAATAAAGAAAGGGTCATGTAATATATGCATTCACATCGATTGCTTGAAATATAATTAGCAAACTGACTCTGGAAGAAACCTTAATTGCATAATTGTCTCCTATGTCCAGGTTTTCGAGAAATATTAGTTTTCTTCTGCATACATTATATCATCTCAATCACATTAAACAAAAAGATTTCTCATTTTGTTTTTCAATTGTTAAAATTTAAAATGACAAATACAAGTTGTTACCCGCAATTCATAAACTACATGGTTAAAGCAAGAGTTGCATATATATGATTGAAGATGATCAGCAATAAAAAAAACTTTTATTTTTTCGAGCCATTTGAGCTTATCTACACTAACTGGGATTGATCACGTGTATTTTTTCTTGCCATTGAACTAATTGGGGTTCATCACAATTTAGACTGAACTAAAGTACCAGATAAAAATTAATTTCACTAACTGCATCATGAATTTGCAACTCATCTGTATGGTGATAGTTAACTACACTCCTTGAATGTTATGTGACTTATCTCTAACACAAGGTTTTCAAAAAATAATTGTATCTTTGGAAACAAAAGATTGTAACAACCAATATTTAAGTCCATGAGCTTTGGAGCATATTTGGCAAGGCAATCCCAATATTTCAGTTGGCCTACAAATGAGGTTAATATTTTAAATCAACTGCACTTAATTAAAACTTCAATTAAGATATAGGAATAAAAGACTACCTCTGCCTCACTGTCGCTTGCGCTTAAGTGTCTTGATATCCTTTAAGATGTAACTGATGACCTCCTTTAATGTGGCTTTCCTTTCTTCTTTGAAGTTCCAGAGCTCAGAAACAATGTATCTGCCACTTGGATTATACTCATTGATATCTTTCAATGCACTAATGACAGCCATGTATATCCCTTCCCCCCACTCCTGTTTGAGATTTCGTAGCTTCTCATCTTCTTCATTTACTATTTCCTGCATCAGAGAGCATCAAAAAAAATTATCAATCTTTCAACCATTCCTCAAATGTTGAAATGAGGATTTTAAACAAAGTTTAATCCAGGAAATTATGAAATCGGACAGACAATATGAACAAATTTCTTTTTTGAGTCATCATTTGCATGCTTAAAAGGACACTTCATATAAGAAAAAAAATTCTGTACGCAATATTTAGGAGACAACAGCCCATCATGAGTAACTTGTTAGCAGAAATCAAATATGTAAAAACTAGTTTTGATTCATGCTTTTAAAATAGCAACATATACAACAATATAATATAAATGACAAATATGAATTCACACAAGCTCCTAACACAACTGCATACATGAATACAGCAATAAGAGGCTTAAACAGTATTTAAAAGAATATACCTGGATATTACCATCGATATCAACAATTTTAAAAGGATGCCAGTTTGGATCCTTCAAATTCTCCTCCCACAAGGAGCATAGTGTAAAGGCCTGCACATCTGCTTCCTCAAGGGGAAATCGCTGCTTGCATGTATTCTGAAACGGCTTCCGATCAATTTCTCCCATTCTCTTTATTCCAATATTAGTGTGATTAATATGCATTTCCATTAAATCCTAAAGAAGGAAAAAAGAAAAGCAACTTCCATTACATTATTAATTATACATGTAAACATGAAAAAGTCACCAATGCAACTTTTTTTTTCCTTTGGTTTTAGTATATAGCATGATTATGGGCAGATTCATCTCTAGGAGCTTATGTCTTTTCTACTTTATGGTCCATTAGACACCATTAGGGCCCGTAAGGCAACATAATTAGTGGTTCATCTTTTATCCCTCGGAACTCATGTACTCCTTTCAGGAAAACTAAAAAGAATTAGATCACACACATGCTATCAATTGAATGTCATTAGCTTTTTTCTTAAAGTACTTAATCTTGGTTCCATCTCCGTTCAGAAACAGCAATGTGAATTGGATGATGATGCCATCTTCTACTTCTGATTTTTGAGGTATCTCAAGTGGGACAATTTGATCAGTGGTTCCTGATTCCTATGCGTAACTTGAAACTACATATTTAAGACGCATTTAATACAATTTCTAACCTAATGATACTAAACCACTTTTAGCACAATATTGAACTAGTGACTCTATTAGATGCATATTGTCCCCAAATACAGACACATGCATATAGACAAACATATGTATAGCAAAAGAAATCATACTGCAATTAATTTTCTGCGAGTTTCTTGTAGCTCTTCTCTGCTCAATCGCTCTTTAGCAATCATAACATCATTCATAAGTTTCATATCATTTAAATCTTCAACTTTTTCTTGCAATTCAATATTCATGTCTTCCATCTTCATTTGAACTGCTTGATCTCGAAGACGCTTTATCACCCAGAGTTTCCCTTTAATTTCTTCAATTTCCATTTCTAACTTCAGTTTAGCATCCAGCTGCTTTTCCAACTGAAGTATCTTATTAAGGGCTTCCTCTTTCTCCCTCTGAAAAATTAAAATTCCTAATTACCGAGTGCTACAAAAAGTGTAAAATGAAGAGCAACTCTTATGCAGCAAATGAGACAGACTCTAGTTAAAACCTGAGCCACTCACCTTTTGCTCTTCAACCAGCCTTAAGACATTCTCATCAGCCTTTTTCTGCTCCATTGATGCCAATTGAAGTACCAAAAATAAACATCAATACGCATCATGAAGTGTTTTGCATGGAGCACTTCAAAGAGCTCCTCCTAAATTTACCAATTATTTATTCCAAATAAGACAGTACCAGTAGCTTTTATTCAGTTACAACTAAATGATTCTTGGGGCCGTAAGCTTATAAATAAAGATGTAGATATGAAGGAAAACAGTAAATGTGCCATTACAATGAAAGTGAAAGTAAGCCGCACATAAATTGGTAAAGAAAATGTTCCCCAGTTCCAGCATGGGACAAGCACCCACACAAGCTTAGCTTAAATCATAGCAAGTTGATCTAAAGCAAGTACGTCTGAACTACTAAGATTTATAACAAGCATCTAAGCAAGTGAAATTGAATGTTAAAACTTCTGATTAATGAAAAATATAGTTCTGTTTGGAAATGTCACATTCACATATATCACCTTTTTCTTCTCCTCATCAAGCTTTTGTCTCTCATGCTCAGTTAGTGCTTCCCGTTTGTTCAGTTCTTTGCTCCAGGAATCAAGTTTCTTTTTCTTAGTCTCCAATTCGTGATTCAGTTTTTCATGTTCATCAAATATCCTTCCAACATTATCACGTGCAAGCCACTGCGTCTCCCTCATTTCTGATCAATCAAACAGTTAAATATAATTTATTTGTCATGCCATATATCATGTATAATGATGATGATATTAACATAATTTAAAATGATGGCATGATTTTATGTGATTTCTAATTCCTGGATATCAACACTACGAACTTCTTTTGAAGGGTAACCTTGAAAAAAATCTTTCCTTTCGTATGGCATACAATCATAGATAGGTCTTATGATCTGTCACAAGCCCGATATTCAAATCCAGCAATAAGGAATAAGTACAACCCTAAAATTTTTGTTGTTTTGTCCAGGAGAGTGAAACATTCATGAGACCTTTGGCCCTACAATGCCACATTTCTATATTTATACAAGTTTGGCTTAGCATTAACCTAAGAAAAAGGCAAGTTTCAAAATACACCAGACACTGCAAATATTGAGCATGAATTTGTATTATGAAGCATGTATCAACAAACACAGAAAGCACCAGGAACAAACCTCCAAGAAAAGCAGAGTGTAGCTTGTCTTTCTCCACAAGCATCCTACTTAAGGACAAGGTCTTTTCATTGTACTGGTTATGTAGTTCATTGAGATTTTCAATTGTAATATCAATTTCATTGGCAAGATTTGCCAAAACATTGTTTCTGGTATGAGCTGCTTCCTGCTTCCAAGGCCACGCATAAATATCATCTTGCTTTGGAGGCTGAGTGAGAGGTTGTGGTAAAATTGGAAGTTGGGTTTGATCGACTTCATTGGCTAGGTCAGTCTCCAAGTACTTTGCCAACGCAAGGTGGTTTGCCTTTTGTTTTGCACTTGTGTTAGCAGAACCTTTACCAAATACCGAAGCATGTTGAAGCAAATCCTTGTACTTGTAATCATGTTTCTTCTTCCCAGCACAGAAAGGACATCTAAGCATACCATTGAGACCTTTAACTTTGTACTTTCCAGCCATCAGCTGCTCATATGGTTTCTCTAAGAAGTCATTGATCTCAGATTCACTAATATCTGACTCTTCAGAGATGTAGTCCATTAGACTTTGATACAAACGCCAGAAATACTCAGGCTAGGAGCCTGTAAGATAACATTCTAATGACCAATAAGCAGCATTTCAACGAAAAAATAAAGAAACAATATAAGGATTGATTAACATCCAGCAAGTTTAGAAGAGTGATGCTAGGTTGTATTCTCATCCAGATAACATAAGGCCAAGGCACACTGAAAGATAAATGATGTTGCAAAGAATGTTGCAAGACTGTAATATGCAATGAAGCAATCATTTAAAAGTTTAACAGAATCCCTCACAAATTTTCTGGATTTGAGTACATGGTGTCCAATTCAACCACTCAAAAACACAGCCTCATGCGAGAAATAAAAACCTTAGCCTCAAAGAGAGCAACTACAAGACCAGGAAAGGTAGCTAAAGGGGGCAACTAAAGAGAGAGTGAACTAACTAAGCTAGTGCTGATGCCTCTGAGAGATAAGAGGACAAAGAAGCTTTACTTACAAATAATTGTTGGAGAATGAAATTATTTCAAAAAAGCAAAAGGAATCCTCATATATAAAGATCTAAAAGGTGAAGAGCAGAATCAGCAAATTAGGGTTCTTCCATCTATATATAAGTAGGAACACACCTAGAACTACTTTGTTCTACACAAGTATTTCCTATTGTTATAATGATATAAATTATAGCAATCATAAAATTCAATGCAAACCACAATCATATTGGTAAGAACTAACAAATATGGTTATAAAAGAGATAGCTTTCCGTGTGGGCCTGTGGTTCCTTCGGTCAAGGCCACTGAAGTGGGCCTCATGAAGAGGCGGGCTGCTGGATCTCTTAATAACAAAGTTAAGTCTGGGGCCTTGGGTTCTCGGCCCAAAATCGTTATCAGGATGCTGGCAGGCAAACAGGTTCACACGAGGGCTGCGGGTTCTGGACTTCAACAGCCTAAAGGCCTGGGTCATGGGCCTGTGGTGAAGCCCACCCGTGTGGACAAAGGCAAGGCAGTGATGGGTGATCCGAAGCCCAGTTTGCCTAAGCCCACAGTAAGCAAATGGGTTCGTGTCCATTCTGCCTTCAAGGGACCCGGGTCTTCTCGGGAGAAGCTGGCGGCCGGGAGCTCGTCTCCGGCGGGTGGGTCGGCGTCCCTAGCCGCGTCTTGGGCTTCGTCCTCTTCGGGCGTCCTCCCAGATACTCCGACGCAGAGGTTCTTGTCGCCACTCAACCGGTGCTCGTCAAAGTTGTCGACGGAGCCTGTCGCACTCTCTAAGGCGCCGGACGATGAGGTAGACCGCTGGAAGTTGGTGAGTTCAGCGCAGAAAGGGCCGGAGATGGTAGTGGGTTCGACGTTGGAGGGTTTTGCTCCGGTTGGGTCGATGGTCTGCTCTGGGCCCGCTCCCGTCATGGCTCCTCAGGTGGCGGAAGACTTCCCTGTGCCGGTTTCCTCGCCGGTATTGGGATGCATTGGCAGTGAGGTTGGCCCGGAGCTTGGTAAGGAACTTGCGAATGTTCTAGATGGTGCTTCTGCATGCGGTGCTAGGGTAGTTCCTTTCTCCTCGGTTGAATCTCTCAGGTTGGGCTCTATGGCGTTTCCCCCCATGCTCCCAGTCAGTATGGTTTTTGGGCACGACAATGTTTTGGGCATCCCTCGTTGGGGACCTCTTTCCAGCGGCTGGATGGTTGGTAGTCAGTGTACTGTGGGCTCCCCTCCGCTACTTGGCTATCAGGGTAATAAGTCTACAGCAGGGGCTAAATCCTCATCTTGGGTTGTGAAGGTAGCCAAGGATATGAGTCATCTTGTGGGTGTTTCCTGCGATGGCGATGATGATAGATTATCTGCTTTGTTTGATAATATGGTGGAATGCAATTCTAAAAATGGCTTGGTCTCTAGTGCGCGCACAGGCAAGAAATGGATGAGAGAGCTGAATGGTTTATTTAGCTCTATTAATTATGACGCACACAGTGGTAGCTCGTCCCGGGGACGGAACAAGGCGAGGGTTCATATTGGTCTTTTATGAAGCCGTCTATAGTTTCTTGGAATGTTCGCGGGTTGAATGGGAGTGATAAGCGGTTGAAAGTTAGGAATCTTTTGAGAAGATGGAAGGCTGACATTATTTGCTTGCAAGAGACCAAAATGGCTTACATTTCGGGTAGTTTTGTGAGGAGTGTTTGGAGTTGCCCTTATGCTGATTGGTGCTACCTTGCATCTAGAGGGACTGCCAGTGGAATCTTGCTTATGTGGGATAGGAGGGTTGTGGAGAAGAGGGAGATGTACGTGGGGGAGTTTGTTGTTGCCTGCTCCTTTAGGAATGTGGCGGATAGTTTCTCTTGGGCCTTTGCCGGTGTTTATGGGCCTCATTACATCAGTTCTAGAAGGCTTCTCTGGGAGGAGCTTGCGGGCCTTATGTCTTGGTGGGAGCTTCCGTGGTGTATTGGGGGTGATTTCAATGTTACTCGGTTTCCGAATGAAAGATCAGGGGATGGCCGTTTTCGATCAGATATGTTGGAGTTCTCGGACTTCATTTCGGAGCAAGGGCTCATGGATCTCCCTCTCGCAGGGGGAACGTTTACGTGGTCCAACTTGTTCTCTTGGTCCCGTCTAGATAGATTTTTGGTTTCTCCGGACTGGGAAGCAAAGTATCCAGGCCTCTTGCAGAAAAGGATGCCTAGGCTGTGCTCCGACCACTTCCCTATCCTTCTTGATTGTGAAGGTATTAAAGGTGGAGCTAGACCGTTCAAGTTCGAGAATATGTGGCTAAAGGCCAATGGGTTCGTGGAACAGGTGAGGCTTTGGTGGTCGTCCTACTCCTTCCAAGGCGAGCCTAGCTTCATTCTTGCTCAAAAACTTAAGGCTTTGAAGACGGATTTGAAGAAGTGGAATGAGCAGGTTTTCGGTAATGTGGAGTACCGTAGAAAAGTTCTTTTGGAAGAGCTGAATGCTCTTGACAACTTGGAGGAGGGTCGTGGGTTAGACGCTGAAGAGAAGATTCGGAAGAGCACTGTGGTTTGTGAGCTTGAGCAGGTCACTCTTCAGGAGGAGATTAGCTGGAGGCAGAAGTCTAGAGCCTTGTGGCTTAAGGAAGGAGACAGATGCACTAAATTTTTTCATCGGGTGGCCAATTCGAATAAGAGATTTAATTCCATTGAGTCTCTTTCGGTTAATGGTTCTGTCTCTTCGGATCAAGCTACCATTAGAAATTCAGCGGTTCAGTTCTATGAGTCTTTATTTTCGGAACCGTATTGCTGGCGGCCTAGGTTGGATGGCTTGGACTTCAACTCCATTGAAGTTGCAGAGGCTCAATTCTTAGAGCTTCCTTTTGAGGAAAGGGAGGTTTTGGAGCTTGTGCAGGGCTTGAACAGAGAGAAGGCTCCTGGTCCAGATGGGTTCTCCATGGCCTTCTTCCAAGATTGTTGGGATGTGATAAAATCAGATGTTATGGGAGTCTTCCAAGATTTTCACACTCACAGCAAATTTGTTAGAAGCCTCAATGCCACATTCATTGCCTTAATTCCCAAGAAGCCTGGGGCGGTTGATATAAAGGATTTTCGGCCCATCAGTTTTGTGAGTGGAGTCTACAAGATCATGGCCAAAGTATTGGCTAACAGGTTAAAAAGGGTTGTGCACAAGGTGATTTCGAACCCTCAACACGCCTTTGTGAAAGGTAGGCAAATCCTTGACTCAGCCCTTATAGCTAATGAATGTGTGGATAGTCACATCAAGTCTGGTATTCCTGGGGTTATCTGCAAGTTGGACATCGAGAAAGCTTATGATCATGTGAACTAGGGGTTTCTTTTATACTTGTTGAGGAGGTGCGGCTTTGGTGATAAATGGATCTCTTGGATTTCTTATTGCATCTCTTCGGCGCGCTTCTCTGTTTTGGTGAACGGTACTCCAGCTGGTTTCTTCAACAGTTCTCGGGGATGGAGGCAGGGCGATCCTCTATCTCCTCTCCTGTTTGTTATTGTTATGGAGGCGCTTAGCAAAATGCTTACTAT
Source organism: Betula pendula (assembly GCA_900184695.1). Lineage (NCBI taxonomy): Eukaryota > Viridiplantae > Streptophyta > Magnoliopsida > Fagales > Betulaceae > Betula > Betula pendula. The sequence goes on along the minus strand of FXXK01000038.1, from coordinate 397,064 downwards.
CACTGTAGACAGGGGTCTTCTCTCAGGTTTTTCCATGGGCTCTAGGACCTCACCTGTTGTTCGCAGATGACACTCTAGTTTTCTGTGGGGCCAACCCCAATCACCTTCGTTATCTCCGAGGCTTATTCTTATGCTTTGAAGCCGTTTCTGGTTTGAAGGTCAACTTGGCCAAGTCTGAGTTGGTTCCAGTGGGCAATGTAGAGAATGTGGAAGGTTTGGCTGTCATTATGGGTTGCAGGGTTTCCTCTCTGCCGCTAAAGTATCTTGGTCTTCCTCTAGGGGCTTGCTACAAGGCCAAGTCTATCTGGAATGGGGTTGTTGAAAAGATTGAGCGAAGGCTGGCCGGATGGAAACGGATGTACTTGTCTAAAGGCTGTAGACTTACTCTCATAAAAAGCACCCTATCCAGTTTGCCTACGTACTTCTTATCTTTGTTCCTAATTCCTACTAGTGTGGCAAACCGGATTGAGAAGCTGTGTCGTGATTTCTTGTGGGGTGGTCTAGGCGATGAGTTCAAATATCACCTGGTCAACTGGTCTACGGTGTGCTCTCCTGTTTCTGAGGGAGGTTTGGGGATCCGGAATTTGAAGACCTTTAATAGGGCCCTTCTAGGGAAATGGTTGTGGCGTTATGCGCAAGAGAGAGAGGCGTGGTGGAGATTAGTTGTGGAGGCAAAATTTGGCAGTATGAGGGGTGGGTGGTGCTCTCTTACTCCCACGGGGCCGCATGGGTGGGTTTGTGGAAGAACATTAGGAGGGGTTGGAGCTTGTTTTGTAACCATGTTAGATTTGAGTTGGGCGACGGATCAAGAATCAGATTCTGGTTTGACGTGTGGTGTGGTGATCTGCCGCTCAAAGACGCCTTCCCGGTATTGTTCGGCCTTGCTTGTGAGAAGAATGTGCTTGTTGCAGATCACATGGACTTCTCTAGTGGCTCCCTTCAATGGGAGATCAGTTTTGTCCGAGCGGCGCATGACTGGGAGCTGGACTCCGTTGCTTCCTTTTTCACTCTTCTTTATTCTTTCAGGGAGAGGAGGGAAGGGATTGACAGACTTTGGTGGATTCCTTCGCGCAAAGGAAAGTTTGATGTTAGTTCATTCTACAGTGTTCTAACTCGCAACGTTGTTCAGCCTTTTCCATGGAAGAGTATATGGAGGACTAAAGCTCCTGTGAAGGTGGCTTTCTTTGCTTGGTCAGCGGCTCTTGGGAAGATTCTTACCTTTGATAACCTTTGTAAGAGACATGTTATTGTGATTAATAGATGCTGTTTGTGCAAAAAGCAAGGGGAGTCGGTGGATCATCTTCTTCTTCATTGTGAGATTGCTCGTGCCTTATGGGATTCCATCTTTAGTCGCTTTGGGTTGTCTTGGGTTATGCCCTTGCGGGTTATTGAGCTTTTCAAGTGTTGGTGGACTGGGGGTCGCTCTAATAGTGCGGTTGTGTGGAAGATGGCGCCCCTCTGTCTTATGTGGTGCCTTTGGAGAGAGCGAAACAATAGATCTTTTGAGGATCAAGAAAGGACGTTTGAGGAGCTCAAGTCCTTCTTTTTCCATTCTCTTTACTCTTGGACTGTTGCTTTTTTAGCTCCTTTAGCGATTAGCTATTCGGAGTTTCTTGTAGTTTTTTCTTCCCCTTCTTAGGCATCCTCCCCAGCAGTGGTAGTCAAAATAGCTACTGAAAAAGTACAAATATCTATTTTAGCTGTTGAATTTTTCTATACACACTCCAACAGATTATCTATTCTCTCTCTATTTTTAATTAATATTATTATTCAGAATTTTTTATTGTTTCTTTTAGTCTTTCTCTCTCTAGTCTTCGGTTTCTCTCTCCCTCTCCCTCTCACCACAAGCTCCCAGCCCATCCCCATCTTCTGGTGCGTCTCCTTCTCATCTTCTTCCCTTCATCAAAAAAAAAAAAAAATCATCTATCCTATCTCTGCAACCCTCCCGAAAACACACACTTTCTCTCTCTTCTGGTCATCTCCTTCTCTCTCTTCGGTCTCTCTCTCTCTCCTCTCCCTCTCACCGCAAGCTACCAGCCCCATCCCCATCTTCTGGTTCATCTCCTTCTCATCTTCTTCCCTTCATCAAAAAAAAAAAATTCATCCATCCTAGCTCAGCAACCCCCCAAAAACGCTCTCCTCTCTCCTCTGGTTCATCTCCTTCTCTCTCTTCGGTCTCTCTCTCCCTCCTCCTCTCTCACTGAAAACTGAAGCACCACGAAATTCCCAAACTTGCAAGCCCCAGAAGAACAAAAACCCCCCATTTTCCTCAACAAAATTCTCTAATTTTGCTGAACTATGGTGTTTTCGGGTGAGAGTTGTGGGCAGCTTGTGTTGTTTATGAGTTGGGGTTGAGGATGGTGTGATTTCAATCCGTGGGTTTGCTTTTGTTTGGGTGAGGAAGACGAGTAGGCTGAAGAGAGAGAGAGCGTGAGAGAGGGAAAGAGAAAATAATAGTAAATAAATTTTGTAGAATGAACAGTGAATAGGCTGAAGAGCCTATTTACTGTTCATTCTATAACAAAAATCAACAAAATAACTATTCTGCTGGAGGAGAAAAAAGAGGCATAATAGTCAAATTTGACTATTTTGAAATATTTAGCTACTCTGCTAAAGATGCTCTTAGGTGGCCTTTTTGTATACTTCCTGTGTACCAGGGCTACGCTTTTGCGTTTTAATAAAAGTTCTCTTATTTATCAAAAAAAAAAGAGATAGCTTATAAAAATATCAATTGATATAACAGTGAAACCTAACTCACTTATTTTTGTCCTTTTCTTTGCAAAATAGTGCATGCTGTCACACTTAAGCTGCAACTAATAAAAGGCATTTTTGCCTGATTGAATCTTTGGTTGCCAAACAACCCTTGATGTTGGTGAAGCTCTTCCAAATATGAAAATTTATTTTATTTATTAAAGACTTGAAAGCGGTTTATGGGGATTAGGAAAGTTTGAGAATCATTTCAGCTAGGGTCGTAAATGTGGGCGGATATTAACCACAATTATCTGCTATCCGCATATGCGGATGCAAATAACGATTTTAGGGTATGCGATGCGGTTAATAACCACATCCACATTCCCTTTATATATAATATATACTATATACATTTAATACATTTAATACATTCACCAAAAATGACATCATTTTCGTGTTTAATACCAAAATGACGTCGTTTTAGATTTGGTAAGGGCTAATTGTTTAGTTTTTTTTTTCTTCAACCACACTTTGTAATTTGTATGTTTGTTTTTCTTGGATAAACCCATTATCGGGTGTTTGTATTTTCTTTGTTATTTTTAAGTTGGAATATGAAATAGATATGGATTTCATCTAAAACACTAAGGCTTACAAAAAAAAAAAAACTAAAACAGGCCCAAAACATTAAAAACATGTCTAAACTATTTTCAAAATCGTTTGAAATATATCCTAATAAAGACCCAAATAAGACCTAAAAGGCTCATTACCTCATATGTGGATATCTGAAAATAACCACATTTACTAACCATAATAACCGTGTGGATGCAGATAATAATCACATGATGTGGATGCGGATACCTAAAAGTGATAACCACATTATGCGGATTTTGCAAATAACAGCATCTACATCCGCATTTACAGCACTAATTTCAGCAACACAAGTAGCATTACAAAACAACATAACATGAAAATGAAAACTACAGACATCTTTTGGTGATAGATGAAGAGTTGTAAGCTACTTTTGTAGGTCTCAAAAATAATAGAGGTAATATTTTCGTAAAAATCTTAAAATGCATAACAGGAGACAATATCTCTCTGAAACTTCTAGGCTCAAATGTTCAAAAAAGGGCTCTAAAATTGAGGAGAAAATGAGAGAAGGAATATAAGAGGAGTTTCCTTATATATTTTTATTTATCTTAAAATTTGACAAAAAAGAAAAGAAAAAAGAGGTGGTGATTAATACACAGTTTTTTTTTTTATTATTTATTGAATAATCTTCACACATAGTTGAACCCACTATCTTTTTCCTTTCTTGTCAGTACGCAATTGAGAATAGATGTGTCTGAAAACAAAACTAATAATAATGACAACAACACTAAAAACCTAACAAACGGACAAAAAGGACTTTTGAAATTGAGAGAGAAACTTTGTCTGAGTTTACTGGCTATCAAGGGAACAAATATGATTTTTTTTTCTTTAAAAGTGAGAAAATGTGTTAAGTGTAATAAAAAGGCAAAGGGTAGGAAGTGAGAAAACTTCTGAACAAGAACAATAACATAAATTCAAACAAAATCACTAAAATGCTTCTTGTTGTGGCAAAGTGTAATCAAATGAGTGGTTTCCTTCCGTTTTTGCAGATAATCTTATTACATGCACCAAAGTTGCACACTTAAATTCAGACATAATATAGGAGGCAAGAACTTGAAATGATGAAGAAAAGAAGATACATTTTCAGCTATTTAAAATGTAATGTTAAAAGGATTTTTCAAAACGCAAGGAATCAAATGAACCCAAATTATTATTATTAGTATTATTATTATTATTATTTATTTATTTTTTTTTAAAAAAAAAGAGAGAAAAGAAAGACAAAGAGAACTGATTAAATATTGAGGCACATTTAGACTAAGATTCTTGTAAATATTTGACAAAATTGTAGTTTGGCTTTGAAATCCTAATTTAACTTTTAAAATTCTGTATTTTTTAAAAAAACATCGCTATTTGAAAATACAAACAAATCACAATTTTTTTTAAAATACAATCCTAAACAATCTATTTTTTACGATTTAATTTAAAATCTCATTTTTTATCTACGGACTACACTCCCAAATGCAAAAAAGTTTTTAGGTGCACGAAAGTGATGAACAAGGAAAACAAGAGCATAATATACAAGTACCAGTAAAAAAATATCAAACAGGAAACCCAAATGAAAAAAAAAAAAAAGAAAAAAAAGAAAGAAAGAAGAATCTGGCCATCAAATGACAAAACATATTTGCTGAAATCAATAATAACTTGAACTTCTTGTCTACCTGTAAAGTTGCTTTTGAGTATCTTTCTCCTCTTTCTTCTTCTGCGTAACGTTCCGTACCGTGATACGAAAGATGAATGGAGGAACGAGGGAGAAAGGAATACACAGAAGTTAAACGAAAGAAATACACGAAAAATAAAAAGAGTGTGTTTAAGGGTGATGGGGTGGTGCAGTACTACTGTGGGTGAAGGAGGTGAAGGGGCGCTGGATGACAGGTGACAGGCGCCAGCTGGCTGTCTGGGGAAGACTAAAAGATATGGACTCTTCACTCTTGGCGAGGGGATGCGAATGGGGAAAACAGGTGGAAGGATTTGGGTCATCAGCGTGTGCTGCGGCCTGCGTGTGTGTGTTAACTAGGTGGACAATCTGATGCAGAGGTTACAAGTTAGAGTAGTGATTGAGAGCAGCCTGATTCAGCCCAGCTGCTCCCAGAATTTTGTTTAAAAAAAAAAAAAATTTTTTTTAATGAAGTAGGGCCCACAAAAAGAGAAAAAATGCCCTGAGCTGAATGACTGAGGGCTGATGTTTATATTTACTTTACAAGTTATAATTATATTTTATATGAAAAAAATCATATTTAATTTTTAAGTTTCCATTTAATTTGAATTTAGTCTTGAAATTTTTAATTTTAAGAATAAAATTTTTAAGTTTTCTTCGAGTTTTGAAATTAATTTCTCTATTACTTTACCGTCAAAATTAACGATTTTCTACTTGTTACAAGTGTCTCATTTGACACGCTATGGTCTATCTCAGAGTTAAAGTTAATAATTTTTTCTCTTAATGCTACAAATCTAGAAGATTAAGATGCAAAAGAAGATGATTTTTATTTTTGAAATTGATTTTTTTTTTCTTAAAAAAAATTTATGGATGAATTTGCGCTTAATAAAATGCCCTTGATATTAGATGTTGAAATAAACGCTAGTATGTCAATTAAGACACATATGATATATAACAAATCATTCACTTTGACGAAAAAGTAATATAAAGATCTATTTAAAATTTATGCAAAACTTAAAAATTATATTTTTGAAATTAAAAATTTAAGGACTAAATTTAAATCATATAAAAATTTAAGGACTAAATATGATTTTTATCTATTTGATAAGATTTTTTTTTTTTTTTTTTTTTTTAAAAAAAGAGGTTTAGGACCTTTAAGAGGTTGAAAACCATGTTTACCAATATTATGGCTTGAAAAAACAATAAAATAAAATTAAGGAATAAAAAACAAAGAAATAAAAAATGATTAAATATACTTTAGCCTTTAGCCTTCTCAACTAACAATTATATTTAATAAACCTCTACGAACCGATAGTTGTGACATTAGATTCATCATATTATCATGTTATTACAATTTAGCCCCTCAACTCGCATTCCATTTTCTTAGGCAAATCCTGTTGTCTAGGTTCTAGGCTTTATTATTATTTTTTTTTTTTCAAGTACATCATTAAAGGAAACAAAGGTTGAACTTTTACTATCAGTTTTTTTTTTTGGAAAGACGTTTAACTTCTTTTTAGGGATGGCAATTTTTGACACGACCCGCGAACCCGACACGAACACGACACGAAAAAACCGGATTTGGGTTTAGCTTTACGGGTTACCGAGTCAAACGGGATGACCCGTTTATGACCCAGTAAGTTACCGGGTTAGATGGGTCAACCCGCCGGGTTAACGGGTGACCCGGTAACCCGTTAACAAACAACAAAAAAAGAAAAGAAAAAAAGGAAAACTGAAAGTCTGAAACGCATCGGTTTGATTTCACCGTGCGTTTCAGACTTTCAGTTTTTTACTTTCTGACTTTCACATAGAATGTGACTCATTCTCATTTCTCACGCACACTGTCTTCACACTCAGACACTCTTCACTGAAGTCTGAACTCTAAAGTCACCACGCGGCCATGCCGAGTCGCCGACGCCTCACCTCGCCTTCCTCGCGCCGACACCTATCGCCTCCCACGGACGCCGTTCTCTCTCTTGAAGCCTGTAGATCTCTCATCTCTCTCGACTCCGTCAACCCTCAACGTGAACATCGTGAAGCTATAAGGTAAAATCTAACATTTTTTTTATGATTTTCTTTATACCCATTGGATTTGAAGCTCCAAAGTTTGATGATTTGTTGAATTTTTGATGAGGTCCGAATTTAGGGTTTGTGTTTGAGATTTTGGGGCTTTTGTTATTTTGTTGTGTTGATGGCTAATTGGGGCTTTAAATTGAAAAACTTGTCTATTATAAGAGACTTGTTTGTTGGGGCTGCTGGTTTTGGTTTGTAACTTTACAAACGAATATAATTAAGATTGAACAATATGAGGGGTGTGCATTGAGTAATATGCTTGTGACGGGATGGAAATTTTAGCATGTAAGATGTTTGGGAAAACACCAAAGAAGAATTTACTTGGACTTTGATGTCTGATGATAACTTAGTTCATGCAATTGGGGTACCCAAGACTAGAGAGGCAATAGGTTTGTATTTGGATATGGTTTTGAGTGGTTAGGTAGCATTTTGGTTTACTCTAAGTGCAGTTTTATCAGCTTGCAATTGGGTGGAATTGGAATTATTTTCTCTTGGGCAACAATTGCATTCTTGGTTTACTCTAGTGGGAATGGCTTTATTGTTTGTGTTGGTTGTTGTTTGGTGGACACGTATGCAAAGTGTGCGGCGAATGGATTTGTTGATGATCAGAATGTCATGGCTAGATAGCTATTGAGAATTTTATTTCTTAGAACACAATTGTTCATAGTTATGCTAAAAGTTTGAACTCTAAAAAGCCTTTAACCTTCTTCATGAAATCAGAGGATACAAAAATCGAGGCGAGAGCTTTCCCATTCACAATTAGATTGATTCAATGAATGACATTAGCTGCATTGTATTTTTATACTCTATTACTCAATGCACACCCTTCTAAACTCATTTTTATCATTTCTTATTGAACAATATTAGTTTCAAATTTATTAAAGTTGTTTAGTCTTTTGGGTCTTTGTCTATTAGTTTATTGTCATATCAACGTTGTTCATCTTTTCTTAGCATACTTTTATCTTTTGCATTTAAATATTTTATTAGATACAATTTTAATCTTATATTTATCCAAAGTGAAAGTGAAGCTGGGGTTTGAACTTTGAACTTAGGAGTTGGGAACTTGGGAGCTTCATTAACTTGTTAACAGTGTCCAAACATGTATCAAGTAAGATTATTAGCATTTCAAACTGCGTTAAATTTTATGTATTGCCTAATCCATGAACTAAGTTACTAATGATGATTTGTGTAGATGAGTAACGAAGTACTTTTGGAAAATCTCGTTGAAGAAGACGATGATTTGATTGAATTAAATCCAACAGAAGAACCTTTATTGGTATAGAGAGTGCTCAAAGTGGCAAAAAGAAGGTTCAGAAGCGTAGAAAAACTTCAGATGTTTGGAATTATTTTGATGCCCTTCCTGCTGCGAGTCAACTTGACAAGAAATTACGGGCAAAATGCAAGGCATGTGGTGCTAAATATATTGCTGAAAGTTCATATGGAACTGGAAACCTAAGGACTCACATAAAAAAATGCTCGTTGAATAGCACTCATGATGTTAGGCAGATGCTGATATCTGCAATGAGAGATCTATGTCAGTAAGTACTTCTAAATTTTGTCCTAAAAAATTTAGAGAATGTTGTCAGTTATTAAGCATGATTTGCCTTTTCGGTATGTTGAATATGATGGTGTGAGAGAAACAATGAAATATTTGCGTAGTGATGTACCAGTTATCTCTAGAAATACTTCAAAGGCTGATGTAATTAAGTTGCATTTAAGGGAGAAAGAAATGATTAAATCTATGTTAGATGTTTGTCGAGGGAGAATTTGTTTAACATCTGATTTGTGGACTTCTTTGACAACTGATGGGTATATGTGCCTCACAGCACATTTTATTGACAAAGATTGGGTCTTACAAAAAAGAGTGTTGAACTTTTCATTTATGCCTCCACTACATAATGATATATCTTTGTTTGAAAAAATGTATAATTTGTTACAAGAGTGGGGGATTGAGGTCAAGATTTTTTCTATTACATTGGATAATACTTCTGCCAATGATTCAGCTGCTAAATTATTAAGACAACAATTGAATATCAAGAGAGCCCTTGTTTGTTTTGGTGAGTTCTTTCACATTCGTTGTTGTGCACATATTCTGAATTTGATAGTACAAGATGGTTTGCAAGAGATTGAGATTCCTCTAAAAAAGATTCGTGATAGTGTTAAATATGTTAGAGGATCACAAGTGAGAAAACAGAAGTTTCTTCAGGCTGTGAAGGCAATGTCATTAGATGATAAAAAAGGGCTGAGACAAGATGTACCAACCAAATGGAATTCCACATATCTTATGCTTGAAAGTGCTATTCATTTTCGCCGTGCTTTTAGTTATTTAGAGATGACTGATTCAAATTTTAAGCATTGTCCTACTGCACTTGAGTGGGAACATGTGAATGATATTAGTACTTTTTTTGCTTGCTTTTATAATGCTACATGTGAATTTTCTGGTACCAAGTATCCCACAGTCAATTTGTACTTTCCCGATGTTTCAACAATTTATTTGAGCTTGAAGGAACAACTTGTGAGCGAAGATGTGTATAAGAGATCAATGGCAGCTCAAATGTTTTCTAAATTTGAGAAATATTGGAAAGAATTCAGTTCAATATTGGCCATAGTAGTTATCTTGGATCCTCATTTCAAGCTTAACTTTGTAAATTACATTTATATGAGGCTTTATGGAGTTCTTGAATCTAGAGAGTATTTGCAAGTTCGTGAGAAATTATTCTCTCTATTTTCGGAATATAATGGTTTTTCATCTACCACTCCAAGTCCATCAACCATAACTGCTGAAAAAGATGTTCATTCCCAACAAGCTGGCAAGTCATCTAACGAACTGATGAAGGTAAAATAATATGTTTATTTAATGATTTATATGATATTGTTATTAGTATATATATTTTTAAATTTTAATCACTTAGTAAATTATGCTTATATTCTCTCTTTTTCATATAGGAGTATGATTTATTTGAAGGGGTGAATGTTACATCAGGAATGAGTCAATTAGAACTCTATTTGGATGAAACTAAGGTGGCAAGAAATGCGGAATTTGACATTCTTTCATTTTGGAAAGGAAATGAATTTCGCTATCCTGAAGTAGCTGCTATGACTCGTGACATTTTGAGTATTCCAGTTTCTACTGTTGCCTCAGAATCCACTTTTAGTGTTGGTGGACGTGTGATTGATCAATATAGAAGTTCACTCAAGCCTGATGTTGTTGAAGCTCTAGTTTGTACTAGAGATTGGTTATATGGAAAGCAAGGTAATATTAGTTATCCTCATATTTAATTTCTGTATTAAGTTGTATTATTTGTTTACTATACTATAACTCGTTTCCCTTAACTTTTGATGTAGAACACACACAAATGACATTGGATGAGGCAGAAGAAGAACTTCTAAAAACGGATCTCAATTCCAGTGACATTCCAACTTCATCTGGAGCTAATTTTGCTAATATTCCTTGCTGAGGATTTCTACCAGATGATATCATCCTTCATAAATACTAGCGTTTGTTTAATTTTCTGCTCATTGGAAAATTCTACCAGATGGTATGACCTCACCTTCCACCCATGGGGACAATTAGCATAGTCTAATTTGGCTAGGTTTCCTAATTTTGTTGAATGCTTGAATTCCTTAAGTCTGTCTAAATTGACTCCCAGTGTTTCATGTTGTTCTTTTTTGCTGGTTATGAATGTTAATTCTTGTGTTAATTCCTAGATAGAAATTATTGAAGACAACATATTTTGAAAAGAATGGGACTAATTGTGGATTTTAGTTGATCCTCATAATACAAAAGAATGACTATATAATGTCATGTGGCTTTGATCTTTAATGATGAAATTTGAATTATGAATTTATTAATTTTGGTACCTAATTTTGGAACATAAAGCGGTAAAAGCTGATTAAAGGTATTCATTGTCAGAAAAATGTGAAGCAGGTTTCAAGCCATTCCCTTATTCACTAGTGATTGCTCTGCTTTTCTCATTTCTCCTTATCTTTTAAATAGTTATTATTAGCCATGAAAAAAAAAGATATTATAATTATTTCACTGAAAGTTTTTACTGGTCACAATATCACAGGTTTGACGCTTGTACGGTCACTCATCCATTTGCTTTCAGGAGATTTGTGGTTTGTGACAGAACATGGGAAGACAACCTGATCACTCAAGGAGCTGCTACCTGAACACCATATGCTAATTGTTTTTGTTTTTTTGTTATGTTGTTGCTACTGCAACTGCTGTGTGGCTGTGGGCCTGATTTGAGGATGGAAACCTCTTCCAGCTGGACTTGCTAAGTTTATTAGTGTGTCTCTTGTGTTTTTGAAGTGACATTTGTTGTTATTTGGTGACTTATTGATGTCTTCATGTCTCATACCAACTTGTTTGTTGAAGAACAGTTTAAATTGCATTTCTAGTTGCTTAGTGATTTATTGATGTCTATAGGACTTCCAAATGCCCCCTTAAAGACATTTAGAGACCACAAGGAAATACAATCATTTCCTTCTGAAATCCAGGCTTTGAAGGCCCAAAAAGTCTCTTTAGAATGTTCTCATTGTTGTCTCATCTTAGTTCTGTTATAAAAAAAAACAAAAAGAGAAGAATGTGGTCAGTCAGTACAAAGCTAAAGCATTTCAAGATGGATTTGATGTTGGCCAGGCCAGGTACCTTAGAAGATAACTATTCATGGTATCTGTGTTTATTAAGTATTCCTAATGGGTGTGGCCTTGTTATTCTTTTTTCCTTTTTAATTATTTTCATCATTTTCTTCTTGTTGTGAGCTTTTGTTTTTGATGATAGTATTTGGTTCTATTGTTCTCTACTCAATTTGTCGGTGAGACTTGTATCTGTTATTCAGCATGCTAGAATTCAGATTTTGTTTCTTTGACACACGAAACTTTGACCATAGACTACATTTAGCTGCATGGTCTGGGCATGCAGAGGTGGTGAGTTATCTCTGCAAGAACAAGGCTGATGTTGGTGCCGCAGCCATGGATGACATGGGTGCAATTCACTTTGCTGTTAAGACTCTTATCATTTTGGATACATAATTGTTTGATTTGTTTCGTGTGCTTGTAGCCTTGTATCAGACTTGATTTGTTTCCCTTTTCTGTGAGGCAGTAATATATATATTTTAAAAAAAAAAAATTATTCCGAGTCGTGTCGGGTCATTTCAGGTCATGTCGAGTAAGTTTGACCGTATACCTAATCGTGTCAAACGAGTCGGGTGGTTTCGGGTTGACACGATTCGACCTGTTAACAAAACGGGTCGTGTCATGTCAACCCATTAAAATAACGAATCGTGTTATGTTGACCCGTTTAACAAACGGGTCGTGTTCGTGTCGAGTATAAACGGGTTGGCGGGTCAAGCGGGTTGACCCAAACCCAACTCGCCAACCCGTTTTGACACCCTTACTTCTTTTCATATCAGTTTTTGGTTTGCGAGTTGCTTTTCAAGCTACTGTCCCTTGATTGAGAAATTGAAAAAAAAAAAAAAAAAAAAAATTAACCCTCCGAAGTTTGACAAATTATTTTTTTACCTATAATATTTAAAAATTGGCAATATGCTTTTATAAAGTTTCAAAATTTTACAATGTAGTCTATCCGTTAGACAATTATATATTCTCTAACGGAAAATGCCAGACTTGCCAATAAATTTTTGAAAAATTCTATCTTCTTTGACAAAATTGTCTAACAGATAGATTACAATGCAAAATTCAAAAATTTGGTGGGATACATTGCCAATCTTTAAACATCGAAAGTAAGATTAAAAAATGGTCAAACTTCGAAAGAATTAAATATATTTTTCTCCAAAACAGAAATTTCCTACAAACTGGTTTGTAGGAAATTCCCACAAATCGGCCTTTAAAAGTGACATGTTTCTTTTAAGCATGTGAGCACATATTTTATTATTGATGTTATTAAAAAAACATATAAGAAGCACATGTTATTAAAAAAAAAAATGTACTTACATGCTGAAAGACACATGTCACTTTTAAATGACGATTTGTGAGAATTTCCTACAAACTCATGTAGGAAATTTTTGTCAAAAAAAAAAAAAAAAATCAATTTTGTGATCTTTTAGTTGATTGAGAACTAAAACAAACTCATGTTGTTTAAAAATACAAACACAACAATTACAGTCTTTACAGTCAACCTAATCAACATTCAAGAAGGCCACTACAAAATTCAAGAAGCCTATCCGGCCCATTAGTTTTTGCCCGGTGTATTAGGATGGAAAAAAAAAAAATGATTTTTTTTTTTTTGGAAAAGTTCACTTACCCCTATCAAACTATTATCCAATTAATAATGTTTTCTCTAAACTTTTAATTGTGATAATGTCCCTTCCAAATTACTAAACAATTGTCAATGTCTCTCAAGGCCAACAAAAAGACAAAAATGACCTTACAAATTTTTTAATAAGACACAAATACCCTTATGAACTCAAAAAAAAAAAAAAAAAAAAATTTAAACGAAAATCTTTATAATTTTTTTTACTTTTGAATTTGGTTAATTGAGTGGTAGTGTTTTTTTTTTAAAAAATTGTTTTTGTTTGTTTGTTTATTATTTATTTTATTTTAGTTTTTCTAGCCCTTATGAATTCAAAAAAATAAAAAAAAATAATTTTTTAAACAAAAATATTTATAATTTTTTAAAATTTTGAATTTGGCCAATTGGGTGGTAGTGCTTTAAAGACACATGTCACTTTTAAATGACGATTTGTGAGAATTTCCTACAAACTCATGTAGGAAATTTTGTCAAAAAAAAAAAAAAAAATCAATTTGTGATCTTTTAGTTGATTGAGAACTAAACAAACTCATGTTGTTTAAAAATACAAACACAACAATTACAGTCTTTACAGTCAACCTAATCAACATTCAAGAAGGCCACTACAAAAATTCAAGAAGCCTATCCGGCCCATTAGTTTTGCCCGGGTGTATTAGGATGGAAAAAAAAAAATAGATTTTTTTTTTTTTGAAAAGTTCACTTACCCTATCAAACTATTATCCAATTAATAATGTTTTCTCTAAACTTTTAATTGTGATAATGTCCCTTCCAAATTACTAACAATTGTCAATGTCTCTCAAGGCCAACAAAAAGACAAAAATGACCTTACAAATTTTTTAATAAGACCAAAATACCCTTATGAACTCAAAAAAAAAAAAAAAAAAAAAATTTAAACGAAAATCTTTATAATTTTTTTTTATTTGAATTTGGTTAATTGAGTGGTAGTTTTTTTTTTTTAAAAAATTGTTTTGTTTGTTTGTTTTTATTTATTTTTAGTTTTAGTTTCTAGCCCTTATGAATTCAAAAAAATAAAAAAAATATTTTTTTAACAAAATATTTATAATTTTTTTAAATTTTGAATTTGGCCAATTGGGTGGTAGTTTTTTTTTTTTTAAAAAAAATAGCTTTAGTTTTTTGTTATTTTATTAAGGGTATTTTCATCCTTAAGAGGTATATTGACAATTGTTTAGTAGTTTGGAGGAACATTATCACAATTAAAAGTTTGGAGGGGACATTGTCAATTGACTAGTAATTTTTTTTTTTAAAAAAATAAAAAAAAAAAATACAAGAAGAAACTTTTTAACTTTAAATATTAGTGATTGACTAGATATACGCTTAACCAATTTGGGTTGGAGAATGTGTAACATCCCGCCAGATATAAATATGTGATATTTCGCATTAATCACATGACTTATTATCATTGCCTTAAACCATACAACAGTTTTGCTATATATATTTAAAAAAAAACCATAAACTCATTTATAAGATAGCATAGCACTATGGGAAACATAACTTCATTCATTTGAAACTTACACATGTGCTCTATCTACAATCAATAAGTGCAAAAGTGCCTTATTATTTCATTGCACTATTATTATTATTATTATTATTATTATTATATTATTATTATTATTATGTACATACTCAAAAAGGGCGCTACTAAAGGTCAAAACCTTAATTTTGGTTGAGTCACTAAAAAAGTTTAGCCAGGCTCAAAAGTTAGAACCCTCTCCAAACCTTAAAGGTAAGGGAAAACCTTCAAATCGGATGGTATGTAAAACAAGGGTTTTATAGCCTCCAATCACATTTTGACACCTCAGCTAAAACACAAAATCTCACCAAATACACTTTAGACATAAATACACTGGATCAGACCACTGCTCAACCCTTAAACCACCGAATCCACCTACCTCCGTTGAACGTCGTTCCTGACTTCACCGAACGTCGTCCTCGACTTCGCCAAACGTCGTTCCCAAAGCCACCACGGATGGCGGCAGACAGACTAGGCGAGGTGAAGCTAGGTGGAAGGCTTTTACAGACCTTTCGTGGAAGGGTTGAAGCTGAACGCCGTCCAGTTTGAAGCCTCACAGTGTGCGGTGAAGCCGCGTGGCCAAACCGACTAGATTTGGCTGCACCGCCAGACCAGGCCGCTAGTTGAGCGACCAGACCAGGCCGCTAGTCATGCGACCTCATGCCAAATCTGGCCAATTTGGCTGCGCAGCCAGCGGCCTCGCTAGGCCGGGTGACCAGTAGCATGATGTTGGGCCTCTTGGTAGCCATTGTTGGCTCGGCCCTCTATGTGTTGTACCGGTCGAAGTGGCTGCAGTTTTGGGTCTCCTCCCTCCGCATTGCGAAGCTAAACCTCACCACAGAGAAGATCGGGCATGGTTGATGCATTTTGTTACACTCTGGTCTCATATTGGAAAGATGAGAAATAGCCCACATAGAGTGGATTGTTTATAAAGAGAGTCATGAGTGCTAAATTTCACATTGCCTAGTTACTAGATGAAACTGGGCTTTATAAGTGATTCTAGGAAAGCTTCAAAATGGACTAGTCTTTTTGGGGTGATAGCGCAAATGTGGCTAGCGCTTTTTCCTAGGTCATTAAAAATGGTATTAGAGCCATAGCCCAACCTGAGATGGAGGGAGCGTGCACAAGCCTATGAGGGTCGCCATGGAGGACGCTGGATCCTAAGAAGGGGTGATTGTAATGTCCCACATTGCCTGGGTATGGAGATAGAGATGTGCTTATATGTATACTCGCACAATTCTTGACACAACGCGTTCTCGATGTGCTTATATGTATACTCGCACCATTCTTGACACAACGCATTCTCTTAGCCTAGTGGTGGCTAGTGAGGGCCAAAGCCTTGAGGGATGCTAGGAGGTCGTAGGTTTGACTCCTGGTAACGCTAACCACATTGAAAATGAGAATGCTGGTGGTAATGAAGACGGAGCTACAGGAAACGCAAACCCAAACCAGACCCAGAATCAAGAGGCCTTGACTACATTGGTCGCCCAACTAGTAGACCTTTTGGCGAGAGGCACTAACACCAATCAAAGTGTGAAACCGAAGGAAGGAGAGCAACGTGGCTGTACGTTCAAGCAATTTAACAAATAACAACCCCCAATTTTTGAAGGACAGTCGAACACCATAGCAGTAGAGAATTGGATCTCACAAATGGAGAAGTTGATGGAAGTCATGTGTTGTACGGACGACTAGATAGTTCGCTATGCTACCTTCAAGCTGGTCGCCGAAGCAAAGCACTAGTGGATTGCTAAGAAGGAACATCTACAACAACTGCTAGGCGATGGTGTGCCCATCACATGGAAGGACTTTAAGGACACATTTTTGGAATGATTCTTTCCTCAATCAGTCTGATATGCTAAAGCACAAGAGTTCACTGATCTGGTACAAGGATCTTTGACCGTAAAGCAATACGCCGTCAAATTCATTGAGCTGTCACGGTTCGCCCCATACTTGATAAGCATCGAAGACCTGAAAGCAAGGAATCTCGAAAAGAGCTTACAACCAAGAATCATGAACCGGGTGGTTGGCTTCGAGATAAGTAATCTATCGGATCTCATCAGCAAGGCATAAGTAATTTAGAGAACATTCAAGATCAATGTAGAGTACTTCAACCAGAGGAAGAGAAATGCACCACAAGGGGACCAATCTGATGGACATACAAATGACCCTAATAAGAGAAGAAATGATCAGTGTACAGGTGGTAATTACCTCAGCAATTTAATAATCAGCAGGGAGACGGACAACGCATAGCATGCTAGGGAAGATGCACTTAGGGAACTATTTGTTCGGGCAGGCAGTCTGCTACAAATGCAGGAAACCAAGCCACATATTTAGAGACTGCAAGGTATCAGCCACCAACCAACTAGGCCAAGGCCGATCTAATGGGCAACGAAGCACTGCACCAGCTCGAGTTTATGCTTTGACCTCGGGAGATGCCGACACTTCTAACGAGGTGGATACAGGTACTATTCCAATCTTTGTTGTTTTTATTTGTTGAACAAATAGAGTTTCGCTTGTTGTCGTCACGATTTTTTTTTTTTTTTTGGAGTTGCGACTTGGATCTAAACCAATGGGCTTAGAGCTGACGATAACAACCTAGTAAGGAGAACGACTTGGTTTAGTACAATTTTAGGTGAAACTCGGCAAGTGTAAAGAACATGTCCCACTACGAATATTTCGATCAACTATAAATTTTACTATGCCGTTTCGAAGAGTTACTTAGTCTACCCTTGAATGGTGAAGTCGAGTTAACCTTGGACCTCCATGCAATCGCGACGCTTACCTCTCTAGTATCGTATCAGAGTAACGCCATGGAAGCGTCACGTACTCCTAACTCACGAAGATCAAGATCAAGCGCCTATCCGACCTAGCGTGTCACTAAGGGAAGCACCAGAGTCGACAGGAGCAGTCAAACCACCCCACCTACCCTTATGGAAGATATACTTCAATGGAGGAACTTCATCATACGACGTGGATAGCTCAATTCCAATTATTTGGATGACCCTCGCAATCGAACGACAAATAGAGATCCATACTTGCAACATCGCACCACTACCTTGATTATTAACGTCTATTGTGCTAAATTGATATCTTCACTACGTTTAGTCCGAGTAAAACTTGCGATCCACTTTGGAGGTGAAGTTGGAGAACAACCATTGATCAGAGCAAAGGTAATTCAGGAAACTCTAAAGAAGATTGTGCCTACACTATGGGGATCATTGCGGGTCAAGGAAGACAAAAGAGTTACGTGGTCAATTAGCATTGAGACTTAAAAGCGAGCATTTGAAGATAGAGAATTTTCAAAAGGCGCACCGATAGCAGTAGCGACTCACCTTGGGATGGCAAACATCTCGGAACAAGATGACAAGTCAGTAAACTACTTGGAGCTACCGCCGCATTCATTGGAAGACATTGACTTCCTACACAAGATCGAGCTGGAGTGTTAGGAGGAGGCTCTTACACCTCCACCTGAGTCTTCATCCAACGCGGATGATCTTATTGGTCGAATTAGCATAAGTCATTTAGTTACCTTTCAGTAGTATGATTCTTAGGTTTGCTTTGCGGCTGAACCTTAGCAATTCCGAGGATGAAATTCTTATAAGGGGGGAAGATTGTAATACCCTTTGATATCCCTTTAGGGAGATATATGTAATTTTGGCATGCATA
>FXXK01000038.1:328530-368530 GCA_900184695.1 Betula pendula | reverse complement strand
TGCAACTACTTGCGCTTGTGTTGTTTAACTTCATCGATCTCTCTAATTCTTAAGGCTGCTACTAGATTAAACCTTTAGCGCTTGTCTTGGGTTGTTTAGTAGTTAAAGTTAATTAGATTGCTTGTTTTCTAATTAATTGCGACTAAGGAGAGATAGGATAATAATTCCAATGGTGACTATTCAAAGTATGAATTAACATATGCTTGCATCGATGATCAGTTGTAAAATTCCGATGGTGAATGTTGACTTCGATCAAGGTTTGTTCTTTTGATTGATTTCGATACTTTAAATTGAATTGTTCCTTAGTTGTTTTTCTTAATTTTTTTTTTTTTCGTTATACTCAAACCCCCCCATCCTTGTTTACGTAGCATAAAATTAGGCTGAATACTCTCTGTGGGAACGATCCTTACTTGCACTACTACATGTATTTTTAGGAGTATAGGTTTTATTTTTGGTTGCCAGCGACAGCACACCAACTACTAGATTATTAATGTCTTTCCAAACTTTTGATTGTGTTAATGTCTATCAAAACTNCGTTATACTCAAACCCCCCCATCCTTGTTTACGTAGCATAAAATTAGGCTGAATACTCTCTGTGGGAACGATCCTTACTTGCACTACTACATGTATTTTTAGGAGTATAGGTTTTATTTTTGGTTGCCAGCGACAGCACACCAACTACTAGATTATTAATGTCTTTCCAAACTTTTGATTGTGTTAATGTCTATCAAAACTAAAAAAAATTATCAACGTCCTTCAATGACAAAAATGCCCTTAATAAAAATTAAAAAATGTGACCATCCACCATTGGCTAGACCCTAAAACGGTGTCGGAGCCGCATTCCTTTCTTGAATTGGCCAACTACTACATAAAGTTCATTGCTGCCTACTCCAAGAAGGTGGCCTGTCTCATAGATCTTCTCAAGAAAGATGGGAAGTGGCACTACACAGAGTAATGTCAAGCTGCTTGTGACAAGCTCAAAGTTGCTATTGTTAGTGAGCCTATCATGCTCTGCCTAATTTCAAGCTGCCTTTTGAAGTTCATACTAATGCTTCAGACAAAGCCATTGGCAGAGTCTTTGTGCAGGAAGGCCACCATGCTGCTTATGAGAGCTAGAAGCTCAAGGAAGCTGTGCAAAGGTATTCTGCCCATGAGAAAGAGATGATAGCAGTGATTCATTGTTTGTTAGTGAGGAGAGTGTACTTGCTAGGCACAAAGTTTTTAGTTCGCACCAACAATGCTGCCAATACTTTATTCCATTCTTAGAAGTAGTTGCCAAAGCAGGCTCGTTGGCTAGAGTTCCTGCAAGAGTATGATTTTGTACGAGAGCACAAACCGGGAAGACACAATCAGGTGGCTAATACACTCAGCCGCAAGCATGTTGATGAGGTAGTTGTTGCACTGTCCCGAATTGAATCTAATTTCTTTGACAGAATTTTGGAGTTGTCCAAGAATGATGCTGCTTACTTGAAGTTGGCAGACCTTGTCAAAGGAGCGGTCCGTTGATACTAGTTGGAGGATGGCTTGCTGTATGCTAAGGGACATGATTGTATGTTCCTAATTATGCTGTGCGACATGAGTTGCTTGGAGAATCACATGATTCTCATTGCTCTGGACATCCTAGTAGAGAAAGAATTTTTTCCCTATTGTCCCCATCATAATACTGGTCCCGGATGCGAGATAATGAGGAGCTATGAGTAAAGACTTGCTTGGTATGCCATCAAGACAAGAGTGAGCAAAGGAAGGAGGCAAGCTTACTGCAACCTCTTCTTATGCTAGATAGGCCTTGGGCCTCAATTTCCATAGATCATGGGTTTCCCTAAGGTGGAGGGGATGGATGTAGTGATGGTGATCATTGACAGATTTTTGAAGTATATGCTATTTTCATTGATGTGCAAAGCAGCTGCCCGACAAACCTTGCTGCCAAGCTGTTCTTTGAACATGTGGTGAAGATCTTTGGGTTGCCTGTGAGTGATCATGACCTAGGTTAGGTTCACTGGATAGTTTTGGACAGCATTGTTCAATCTGATGGGGTCTGATTTGAAGTTCTCAACTGGCTACCACCCTCAAACATATGGGCAGATTGAAAGGGTGAATACCCTACTGGAAGATTACTTGAGGCATTATGCCTCTATCAGCCAAAAGAATTGGTTGGAGTTGCTAGATGTAGCCCAATTTACTTACAATTTACACAAGTCCTCTGCAACTACATTGAGTCCATTTGAGTTGGCTTTTGGCCAGCAACCATTGTCCCCTCATGAAATTGCTGCACAAAGGATTGGAGGAAAATGCCCTGCTACCTATCATTTTGCAAAAGAAAGGAAAGAGTTGGAGGAGGCCAATGACAGCTTGGCCAAGGCTCAACGACGTATGAAGTAGTTCTCCGATGAGAAGCGACGGCCCGTGGAATTTGCTGCAAGAGACAAAGTGATGCTGAAGTTACCTTACAAAGTTCTAAGGAAATTTCGAATAGGTGTCACTCACAAAGGGCTGGTGCTCAAATATGACGGTTCATTTTGAAGTGGTGAAGCGAGTTGGCAAAGTGGTATACCGTATGAAGCTGCCAAAAAGATTGGAGGTGTACCCCACCTTCCATGTGAGTATCCTCAAACCTTACCATGAGGATGTTGAGGAGACAGCTTGAAATAAAGCAAAACATGCACCACCTAATGTTTACAAGGAGTTTGAGAAGAAGGTTTTGAAGATTTTGGACCATTGGACGGAGGGCCAACATAAGAAGAATTGGAGAACTTATTTTCTGGTTCAATGGAAAGTATTACCTATCTCAGAAGCTACATGGGAAAGTGATACCATACTTTGGAAATTTGAGGATGAGGTCTAGGATTATCTAGCCACCCACTCGAAGAGGATGTCGACTTTAACTGGTGGGGGTGGTTTGTCACAGTTGTGACATGGCTGTCATTGTGGCAGCTTGGGTGTGCCTTACACCCTTGCTGGTCACCATGCCCACACATGAGGGAGGCATGCCTTGGGATTGAGATATTGTTGTTGGGTTGGACTTGGTCCAGCCCTTTGCTGCTTGACAAACTTTGTTGGTGTGGCCCATAGACTGTTAATGTGCATGGCCTTGTTGGCATGTATGTTGTGTATGCTAGGGTGTGGCCCAGCCCCGTAGAGACCCTACTGTCAGCCCTTTTTTGCTGGTTTACCCCTTTGTTGGTTGCTTACAGACAATGGCCACGTTGTGGCACTACCCTGCCCTTGACAGGATGGGTGCAATGGTTGCCTAAAAGACTTCTTCACATGCTAGGTTGTAGAAGGGCATTGGGTGTACTAGTGGCCTTGTTAGGGCGCTAGCATGTGTTAATGGTGAAAAGTGGCATGTGGCAGTGGGCAAGTCAAGGTGTTGATGAGTTCAAATTGCCCCTGTGTGAATGCTACATGTGGTTGGCCTTGTTAAATTGAATATGAAGTGTGGTAGTGTGCAAGACTTATTGATGGGATTCAAACTACCCTGTGTGCCTACTACATGTGGCTAGTTGCTAACATTGCTTTCAAGAGAGCATTGTTGAGCTGCTGAGCATATGCTACACCTGGCAGTGGGTGCGTGCCAGATGGCTGCCCACTATGCTAGAGCTCCTACCCCTTGGTGCTTATAAAAGAGTTGCTGGAGCCTCATTTGACAGGTTGCTGAGTGAGTCTTGTAAGAAGCTGTTGTAGAGACACTAAGTGCTTGAGAGCTTGTATTATGTGTTTTTGTTGTAAAGCCTTGGTGGCTATGTGCTTGTATTTCAACTAAGGGCTCTATTGTCTTATAAGAACCCTAGTCATCCCTTTGTACATTCGGTTTGGTTGAGTGTAAAGGTTGGGAGTATTGATCTCATAAAAGTGCTTTGTGTGTGTTGTGATCACCCTTCCATAACCTCTCTTAGTGTGTGTGGATGCCTAGGCATTGTTGTGTGCTTTATTTAGGGCCATCACGTGGAAAAAATTTGCCGCGTGACAAGCCATATGACGCCAAGCAGGGATGGGGTATCTACAAGGAAGAAAGGGTTAAAGGGCTCGCCGACGGTAGACCCGGCGATACCACTTCAATGCTCAAATTAGTAAGGTTAGGCAAGAGGGAATTCTGGTAGAGTGAGGATAGGATTGTTTAGGCATACTTGAACCAGGGCCTGCCTACCTCTTATATGGGCCTCGGTGGCTTGCCTTCCCCTCTAGGATTTTGGAAATTCCCACCAGTAGTATGTTACAAATGTGGAGATTCCCCTAGGTTTGTTAAGGTAGGGGCCGCATGGTGTGAGCAGGCCATTACATGAGCTGGTGGCGTCTTTAATCAACTGCTAAAGATGATATTTTGGCGAGGGTGTGTTTGGGTCCTTTCTAAATTGCTTGGGCCGCAGGTCTTCAGGCCTTTTAGGCTTCAGCTGTCGATCACCGGCCCTTTAGGCTTTTCAGTCATAGGCTACAGCCCTTCTAATGGTTTTTGGCGGGTGGCTTTCCTGACAGGCTGCTTGGTAGTCCAGCTCTCCAAGAGTACTCACTCAATTTTTTTGAATAACTTGGGTTGGTAGTCATTCATAGGAATTTGTCTTGTGGACCCGTTGGTATTTCGACCCACCATGTGTCATTAGTTTTTGTTAGCTTAATATAATGTGCATGCATATCTCCTTCCAACAAAGAGTCTTAGAAAGAAAAAAAAGTACACTACGTTTTAAAAGATGACCTATGATGCAATAATTAGAGGAAAAAAAAAAAGAAAAAGAAAGAAAGAAGCACAAGCATTCATTATTGATTAGGCCAAATCCAATTTCCTCATAATATAAGCATACTAACTGCCCATGCCATTCACTTTGCATTTTGGGCTTTTGTTTTTAAACTATGACTTCATTTATATGGGCCTCTTGTTTTTTAAAAGCTTTTTATAAGCCTTTTTAGATGAGCTTAATCCAATTTTTGAACTAAAAACACTTGTAAATTGTAATATGAAAATACAAATTGAATTGTAAACATTGGGAAATACAAGTATTTATAAACTAAATTCTAATATAAACAAATACATCTATTTATAAACTTGGAAAAAATGCAAAATCAA
Source organism: Betula pendula (assembly GCA_900184695.1). Lineage (NCBI taxonomy): Eukaryota > Viridiplantae > Streptophyta > Magnoliopsida > Fagales > Betulaceae > Betula > Betula pendula. The sequence goes on along the minus strand of FXXK01000038.1, from coordinate 363,474 downwards.
TCAATGTGGTTTATCTCATTTACAATGAGGTCCCTATGGTATCAAAATGAACCCATAGGTCCGTGAAATATGCCAAAAAGATAATTTACTCCCTATAGTCAAATTTTATCTATTAACTTAACAGATTCCGTTAGTGTGCCACATCAAACCCAATAAAATTGCGACACATGTCCTACTTAATTTCAAAATTTTAAAAAACACACCTCACGTTTTCCACGTCATATTATTAAAGCCAACTAATAAAATCATGTTAGGCATTACTACACGTTAGCCAACAAGTAAAATTTTTGAAAAACCAAACTCTACCAAAATCAGTCCATGTTCTTGTTCTTCATGCTTGTCGTAAAATTCTTACGTAAAAGTAAGTGATATCGGGCATAACTAAGATTGTTTTGACAGTGTATGATAGTAGTAGAAATTAAGAATTGAAGACTTAAAGTGAACTTAGGAAGAGAGAAAATAACGAATAGAGAAAGAGAAAGATCATAATTACCCCAAATAAGCAAACAAATAATAACTCTGAAAGACTGAAATTATATTGATACTTTAAAGCTAAATTATAAAATAATACATACATGCCTATATATAGGCTAAGTTTGAGTACTTTCCACGCAAAATACTTGAAGAAAAAGAAAGAAATAAAATACAAAAATAACCCTAAACTTAGAGACAAAGCAAAATACTTATAGAGAAAGTAAAATATATTGTTCTAAAAATAATCCCCAAATATTATGCACAATTCTTTCCATTTTTGTGCAGATCTTTTCTATGAAGATATTCACTGCCATTAATTTAGTATCTGACAACTCAGCTGCTATCCTGCTACGTGAGTAAGGCAAGTAAAATTTAGTTGCAAACCATGCATACGATCTTATTAATCCTTAAGGAGGCTCAAAGAGTCAGTATGAGTGATACCCTTGGAGGTATGAGCTCTCAACATCTGAATTCTGACTTTCCAAGTCATGATCTAAAATTCCCACCCCTCTATCCTTTTTCAGTTTTCTCCACTTCATTTTGCGCAACCAGTGCTCAACCAGCATCACACCTAGACCAATAAAAATTACTCCCAGGGAGCCACCGCTTACTGCTAGCAGCATCACAAACACCCAATTTGTCCCTTGACCGTGCAGCATAACCACCCATGTGGCTACGACATAGGCTGTTGCCATGAATGCCACTGATACCCACAACACCTTGTGAGCAACCGTCAATAGTCTCATTTGTGCCTTTCTGCGAAAAGGGATGATGCTGACAAGAACAACCACTATGGAGAGAGAGGTGAATAGTGCAATGTTGTTGCTTATCGCAAAGATCTTGAAAGCCGTTGTTCTGCCTGCCATTAACTTCCCTTTCATTTTTCCTTCCTGATCCACACCACCTGGAGGACTAATTCCAGCAGAAAAAGTAACAGTTGCGATCAAAAGGGCAACTAGTGTTATGGTGTTCCTAGCATTTTGTAATGCTTCTATGTACATCTTGTGCTTTTTATTTCGGTGTCTAGTGTGAAGCTCACCTATATTGTCCCGGTGCTTTTTGTTAAGACGTTTGTGTTGTTGGAATTGTTTATATGCTTCATATTCAGATGTCTCCCCAACCTGACAGTGTGGTGATGATGTTCTTGATTTGCTTCCCTTACTGAATCCAGGCGAGCCTTTGCATTCATAAGAAACCTTTTCATTCATAATGGTGATATTCAAATCATCACCTATGCAACCCGGCCATGAAGAATTCTTAGATATGATGGGCAATTGATCGTTAGTTCTTTCTAGTGGTGAATGACACAACAAATCATTACTTCTTCTACCACCAGCTTTAACAAACAGGGCTTCAAGATATCGATTCTCTGCATTGTACTTAGCCTGATCGAGGATGTCGAGTACTGTGAGTCCTTTACAGTTCCGAACATTAATCTCCACTTTTGTTTTGTTGATCAAGTACTCTGCTATCTGGAACAAACTTGTAATAAAGAGCACAATTAAATATTCTTTATCAACTTTAACTTTTAGGATAAGTGATTATGATATTAGTGCAGAAGCTTTGAGTTTAAGTCATCACTTTATATGCTTATTTCATCTAAATATTTTAGGTGTTGGGCTTCAATTGCTAATTTGTAATGAACAATTTGAGTTCATGTATGAAGAGAAGTGTTAAAATATTGATTAAATAATAAATTCCCTTGAGTTGGAGTTTTGGAAAAATGAAATTGTAGAATATTAATTAAACAATTAAATTGGTCATTCTTATCTTTTTAAGTGATGCAAGAGAATAAACAGCAAGTTGTTAGATAACAAATTAATGGTGTTGGAATATCTTGAGAGAGAAGATAAGCACAAGAATGACAAGAATCAGGCATAAGATTTGAGGATTATTTTTGAAATAATCTTTTTGCTTTGTTTACAAGTATTTTGTTTGGAGAGCACTGTAAACTTATATTATATAAAAGCATCTAGTCTGTGTTATTTTTTTATTCAGTTTTGGAGTCTCAATAAAATTTTGGTTTTCGAGAATTATTCTCTGTTTTTCTTTGGGGTGACTAGGGTCTTTCTCTTCCTTACTCGTTATTTTCTCTTTTCTACAATTCTTAATTTCTACTACTGTCAAAACAATGCAATTTCTGTTTAGTGTCATTAAGCTTTTGAAATAATTAGTAACTTAAGACCAAATAATAAAAATAAAAAAATCTGAAAGAAAAATTCATTTCTAACCTGATAACGCCCACCAGAAACTGCAAGATGTAAAATGGTGTTACCATATTGATCTTGAAGATGAATGAGATTTGAACCATTGCAGGCTTGCAACAAGAACAGTAGAACCTGGTACTTCCCATATCTCACAGCCAGATGAAAGACTGTCTCCCCCTCATTAGTAGCATAGTGGAAAGATTCTGGAGCCATCAGCACAAATTCTTCAAGGACTGAAACTTTGCCATTCATTGATGCCATGTGCAGTGGTATATAACCGTTGTTGTTATACTGCAGACCAAGACTTGTGTTGCGCCTCACTAGCATCCGAGTTATATCCGTGTGTCCCTCGATACAAGCATGGTGCAATGCCAAGTTTCCATTCTCGTCGGTCTTTTGAACCAAGTCAGGACACACATTTACTAATTCTCTCACAACATCTGCACCAGAAAGTTCATATCATTTTTTTTTGGCACGTATAGATATATTGGATAAGGATCCACAAAAACTATATGTCCGAATTGCTAGTAACTTGCTACCTATCCAAACATGTGGGGTTTTATATGAGGTTTCTTACATTACATGTTCAAATTGCTTGCAATTCGAGCATGTTATTACTGTGGATTTCAATCCACAAAAGTTCAAGTGCCTATGCAAAAAAAAACAATTCACTAAATATGACTTGTTCATAAATAAGCTCGAGCCAAGACTCAAATATATCTAGTGGTGGCGTATTTTTATAAAATTAAATAAATATACAAATATAATTTCATAGAGAATAATGTTATTCTTTATACTTATTTATCACATGCAATTATTTCATACCGTGACTTGCAAAATAAGAAGTGTCTTAAAATATGTCATTTCAGGCAATGTAAAATGGGTGTGATAAACAAATGTATAGCATAACATTTCTCATTTTCATAAAGTTAATGTTCCAAATTTACTATGAGATATTATACCTCATTATGCACTAGTATAACAAAATAAAAAATAAAAAACTAGTTACACCTAGTAATCTCTCATCCATTCTCTTGCGATTTATTTCTATATTTATTTTGAGATTCATTTCTCAATTATTTTGTTAATTAATATTTCATTATGTTGTGAGTTAATTCCCTTGTAACTTACCTGTATCCTATCTTTACAAATCCAAAACCATCTAGGGTATGTACATACACTATATGAATAATAGAACATGAGTTATATAAATGGGGAGATAAATTTATATATACGAGTAATGTTAAAGGTAAGATCCTTGTCTCATTTTTGTCTTCCTTTAAATTAATGTGGCTTTTAAAATTACAATTGGATCAAAATTCAATAGTAGTCTATATTAAATTCAATATTAATTTTAAAAGTCGCATAATTTTTTAAAAGAAAATAGTGAGGACAAGGGTCTTACGTTTAGCGATTAGCATTACTTTATTTTATATATACATGTTATGTGAGTTATATGTGTGTATATATATATATTGGTGATATTCAATTTCTTATTAATCTTATAAGTATATGTACATAAATATCATGTATATTAGTCTTCTTCTGAATGACGAGTTGAAAATCGTATTATTTGTTATACGCTTATTTATTTTATTATTTCTATGCACCACATAATTAGGACAGAAGAGTGGCTAAGTACGTACCCATATGCCCTCTCGATGCAGCCACATGAATACAAGTAGTTTCCTCTAAACCCAGCAACCATCCGGCCGCCGTGGGGTGGTTTAAGAGGAGATTCACAATGTCGAAATGGCCATCACTGCAAGCCATGAAAAGCGCGCTCTTCATGTTTTCGGAGTTGAGCTTACAAGCCGCAGCCTTGGCCGTCGGATCGGCCCGATCTAAAAGCACCTTCAAGACCTCGGCAGTCCCTCGGCGACAAGCTTCATGTATTGGCGTCTCCAGCATCTTGTTCTGAGTAGCAACCATGTCCGGGCACAGCTTAACAATTTCCGACACCATCTCAACGTGTCCAAACTTTGAAGCCAGGTGTAATGCTGTGTCCATGGCGTCAGCCGTTCTCTGCTCAACAATTCCTTCATTTTCTTGAAATAAACTGATCATTGTGGTCGTGTCATTTCTCCTAATCGCCTCTACAAGCCTGGAATCCGTTTCCTTAAGCTTCTACTTTCTGCTAGAGAGAAAATAAAGTTGTATATATATATATATATAGAGAGAGAGAGAGAGTGAGAGAGAGGAAATTGGCAATGATGTAAACTATTTCGTTGGAGAAATGATTCTTTATCTTTTTTGGTCATTTTCTTATTTTTTTTACTTTTTAAAATTACAATTGGATTTATAAGTATGTGTGAATAATAGTAAAAAGTGAAAGAATAAGAGAAAGACTCAAAAATTATATATAGCGATTCCCATTACATTATCAAAAACTTGGAAATATCTACTTGCACTTTTGAAGAATGGAGAAAGTAATTGGGTAAGAGAGATTTTTTTATAGGAAAACTTCACTTATTACTATTAAACTTTCATCACTTTTGCAATCATACCCTTAAACTTTAAAAAATGTTAATCTAGGGTTATCATCTTTCAGGAGTTTTCAATGTCTCATCTAATTTGATGAGTGAAATCTCCAAAATATCCTTGTCTTTTTTTGTTTTTTGTTTTTAATTTTTAATTATTAAATCAAAATATATATTTGTGTAATTTATAAACATCTTAGAAGTATTTTGAGAATTTCACTTATCAATTTGGATTGAAAGATTGACATTGCAAACTTCTGAAAGATAGTAACCCTAAATTGACACTTTTTAAAGTTTAAGGGTATGATTACAAAAATGATAAAAAATCATGAGTGGTAAGTAAGATTTTTGTATTTTTTTATTTTTTTTAAATAAAAAAAAAGTATTTTGATGTGATATAAAAATAAAAATAATTTTAATTGTATTGTGAACATTTTGTGTTTGAAATTATTTGTGTTAATGCTTTTATTTTTTTTTTTTACTAAAAATCAAAAACATTTTTTTTAAAAAAACATTATCAAACTAGGACAACTTTTCGGTGCGAAAACTTCCTTAGTGTTGGTTTAGCGTCTTCGAGGAACGTGTCAATTAGTTTCCTAGAATCTCAAGGAAGACATTTCTTTTATAGTCAATGCCACTCTAGATCCAGAATCTTTCATGATTTTTGGTTAATTTTTTTTCCCCACCGTTTTTATAGTTTCGTCGAGCCTGGTTTTTATGCCTTTTTGTTTTTAATGCGGGAAAAACTATGAAGTTTTGGCAAAGAAAAGATTTTGGTGAAAGTACTTCCCTCAAACAACTATCAGATTGTTAAGATGCTTTTTTTTTAAATTACAAAAAATTATCAATGTCTTCAATGACAAAATATACTTAATAAAAAATATTAAAAAATATATATAATATATTTTTTTAAAAAAAATGTTACCACGTCTCTATCATGGGTCTTCTACTTTTTATCTTTTTACGGCAAAAAACCAAAAAAAATTAACACTTTTTAATAATTTAGAGAGGACATTATAAATGATGGTGTGAGAGAAGTACGTCAAATTTTCCCAAAGACTTTTCTCAGTTCCTGACCACAATAATTACATTAGATGTTTTCAAAATATGGAATCATGGATTGATTACTAGACTGGACTTTAAAATCCATTATCGATTTTTTTTTTCTTCTAGAAAGTTTGAATACACTGCATCAATCACTTGTAGAAAATTTGACTAGGGGACTTGCATTAGATACCCTTATTTACATGCATCCTAAATACCCTATTACAGTCTCCATGTTTTGTGAACTGAACCTTGAATTTCTTGTCTCTTGCTTTGAACGGAATAGGGTGCTCTCCATTTTAAGTGAATTTGAATTTGAGAGGGATTATTTTATGGTTTAGATTAGTTTTTATAGCATCTAATCGTGTATGTGTTATTTATGTTGTCACATTATTTCAAATTTTTAAGTGATGTAATATTATGTGAACCGTTATATGCTGTAAAGTTTAATCGTAACCATTACATGGTACAAAGTTATTTAAAAATTTTATATGATATGTGACCATGTATACATTATTTAACAATGTTTATTTTGCCTACGTTGTTATATTATTTAAAATATTTAAATAATGTGACACAATGTACAATATTAAATATTGTAAAATATAATTTCTATCATAAAATAATTATCTTTAAGTATGGAGATGATCATCTCGCAGCATTGTGCCTATATATCCCAACCCTTGGTGGCCGGGTGATAAAAGGAAAGAAACTTTGGGACTGATTTGCTGCTTTAGTTATACTAGACAGTTGATTTTCAATCGGGACATGGTACACTTTATTCTCTAAACAATCTTCCAATAGCTTTTTTTGCAAACACAAACTTCTATGTCACATTTTCTTGAGAAATATTCCACCAAAAAAAAAAAGAATTTCACTTAACCCATGAATTTTTATAACTTTTTCAATTACCCCTTCAAAGCTAAAAAACTTTTAATTTAGTGCATCAAAATTTTAATTTTTTGTAATTTCACCTTCCGTTAACATTTTCTATTAAATCCTAACGGAGACTTTAGAAATTCTCAAAATACCCATTTTTTTTTTAAAAAAAATAATTATTTAATTAAGATAATTTTGTAATTTTATAGTGGATATAAAACCTTTTAACCATCTGATTTAACCTTAAACCCTAACGGGAGGGGTAAGATTGTAAAAAATTGAAAGTTCGATACACTAAATTGAAAGTTTTTAAACTTTAAAGAGAGTAATTGTAAAAATGATGAAAGTTTATGAGGGTTAAGCGAAGTTACAAAAAAATATGATGATATGTTTGGTAATGACTAAAGAGTTTTGTTATGAGTTTTGGATACAGCTTAGGTGTTGTAGTTTTTACTACAACATATATGCTGTTAAAAAATTAAAGGCTCAAATTTAATCTAAAAAATTAAAAGTGTATCCGGGCCTTTGATTTTTTTTAATAGTATAGGTGCTGTAGTAAAAACTGCAGCACTTAAGCTGTATCCATGAGTGTTTTGTTTGAATAGAAATAAGAAGTGATTGATGTGATATAAAGATAAAATGAGATGTAAATTTTTTTGTGAGAGAAAAATAAAAAAAAATTGTTTAGTAATTAATTTTGAAAAGTAATTAATTTTTTTTTGGAAGGAGTGAAAATGAGATTAAAACTCATTACCAAACGATTATCATAAATAGAGGAGAACTTTTTAAATGGTAACAAATAATTAATCTATGAAGTAGTAAGGTTATATCTTCTTATTAATGTAATTACTAAATTACCCCACTATCTATTGTTCGTACAAAGGGAATCTATGGAGAAAAATCTTCTTGTACATTATCATCAGGATGGGGTCAATCGTTGAACGGTAAGTAAACGCTGTTCAACACGTACAAGAAAGAGAAAGAGAAATAGAAGAAGCATGACTCTTCATCCATTGGTCTTTTATCTCTCGCAGGCGCAGCCGCTTTCGTCCCACAAAATGACCATCTAATTAAAGATTCAGATCCCGCGCCGGCCGTCTTCCTCCACCCTGCCGTCTGCTGTTGCTGTTGCTGTTGCTGTTGTCTTATTGTTTTTTTCTTTTTCCTTGTAATATGTTCTGGTTTATGTTATTGTGTAGCTCAAGACTGAATCTGAACTGGTTGGGCCTCAGACCCTCCGTCTGGGTTGAAAACCCCTTTTTCATTTTTTTCTTTTTTATTTTGTTCTGTTTCCCCGGAAGCAGGACGATCTATGGAGTTTTCGAACTCCTGATGGTTTTAACCATCAGATTGCGCCGCGGCCTTAAAAAGCTGCATTCGCAGGTTACTTTCTCCTCTTTGGGTTTTCTCCCATTATGTGAAGGGCTAGTGGTCTGCCTGGTTTGGATTTTTCTTCAGTTGAGCTTGTGTTTATTTTCTGTTAGGAGCACGAAAACCATGTTGGTTCTTGCTCTTATCTTTTCTGGTAAGGTTTTACACTTACGTTTATGTACTTTTCTTCTTTAATATATGGAATGATGCACTTACAAAAAAAAAAAAAAAAAAAATTAAAGATTCGGATCCCTTTAATTTCCAACTCCACTTGGAAATATGGACTCCTCTAGTCGAAATCAACGACTAAATATGTTCCAAAATAAGTAGAGTGAACATCCCTTTTTATTTTCGTTCCATTAATTCTAAAAACTATAATTTTGTCTGACAAATATCTTACAAAATTGACATAGCATGATCTAGTAGTATATATATCCAATGGCTAATAGACATTGTCATATCAGCTTTGTAAAATATTTGTATGGTATGTAATATTTTTTAAAATAATAAAAAAATCAAAGATTAGTTAGAATTGTCATGTCAGTATTGTAAAATAATTATGAGATAAAAATGTGGTATATAATATTTTTCTTTTCTTTTTGAATAATTAATGCTAAATACTATACTCCTATTTCACTAGACTAATATGATAGTGTCATCAGCTTTTGGATAAACTTTTGTTGAAAAAATAACTAAATAAAGACTAAGAATCGCTATCACATCAACTCATAAAATAGGAAAAAGTTAACATACCCCCCTCAAACTATCACCTAATTGACAATGTCCCCCCCCCCAAACTACCAAACAAATGACAATGTCTCCCCCAATGGCAACAAAAAGACAAAAATAACCTACAAATTTTTCAATAAGACCAAATACCTTTTATTTAATTTTATTTTTTAAAAAGTATTTTTAAAACGAAATCTTTATAATTCTTTTAAATTTTGAATTTGGCTAATTGGGTTGGAGTGTTATTTATTTTTTCTTTTTTTTTATATAAAAAAAAATGCTAGTTTTGTTTTTTTTAACCCTTATGAATTCGAAAATAATAATAATAATAATTTTTTTTTTTTAAAAAATAATTATAATTTTTTAAACGAAAATATTTATATATTTTTTTTTATTCTTGAATTTGTCCAATTGTTTGTAGTGTTTTTTTTTTTTTAAAAAAAAATTAATTTGTTTTGGTTATTGTTTTTATTTTTTATTTTTAGCTTTGTCTTTTTTTAGCCTTATGAATTGTATTTTTTTTTTTAATTTTTTTTTTTAATAAATTTTTTATTTTATTTTATTAAGGGTATTTTCGTCCTTAGGGGGGACATTGTCATTTATTTGGTAGTTTGGGGGGGACATTGTCACAATTGAAAGTTTGAGGGAGACATTGTCAATTGGGTAGTAGTTTGGAGGGGGTATGTAGACTTTTCCAAAAAATAAAAATAAAATAAGAGTATAGTATTTACTCTTTCAATCTTTGCAGCCACCGAAGCCTCCGTAAGTGGACTCTTGTGTTAAAATTATTTCATGAAAATTAAGTTTTCCTTGATTGAAAATGTTTCAACTTTCCCTAATCTCTTTGTTCCATATTGAAAAGATATTGGATTTATTTATATTTTATAAATGATTGTTTTTTCTCTTATACTAAATGAAATTTTGAATAAACATACACTATTAGCGTCACTCAGTGCGTTGCTTTAGACACGCTTCATATTGACGCACTTAGCACATTTACATGTGTATTTTTTATGATATGTTCAACTACAATTTAATAACTGTTTTTATTTTATTATTTAAAATTCAAATTTTAACTGATTTTTAAGCTGTTGTTTTAACAGTTATATTTTAAACCGTCATTAACTGCTTTTTCAATAGTCATAATTAAACTGTTGTAAACTGTTATTAATTGTTCTGTTGATTGAATAAAATGAGTGTCATAAATGTTATTAATCTCTTTTCTCCTTCTATTTTGCTGTTATACAATTTCTTGTTTAGGGTAGTGTTCAGAATTTTCAATCTGTACTCTACATTTGGATAGTATTGTATCATGATGATAGAATTGTTATATTCCTTTTTGCAAAAGTAATTATATAAGCGGGAGTCAATATTTGTCTAAGAAACAGATTGATATTCGTCTACTATTCATGGATTCAGTAGTTCCCATACAAATTTTTTACTTTCTTTAATTCTATTGTACCCACGTATTTATTTCTAACATCCTGTTGGTTAATAAACTAGCATAATCAAAGAATGAAAAAAATAAAATAAAAAAAAAACTAGCATAATCCAAAAGTGATGGATATTGAATAGTTTAAAGGGTTATATACATTTTTCTTTAAGATTGGCTATTGAGGGTAGTCGAAAACACCCCCAGGTCAAACAGGGGTGGGCGAGCCACCCTTAGATTTTAAGGGTGGTCGAAACCACCCCAGGCCAAATGAGGGTGGCTAGCCATACCCTAGGGTTGCAGAGGGGTGGCTCAAGCCACCCCTATGTTTTTTTTTTTTTTAATCTTTATAATCTTTTAAGTTTTTAATTTTTTAATTAAGCATAGCCATCTGCCAGTTTTTTAAGTTGACACGTCGAATTTGGTTAAATTTTTGGATGGAAGATAGACGAAGAAGTACCATCTCCGTCTTTAGCCAAAATTGAAGTACAATTTATGATACAAAGTGAAACCGAAGTGATTAAAAATAAAGTCGTTAAACCACAAGGAGCAAAAAGGCATTTAACACTAGTTTAAAAGTAACTTTAGTAGTTGTAAGGAATATAAATTATTTTAGAAGTTTATTATTATTATTATTATTATTATTTTGTAATTGTTGCCGATAATGATTGTTTCAAATGAAAAAAAAAAAAGAGTAAGAGACCTTGTCAGATGTGCTGGTGGACACCACTTCAATCCTTAGTAGAGTATTTTAGAGAAAATGGAAAAATAGAGAATACGAGCTAGTCAGCTTATCTAAGAATCTCCTTCATTTAGATCCTCTCCAGTTAGTTTCAACGGAAGAGGAGGCGGTCACTTATAAATTGGGAGTAAAATTATCTTTTCAACTTATAAGTGATTGGCTCCTCTCCTGTTGAGCCTTGGGACTTGTTTCTTAGTCCAATGGGCCCATATTATGGTGATAAACCAGTAATTAAGAATAAAATAAGTTGCATGTTTTATAACTTATGTATACGCAAGAACACCACCCATTATTTTCAAGTGAGTGGACCAAAAATATATGATGTTTTTAATCCTCTTCTCTCTACTTATTTTTCTTTAGAATGTTAATTAAGTTGATTCCTAATAAAGAAGAAAGATGATAAGATTCATATCAAACAAAAGGAGCCAAAAAGGAAGCAATTCAAGGTCTCACCGATGAAGAAAAAAGGTCTCACCGATGAAGAAATGATGAATCTCAAATTCAATATTATTATAAAAAAAGATCGGATCAAAAATATTATTACAAAAATATATGACGAATCTCAAATTCCTTGGTCACTATGATTCGGATCATAGAAGTGCTACAAATAATGTTGAAAAGAAGGGTAATTATGTTGAGAATAAGAAATCATAAGTTGCCAAAGCCACATCTTCCAAAAATCAAATAGATAACACACAAAATTTAAACACATTACAAATAGGGAAAAACAAAACTTTTCCAAAAAAAGAAGTCCATATATCTTGGACATGCAAAAGACATCAATCTCAGAATTATCTTAGAAGGGCTAAAGAACTATATTTTCTTATCTTCTTATCTTCTAGTCTTAGTTGAAGTCCTAATGTTATCTTTTCTTATCTTCTTTATTTATGTTTATCCTGAATAAGTAGGTAGTCTATAAATATTGATGTACTCCCGTGGCCGTGGGTTACAATTAGGACTTTACCAAAACCTTATTGTAGGCCGGGAAGACTTTGTTCAACATGATAAAAAACAACCTCGCATAACAAAGAAAGAAGAAGAAGAAGAAGAAGAAGAAGCCCTGATATAATAGAAAGACAAGCCATTTTGAATTGAGGCTTTGTTGAGATCTGGTCCCAATGAAGTGTTGCTCAATCTCTCTTCTCTTTTGGCATATCTTAAGGTGCAGAGCGTTTAAAAGATTTCTCTCTTGGCAGAACCATAAGCACCAAAAACTAAATACAAAAGAAAAATCAAATATACATTATTGCAACAAAAGAAGATTAAACTCTAGCACCTACCAATTGGAAGCGCGACGAAGATACAATCCCCTGTTTGCCAAGACTTTTGAACCTTTTATTTTCTTTGACTGCGTGGTTTTTTTTTTTTATTTTATTATTATTTTCTTTCTTTAGGTATAACACTTAACTTACGATTTTAAACACTTTATTGAAATGATATTTTAGGCAAACTTTTGATGTTCATAAATATTTAACTAAAAATAAAAGATTATACAACCCAATTTAGGAAAAGGTCTTCTTTATTTCGAAAGCATATGACTCTTGGGAAAAGATTATTTTTTTTGAAAATATAGTAGGAAAAGACAAATGTTTTAAAAATATGATTGCTAAAAAAGACGACTTTTGAAAAATATGACCTTTAGGTACAAACTTTTGAAAATATGACCGTACGAAAAAAAAAAATTCTTTAAAATATGACCGTTAAGAAAAGATAAATTTTCAAAAATATGATTGTTAGAGAGAAAATAAAATAAAAATATTTAAATGAAATAATAAAAGTAAATAGCTAAAATAAAGATTGAGACATCAATAATTTGAAAAAGTGGATAGCTAAAATAGAAAAACGTTCTAATCAAGGATTGTTCCGTGTAGTTTCATGAAATATTTAATTGAAATGGAAGGTAAATAACGGAGTCAAGGTTCAAATTAGGACTTTTGGCTTTGATACTATGTTAAATTACTACTTATTCCAAAATTTTAAGTTGATAAAAAAAGATAAATTTAATCATTTAATCAATACTTTAACATAACCATAAGTCTTCAACATTCACCGGTTTAGACCCTGATCGCACACAACTCAAAAGCACGCTTAGATGTCGTCCACTTTCATCTTCGCTTTTCCTTACCTTCCAGACTCTTCTTTTGCCAAATAGAAAACGGCTATTATATGGTAGACTTTCAAAACAAAAAGAAAACAAAATATCATAACGCCATTTCCTTTTGTCATAGGACTACAGAGACCATTTTTTTCTTTTTCTTTTTTCCGACTTACACCAAAGAGAGAGAGAGAGAGAGAGAGAGAGAGAGAGAGAGATAGTGGGGATTTGAGAGTGAGTGAGCGGCGCCGCGCGCGGGTGGAGGGGAATATTTTGGGGGTGTTGGGGGTTTGGCATGCGGGATGGGGAAAATCTGAAATTTCAGATTTCCCTCACCCTCTGACCCGGTTTGGCATGGCTGTAGGCTGTACGGTTCTTTTGGGCTCACGGCATAAGGTCGTGACCTGGCGTCGCTCCGAAGCTCAGCGACGGCGTCTGGATCTGGTCGATTTTGGGGGATGAAGGGAGGGAGGAGCTCTGGTCCATTTCCTTCTGAAGGTGATTTTTTTTAAAAAAAAAAAAATTGTTTTTGGGGAGTGTTGGTTTGCCAGTGATGTGGACCATCCCCACTTTTTTTCTGTCCAAAGGGCTACAAGAATGTCAGACATGTCTTTTGATGTGCTTTATTTAATGTATACTTATATTTATTTATTGAGAATGTGCTAGCAAGTTTTGGGTCATTAGATTAAATGAAAGGCTGAGATTCTCAAAATATGAAATTCTCATATTTTGAAAATATGAGAGGATTCGGATCCGTCTCTTTATGTTTGACATAAGGAAATATTATTTATCATTTGATTACTGTTTTCTTTGACGGAAGGAACCACTAGTCACTTATATTCTGTTTTCTCAGCTTTTGATTTCAACTACCGCAGTTATGCAGTACTTTAAGCCAGATCATTTTTTTTTTCCCTTCCTTTTCCTTTTCCTTGTATTGCCTATATATATATATAAATTGGCTTCAATTTGTCCTCAGTTGAAGAGGTGGCAGTCCGTTTGCCAATGGCTTGGCTCCTTTACCGAATATACAGGCCCTTCTGCCTCAACTTGGGTCTTGGTGCGACCTCAAGTGTTCATCCGGCTAGGGCTGTTCAAAATCTTCGCCCACCGCATACCGGCCGTCTACCGGCCGTGTACCGACCGTCTCCGCCCGCTTGCTACCAACCGGCGGCCGGCAGGCGGAACGGAAATTTCTATTTCGACAAAATCTTGGTCGGTAGGCGGAACTGGCCGTGTATCGACCGCCTATCGACTGAGATTCTCCGACATTCACCGAGACATCAAAATGACGTCGTTTTGATGTCTCATAGGCCAAAGACAGCAACCCACTGCTACCATGCGGCGCGGTGGCCGCCGACGCGCCAACACTGCCACCCACAGCGGCCAGCGCAGAGCTCTTTCTCTTCCTCTCTTCTCTGCGTTTTCTTCATTCTTTTCGTTTTGTTTTTACCGAACACATCTTGTGTTTGTGGATTCTCGTGCAAGAGAGGGAAGCCACAGCCACACACGTGGCTATGGCATTTTCCTATTTCAAATTTTTAAGCAATATAAGATAAAAATTATTTGTTTGATCTGATTCTAAATTTTTTTCAAATAAATTATTTTCTTAGATGGCTTATGAATTTAAAATGAAAAATTAAGAACTAAAAAATGCGTAAGTAGGTTTGATGCTTTTATATATTCTAATTTAGTAATTTAGACATTATATTTTTGTAAATTATTTTAAAAAAATATATAAAAAATTAATTAAATAATTTAGTTTATTGGGCATATATTTCTTCAATTAGTTGGCATAATTTCAAGTAACATGATCGGCAAAATACAATATTATATTTTTATTATATTAATAATTTGAGATAGTTAATTTTGTTAAATTTAAAATCTTATATTAACTAGTAACATGTAAGTCTAACATATTATAATTATTAACTAGTAACATACTAACATATTAACTATTAACTAATAACATAAATAAGTGTAACATATAAGTTTATTAGATCAACTAATAAATAATAACATATAAACCTAATAAGTGTAACATATTTACTACTTATTATACATAATAACTAGTAACATTATAAATCTAACATATTACAATTTTTTAACTAGTACTAACATATAAGTATTAACTAATAACTAGTATATTAATATATAATATAATATAAATATATAATATGTAACTATATGAAGGCATATGAATATAGTATATTATATTACACTTTTGTCTATAGTAACAATATGTTATTATATAAAATTAGAAAGTGAACTATAATATATATATAATGGTGGAGTTAAATAGTAAATATAGTATGATTACATCATAAACTAATTAACTATACTTATATTATAATATAGTATTGTACATAACATAGTTAATCATGTGTGATATGCGCATATATTATGTTTGTATATAGTTATATACTAACTATTATTGGGCTATATTATATTTGAAAATATCCATAATTTTGAAAATGGTCCATATTAAGAAATTATTTTGACCCAAAAAACGCATAGGCTGCAAGGCCATAACCTAAAATTTTATCGGTGAGCTGGTTGTTAATAAACTCAGGACTTTTAGCTCTGATAGCATGTTAAATCATTACTTATCCTAAATACTTAAGCTGATAAGAAAAAAAAAATTAATCATTTAATCAATACTTTAATACTTCTTATTTTGGAGTAGCCAAAGAACCATAAATTGTCAAGAAACCAAATTATGATTCGAATGATGTCCTAGCTAGGTACGTCCTTATGTCAAGATGAACAACTCAAATGATTTTACTGATTAATTCCAAATTTTTAATATTCTAAACTGATTTTGCCCATCAAATAAAGAGCGAAGATCTTCTCATCATCAGCTGTGATTGATGTTTGAGGCAAAAGGGCTTGGATCGCAATTCAAAAAACCAAAAGAAGAAATTAGCTGATTGAAGATTTCTTCCACGTAGATCTGTCTTGATGCGCAGTTCATTGCACACCCAACGTTAGACCAAGAATACCTACAGAAGATAATGAGAATTAGCTCCTAAACTTGCGGCAGTTTCCCGCGGTGTTATCTCTGATGCTAGCTTGGATCAAAGGAAATTAGTAGCGCCGCATGAAATATACAATTATTCCACTTAGCTGTTAAATATTTAAGCCGGAGCGTTATATAGTGGCTCTCTTAAAAGGCAAATTATGGTGTGGTTATCTGCCACAATTTTGAATAGAACAAAAAAATTAAAATAAAAAAATAAAAAAGACACATTTTGGGGGGCCCTCAAACACGAGAGTTTGAAGGCATGTTTGGGTGCACCATTTTATTTAATTCAATTTAATTCTTTTAGAAAGTCAAATTTTTTCTTCAATATAAATTTATTCAACTCAATTCAAATTTACTTAATCTAACTCAAATTTATTCAACTCAATTCAAAAAATAATATAAAAAATAAAAAAATGTTAAACTTAGAAGTGGTGGCCAAACCACCCCTAGGTGTCTGGGGGTAGATTGGCCACCCAAACGTTAATGGGAATGGCTGAGCCACTCCCGAGTAGTTTTTGAGGTGGCTCGGCCACCCCCAACGTTTCGGCGCCGCGCGGGGCGGGGGTTTGGTCGACCACTGCTGTTTGATTCGGGGGTGGTTTTTGAACCGCCCCATTTTTTTGTTTTTTTTTTTTAAAGAATTTAAATATAATATTTTATTCATCTTTAGTTTTACTTAGGAAAAAGTCTATATATCCCCCTCAAACTACCACTCAATTGACAATGTCCCCCCCCCAACTTATAATTGTGATAATGTCCACTCCAAACTACTAAATAATTGTCAATGTCCCCCCTAAGGACGAAAATACCCTTAATAAAATAAAATAAAAATTTAAAAAAAAAACATAAAACAAAATTTTTTTTTTTGTTTAAAAAAAAATAAAACCACTCATTTGGCCAAATTTAAAATTTTTTAAAAAAGTATACAGATTTCTGTTTGTTTGTTTTTTTTTTTTTAAAAAAAATAAACTACAACTCAAATGGAGAAATTTAAAATTTTTTTAAAAAAATTTTGTTTTTGTTTTGTTTTTTTGTTTTTTAAAAAAACACTACCACTTAATTGGACAAATTTAAAATGTATAATATTTTCATTATTTTTTAACTATTTTTTAAAAAATTATGTATTTTTTTTTTTGAATTTATAAGGGTATTTATGACTTATTGAAAAATTTGTAAGATCATTTATGTCTTTTTGTTGGCATTGGGGGGACATTGACAATTGTTTGGCAGTTTGGGGGGAACATTGTCACAATTGAAAGTTTGAAGAGGACATTATCAATTGAATGGTGGTTTGAGAGGGGTATGTGGACAATTACTTTTACTTTTTTCAAATCTATTCACCTTTCTAAACATCTTTTCTAAACTATTTAAACATAATTTCAATTTTTTTCCTCGATATTCACGACGTCAACAAAGAATTGAATTAATTATAAAAAAAATCAAACACCCAAACGAGTCAAAGCTTTAAAAGTTTTAACCAAAATCCTTAGCAGTCAACTACGTAAATCTATATATTTGTAATTGTTTTTTTTTTTGGTTTTTTTTGTTTTTTTTCTTATATTTCAATTCTCACTAGTTCTGATAAATTGAAGAAATTTCCTAACATAGGAAAAGTTAATAGGCATGAAAACTAGTCTCATTCCAGTTAGATAGGAACACAACCATGAAAACTTAGAATCTCCTTTCACTTTTATCTCACTTTACGAAACAGAGTAGCAAACGCCATTTCGTCAGTGAAGGTACCGACAGACAACTTCTCTTGGTTAAATCTCATGATGGAGTCCTTCAGTAACTCATCCTTGCCTTGAATCAACGTCAGCAAATGGCCTGAGGACTTCTTATGCTTTCGACCTGCAAAAAATTGAGATAGGAACTTTCTTCCTAGGTCTGCAAAACTTTCCACCGAACTCGGGGGTAACTTTCTAAACCAGTCTCGGGCACTTCCCCCAAGGATTAGTGAGAAACCCCGACAAGCAACTTCATCGAAAGTGCCGTGTAAAGCTAGGTGGGCTTGGTAGTGATCCAAGTGTTCAGTTGGATCTTCGCGACTGGTAAAAAGTGGTATATTGGGCACCTTGAATTTGTTTGGAAGGGGTACGGTGGCTATATTATCAGTAAAGGGCGAAGCCAACCCATGCCATAAGCTGTCTACCACCGAAGCCTTCCCTTTGTCTACGTTGAATTTTTGGATGGTTTCTTGCTTCATGAGATCACACTTCTTCTCTAATGCAGCTACCATCTCTCTAAGTTCCTTCACCTCCGATTTGCTCCACTAACGTTTAGCTTCCCGATTTGTTCTCCTTTGCTCTGATGTTACTCCTTGAGTTTCTTGTCGGTTATTCTGACTGCTCTGCACCTCGCCCTCCTCAAGTTGCAATCGTAGTGCAGCATTGGTTTGATGAAGGGCCTCCATGTCTTTCTGCAACTTTTCAATAAAAGCTTGATTTGTATTACTAGGAGCCCCCTCGAGGTGGGGTTCAGCTTCTGTGGCTTTCGACGTGTTCACCATATCGGATTTTATAATATGAAAACGAAATTTTTTTTCATCCCCACAAACAGCACCAAACTGTTGAAACAGTTTCCGGTATGAGGACACGTCCGCTAACAAGTGCTGCAAATTAAGAAGAATAGAATCAAAGGGACTTGGTGGGGGTACTAGCCAAACCCGCTCCGAAGCCTAAGTCCATATTCGAGAACTTATATCTAAGAAAAACGAATAATCAATGTGCTTATCATAATCTTAGTGTTTACTTGGTAGTGCTGGTTCATTTATAGGCAAGTAGTTGTCTTTTGCTGGGACTCCTTTCGGCCTAAACTTGGATAAAAATTCATAGATATCCCTATCTGCATTTGGTATATATTTGTTCTAGTTGATAACCATCTTATGTAGATTTATATTATATACTCGTCTTATCTCAAATATCCTCTTATCCTGATATTCCGGACTTACGCTTTCTCTGGATAAATGATAACCTC
Source organism: Betula pendula (assembly GCA_900184695.1). Classification (NCBI taxonomy): domain Eukaryota; kingdom Viridiplantae; phylum Streptophyta; class Magnoliopsida; order Fagales; family Betulaceae; genus Betula; species Betula pendula. The sequence goes on along the minus strand of FXXK01000038.1, from coordinate 344,023 downwards.
CCACTTTATTGAATAATCTCTAGCCCGAGACATCCTCCCTATTACCTTTCCATTCGGGACATTCTCAAGATGGTATATTAGGCCTTGACTCTCCTAACCCAAACTCCTGGTCCTCAACTCTCAACCCAAACCCTTAGGTTATGGGCCTTATATCTTAGAGGGAATATTCCCTAACATATATGTACATTATATGATATGAATATAGTAGAATAATAAATAAATATCTGTAAGTCATCACTTAAGTTTTTACTTTATTACTTAGGTAGCCACAAAGAAAAAAAAATCAGATTTGGGTGGAGGAGGGATCTCCTTCCTTCCCCCTTCTCCCGCTTCCTTATCCCTCCTCTCATTCTTGTTGTTTTGTTTTGTCTTTGGTTTTAGTTTTCTTAGTATAACAGGTTTTGCCGACGTCCTCTCCACCATTCATGGCCGGATTTCACCTCTTCCGCCGTCCATGGCCTTGGATATGCTCTTTGGAGGTTTTGGTTTTAGTTTCTCAAAACTAGATCTGAAACTTTTAGAGAGTTTCCCCTCCTCACACGCCTCTCCACCGTGTTCCGAGACTTCTCTGCTACCTTCTCCCACGCCGGCCAGCCTTCCTCCACTTCCAGTCGGTAGATCTGCTTGGTGCTGTTTGTTTTTGTTGTTTTAATTTGATTTTTGTTACTGTTTATCCTTAGCCTTAGGGTTGAGGGAGGCTTATTTTTTCCTGACTTTCGGGTAGAGGGAGTTTTAATAATGTTGGTGTGAATTAGGCTGTTATGTCTTCAAATTTGTCTGTTTATTGTAGATTTGATTTATAACCAGAATTGTACATAGGTGTGTCGAAAATTAGGTTATAGATATTTGTTTGTCTTTGTCTATGACTTGTAAGTTCATAGCCTTGGACTATGATTATCAAAGTTTGTGACTTATTGTCTAAACTTTTAATTATATAACCTTTTGCTAAAAAATTATTATCAATGAAAAGTAAAAATTCACATTAAAAAAAAAAAAGATTTTACTTTATTTTTTATCTCATAAGGGAAAAAAATACCATCCGAAAATTTGTCTTATCAATCCAAACACAAAATTCTTGGGTGAAACATTCAAAAGTAGATTTGGACCGATGATTTGCATAAAGTTGGGGACAGCTTTTTTTTTTTTTTTTTTTGGGGGGGGGGAAAGGAGAGTACACAAGGCTTGAAAAGTCAAGCTACTCGTAATCTCTCAGACATGGGGACAACTTTTCTTTTCTTTTTTTTTTTATTTTTTTTTATTTTTTATTTTTTTGGAAAGGATAGTACAAAAGGCTTGAAAAATGAAGCTACCCGTAATCTCTCAGAAATGGGGGAGTCATCGAGGAGAAAGTCTTTTACAGCCACAATTGTCAATAGTGGGTCTTCTAGAAGAAGTCATTAAGTTAGGTAACAGCCAATGGGTCCCCGAAAAAAAAAAAATCGTTTATTAATATTTTCGGAGGGTGTATTTTTGTTTTGTTTTAAAAAATATATTTTAATATGACAGGTAATTTTGTGTGTTTTGTATTTTAGTTATTTATTAATATTATTGTTATATATCTTATCAATATCTCACTTTTATCTCATTTTTATCTTATTATATTGACATGACAAGGTCTAATAGTTATTATATATATTGTAGATAAACATTTCGGATGGTACGGTATTAAACACCTACATCTACCACTTCTAAGTGACCCTTACGGTTACATTGTGCTCATTTACTTAATGTTTGTCTATAATACAAAATTTCCTATTTATAAAATATAAGATAAATATAAGTATATTAATCAAATATTTCAGATTTAATTACAATTAACTCTAAATAAAAAATATTACAATTATATTTTTCATATATCTAACGGGCCTAATTGTTATCATAAACCAAAACCACAAATAAACGCAGACCGACCATCTTGCCTTAAAAAATACTTAAAAGAGGAAGTTTCCCATGAATATGATGTACCATTGAAAGCATTGAGGTCCCAACATGGATTGATCTTAATCCCCATTTTGCCCAACATTTTCTTGGCAAGTGGTAGACAGAAAGATAAAAACTTTAATTGGCTGCCAAAAGTCATAGTTTCCCACACTGATGTCATTGCAACCGTGTCGAAACTTCTTGATTGAAGCTCAATCTACATTATATCTCAACCAAAAAGCCATGAAAATTCTGAGTTCAGACTCACAATACGTCTTCATAGACTTCATTGAAGGTCCTAGGAAGTTGATTGAAACAATAATTACGATCACACACGCACGTGTACAGAATAAAAAAATATTTCTTGAACATAAAAAAATAGGTGTGTCTTGAACATAACTATCTATATAAATAGGTGTGTCTTGAACATAACTTCTTCATTCGTAGAAATTTGAAGCATAATTATTAAAGAAAATGGATACTAGGCTTGTAGAGGCAATTAGGACAAATGACACGACCACAATGATCAATTTATTTCAAGAAAACGAAGGAATTCTTGAGCAGAGAACAGCAGACTCCTTTGACACAGTATTACACCTGGCTTCAAAGTTTGGACACTTTGAGATGGTGTCGGAAATTGTTAAGCTGTGCCCGGACATGGTTGCTACTCAGAACAAGATGCTGGACACGCCAATACATGAAGCTTGTCGCCAAGGGAATGTCAAGGTGTTGGAGCTGCTGTTGGAGGCCAATCCCAGGGCAGCATGTAAGCTTAACTCTGAAAACAAGCGTGCGTTTTCCTTGGCTTGCAGTCATGGCCATCTCGACGTGGTGAAGCTCCTCTTAAACCACCCGGACGTATTCGATCAAACTTGTATTCATGTGGCAGCAGCCAGCGGACATACAGGTAGGTGGAAACATTTTTCTGCTCGTGAATTATTAACATTTTTCTCCTAAAATTGTAGTCTAATGATATTATAAATTTTGATTTTGATTTTGATTGAATTCTTTAGTGTCCGATCTATGTTAAAAGAGTTTTCAAAATTAGTATTATTATATATCTATGTTTATGGTTTGAGAGTATTTGGAAATGGAAGGTTTAAACAACTTTGGAAGAAAAGAGTTTCACATAATTAGTAAAAAGAGAAATTAAAGTTTGGCATTTATAATGCCCAAATCACACCGAGCTATTGCTTTAAAGCAAGCAATGCATGATTGAGTTTATGCACTTGTACTTATGTGTATGATCTAGTACGCATCAAAAGTGCATGTGCATGGCAGAGGGCTAGCTGTAGGGTGCTCATGGCACCTTGATCGTGCACTTGGCACTTAGCTTTGAGCGATCATATTATGACCGTTAATTTTTGGACGGTTATGATCATACGATCTGGTTGCATGATTTGATCTCGATCGTATGATGATGCTTCTAAGGTAGATCGAATAATTGGATTTACTTGACTGTTAGTAAAGTCAACTGTAATATCAAATTAAGTTTGATCTAATGGTTAAGATTAAGTAACCGTTACTAATAATTATGACATAATGGTTATAACGGTTGAGATTAAGCAACCAAATTAAAGAGGTTTGTGTGGGCTCCATTGTATCTGGAGAAGTACTTGTTGTAACAAGTACATACTAATTTATTTTTTAGAATTTATTGGTGGGGGCTAATAACTTGTTAAACAAAGCTACTCATTCACTAACGCATTTAAGAGCATTATTAAGTTAAGAATTCCTTGTGTGGTGCAGATGTTGTTAGGGTGCTACTAAATGTGTGTTCCGACTTTGCTTCAATGATTGACGAGAGTGGAAACTCGGCATTGCACCACGCTTGTATTGAAGGACATAGGGAGATAACCCGGATGCTGCTAACGTGTGACGCAACTGTTGCTAGCGCTATGCAATATAATAACAATGGCTACACACCAATACACATGGCATCAATGAATGGCAAAGTTTCTGTCCTCGAAGAATTTGTGCTGATCGCTCCGGCATCTTTTTACCGTGCCACGAATGAGGGAGAGACAGTCTTTCATTTGGCTGTGAAATATGGGCAGTACCATGCTTTATTGTACTTGGTGCATACTTGCAATCGTACAAATCTCATTCACCGTCAAGATCACTATGGTAACACCATTTTACACTATGCAGTTTCTAGTGGGCACCATCAGGTGAGGGATTAATGTTAATTGCACTTTTGCTTCTTTTTTTTTTTTTTTTGGTTTTGTGAAACCAGGAACACAAGGTTATTTGGAAAATCCTACGTTATTAATATGATGTTACGTACAAGTAAAGCCATAGGTTTTAGGACACAATTGTGTTGCCGTGAATTCGTTGACTAACTCATTTATTAATAGAAATTTAGTAACAGTGCAATGGAGTAATGCTAGGGAACACCATGCCATCCTCTTTCCATTTGTAAAAAGTAATTTTGAATGGCATAGCTGTAATATAGCATTACTCCAATGCAATGTCTCAGCCAATCTACTTTAGGAATATCTTATTGGTTTCCGTGTGTCATTGTTTGAATCTTTCGTCACAAATACATTATTAATATTCTTACATTTACTGTGGTACTAGACTTATAATTAATTACAAGCACCACTTATTCTAAAGTTTAAGTTGATGGGAATAAGTAAATTTAATCATTTAATTAATATTTTAACACTCTTCCTCACGTGTGGGCTCAAACTCTTCCTTAACAAATAAGGCTCAACACGTGAAATATTTAATTAATATGAAGTGAATTGTAGAGTTTGATCTCGTTATCTCTATCTCTGATAGCATGTTGAATAAACACACTTATTGTAAAAGCTTAAGATAATAAAAATATATGAATTTAACCATTTAATTAATATTCTAACAAACATGAAGTCAATCATAGTCGATCTAGCTACATACGGAACATCTTCTAATTGTATAGTACTTTTATTTCACGTTTGTTTCAGATAGCAGAGTACTCAATCAACAAAACAAAAGTGGAGATTAATTCTCGAAACAATAAAGGACTCACAGCACTTGACATCCTTGACCAGGCTAAGGACAGTGTAGAGAATCGGCGTCTTGAAGCCACATTTGTTAAAGCTGGTGGTAGAAGAAGTATCGAACTGTTATCTCGTTCGCCAAAAATAGAGAGATTCAACGGTCAACTGCCTATTATGCAGGGTCGCATAGATGGGGAATTGGAGATGTCCATTATGAATGAAATTGTTTCTTCTGGATGCAAGAGCTCGCCGATCAAATTCAGCCAGGGAACTAGCTCAAGAACTTCGTCGCCACAACAAGAAGTTTGGGAGACATTCCCAACCAATTTGCTACAACACAAACGTCTTAAGAAAAGGCACGGGGAAAGTATAGGTGAGTTTTACAATAACCACCGAAATAGGCAATCTGAAGTATACATGGAAGCATTACAAAATGCTAGGAACACCATAACATTCGTGGCCATTTTGATCGCAACAGTTACTTTTTCTGCTGGAATTAGTCCTCCTCGTGGTGTGGATGATCATGATGGACAAATGAAAGGGAAGTCAATGGCAGGTAGAACAACAGCTTTCAAGGTCTTTGCAGTAAGTAACAACATTGCGTTGTTCACCTCACTCTCCATAGTGGTCGTTCTTGTCAGCATCATCCCTTTTCGTAGAAAGGCACAGATGAGACTATTGACGGTTGCTCACAAGGTGATGTGGGTATCTATGGCATTCATGATAATAGCTTATGTTGCAGCCACATGGGTGGTTATGCCACATGGTCAAGGGACAGATTTGTTGTTTGTCACACTACTAGCAATAAGTTGTGGTTCTCTAGGAGTCATTTTTATTGGTCTCTGTGTGATGTTGGTTGAGCATTGGCTGCGGAAGATGAAGTGGAGAAAACTAAGAAAGGATGGAAGGGAGAGAATTTTAGATCCTGACTTGGAAAGTCAAAATTCAGATGTTGAGAGCGCATACCAGCAAGGATATCATTCATACTAACTGTTTGCTAAGAATTGCAAGTGAATTTTATTGCTTGGTATCTTTATGAAAGAATTTGATGCATTTAGTTTTCTCCATCTCAGGTTCCATAGAGGTTGTGCTTCTTAGTGTATAGTGATTGTCACAACTCACAATATAGGATTTCCTTACAAATTGTTTTGTTCATTATGCCTTTTCCTTTGTACTCATTCTTCTTATTTTAATGAAAATCATCTAATTTACGCATATTCTAGTATCTGAAATTGCATGTCATTTGTTCTTGATGTGTATATTTAGTAATCAATGATAATATTTATAACCACTCGCAATAAAACGAATCTTTGTAGGATAGGTTTATGTGAGGTGTCGAACCTCAAAGACTATTTTGGTGGTTGTTTATTAAGTTGCTAAGATCTACTCTAATCTAACTCAGAAAATGAATTGTTTGTTTTTGGTTTTAAAACTAAATGTAAACATAAACAAATAACAAGTAAAATGGAGAGGAACATAAGGGATTGATTTCACCACAAACCTCATACCAATGGTAGATCATAGTTCACATGGAATTCTCATTACATGCATGATATAATGAGCATTATGGTTGTCAATTACACGATGACATCGATAAGAAAATACTTTTACTAAGAGATAATGATAACTCATCCTAAGTTAGCACGAATCGTCCATCTAGCAACTAATTGTGGTATGATTTGTGTTTCCTAGCATGGCCTATAAAACTTCCTAATTAGCAACACATATTCAAGGGAAAAGCAAAACCCATCCTAGGTTGGCATGAATCATCTACCTACATTACACTACACTAAGGTGTAGAATAATCCATGGTCCCTAGGCATGATCTATCAAACCCTCTTGATTTTTGTCAAAGAAAGCCAATGCATAGCCATCATCCTCATAATCACAAAAAATAAGAATGTTGAGTTCATTCAAGACAAAAAGCTTTCTCATAGACAAGAAAAGTATTTCATCACAAATGAGTATGAACATTAAGAACGATTTACAAAGGTTTTACAATCCTCTAGGCTATACAATCATCATACATATGCAGAAAATCTCAAGAGAAATACAATCAAACCATAGTACTTAGAAATGGCTACATCAACACCCTATGGAGGGTTTAGTTACTCATGGAGGAGCTGTAAATTCTCTTTGATGAAGAGAAATCCATCTCCAAGAATTTGGTTGAGCTACTGGTCGTGGTTCCTTGTAGTCCAGAATACTTCACACACTTCCACTCCTAAAAACCCACACTCTCGTACTTGGCTCTCCCCCCTTTTTGTGTTGAACGAGTACGACATTTAATGTGGGAGAGGTCCACTTGCCCACTTGCTCATCAAAGACAAGAAGTGCTGTAGAGGTATGGAAGACTTCAGAGATCCAGATTTTTAGCTAAAATCGCATTGCACAAATCCTATCTTATTTTATTTTCTTTTCTCTCTCATATCCGGAGCAGGTGAGCTTCTGTCGCAGGCGAAAGCGCTCGAGCCACTTTGCTTCATCAGCTTCCTTTAACATATTTTAAGCCAAAAATTCATGGTTTTACTTGTACTTTCACCTTAGGACCTAAAAATACTAAAACACACAAAAGCAAGACAAAACATTATATACCAAAACAAACTAAGGGTTAACATATGCGAGTTAAGGGGTTTAAATGTGTAACATTCGACGCTTATTAGTTGTCATTATCTTGAACTACAAATTTCTGATGCAATTTTAGTTACAAATCATTCACAATTAAACTTGCTTATATTGCACTATATGCATAATAATTTTTTTATATACCTAATGTCCACTTGGCCCGCCCAGGTCGAGATTCTAGGCTTAGGAGCCCACAACATGGGCTAGGTTGACGAAGCTCAAACCATGGGCCCCGGTTTGGCAAAAGACGCCAACGTGCCACCCTAACAATTGCATTAGGAGCACAAGAAGTGGGGCATAGAGAATAGCCACTCCCGGTCTTGTCCCATCCGCTAATAAGCGTATAATCCAATGCAACATTAGTTCACGGTGACAACCTGCTAGTAAACTGTGATTCGGTGTCACACTAGGTCATGGTTGCAGTTCAGCGTCACACCCGGTCGGGGATAGTACCCCATTGGTAAATGACACCTGGCTAAGGCCGTATCCCATTAGGGGGTGCTCCGCATAAGGGGAAGATGTCATCATTTCAAGTACAATCACACAACCCTCCACTTTTCTAAGATTCTAGCTCTCATTCTTAGAGAAAAACAACATTGACCTTTGCTAACTAAAGCATTGGAAATTTCTCCTATCGGTACCTTTGGAAAGTCTCTACTTGATCTTGCTCATTCTTGTAGGCGTAAGTTGGTCAAGTTTGATCGTGTAATCAACTACATAATTAGTTGACGCCGTTTATGGGAACATGGTATTACTTCCTTAGAAAAATTATTGTATGGTGCAAACCAGATCAATGGGTGCTAGGAGAAATATTGTGGATACCGCGGCCCATGGATCTTAGTGATCTTCTCCGTTGTGGTCTGCTGGTCCCATCGTGTGTTGGCTACCATCCCTTGCTCTTTTGTGAACTCTTTATGGAGTTCGCAGAGTTCGTTGCATAACTTCATAGCCTCACACTCCAGCGAAGTGACTACCTCCAGGATGCGAGTGTCCATCGTTGGCTCGCTCCAAGTTGCAAGGGCAGCTTGAGATGATCTTGTCCCACCTAACAAGTGGGCTCATGTGCCTGGCTAGTCGGCTTGCAGGGGTATCTGAGCTGGTTCAGGCATTGCCATCCTCTGCATATGAGGACCACTCACTTGGAAGTACTAGCGGTGAAAGGCCTTCTGGATGTGTGATGCTCCCCCTGGCTATGGGTATCTCGAAATGCTTAGCATTGTGGGTGATTAGCGCTTCATAAGGCAGCGTAGTGCCCAGGTCTATTGTCGTACAAATATCCACCTAAATAAATAGGCGAATAAATGCACGTTTTACTCGCAAGTGTACAAGATCAAAATGATAGTATAGACGGCAAATACGAGATCATTCCCACGAGGATTGGTAAAATATGTTTAAAAAGCAATTCCTAAAAAGATATTGTTGAGTGGAACGAAATAAATGATTGAATTGAAATAATAAGATAAAAGGGTAGGGCATTGATATCCACCGTTAATCATACTCAATTAAGATTAACAAAATGCACAATGCTATAATCATATCAAGATACCCACTGTTTGTCGGCCTAAGGGCATGGTATCTACTTCAAAAGCCATTGATTCTCCTAAGCAACGAATTAGGCATGGTATCTACTCTAATTCTTTTCTTTTTAAAAGGATTTAGCATGGTATCTATTAAGTTGTTCTTTGAGAAAGCATAAATCTATGAAAATCGACAAACACGCTAAAACCTAGAACAAGGTATCTATTCCGGTCTTTCATGTTGATTACCCCAAAAACCCGCAATTGGTTCTTTTGTCACTCTACTAGGCACAGGACTCGGTCATCCAAATTGACCTAGATAACAATCAACACATGTTATATGCATAAGATGATCAAACCCATACATAACCCATATGAAGAACGAACAAAAACCCAAGATAAATCAATTAAGTATCAAAACATGAATTGTAGCAAGACAAATTGAAACCTTAAAGAGACATGATTAGGGCTTCAATCGAGCCCTAACTAAAGTATTAGCTATATATAATTCGGATGAAAATCATCCTCATAAGAAAATAACAAAGAAAAACTAAAAAGAAAGAAAGAACTAAAAAAAACTCTTCTTTGAAGTCCTTGATTATTCTCTTCAAGCTTGTCTCCTTATTTTGGGGGACTTAGGGGAGTATTTATAGAGTTTAGGAACAACCCTAATCAATTTCGTGCACCCTAGGAAGTCCAAGATTGAGTTGGGGTCGGATTACCATCTTTCCATATCAGTTCTGCCGACTTCAGAGTTTTCCAGCGCACGATGGCGATCGAGCGCCAGAAAGTGGGGATCGAGCACCAGAAAATAGGGATCGAGCACAACTGGCGCTTGATTGCCTTTTTGGGCACTTGAGCGCACCTTGGATGCAAAAACTTTGGCTTAGTGATTTGTTCCTCTCTGAGTCATCTTTCCAACGCACTTGACCTTACCTTAATCCAAGTTTTGAGCTAAGAGTTATGGCTAAAATAGTGCACAAAGGTCAAATACTCAGCAGCTTTGCACAGTTCATGTGTTTTAAGCCTGAGTTGATGGAATTAACTTATTTTCTTCCAAAATCTACAAAATAAGGGAAAACACAAAAACAACACAAAACATTATATTATAATGAAACTAAGAGATTAACATATGTGAATTAAGGGGTTTGAATGTGTAACATTCAGCACTTATCACACCCCTAAACTTACATATTGCTAGTCTTTTAGCAATACAAAACTGAAAATAAATGACAACTACTCTACCTCCTCTGTCGTGGGAAACACGATTTCATTTAACGTATGCAACAAGCCTTTTTTAAACCCCTAGGCATCCCTAGTAGGACGAGTGAAGTCTCGTGAGGGTTTAATACGAATGATACTCACAAACATTATGCACAATTCATGTTATCTCAAAGACTAAAGTATCACAAACAACCATGATTCTCATTCATTAGCAAGTTTAAAAGGATAAATTTCATCTTCAAAATGAATTGGAATTTCAAAGTCTAACCACTCACAAAGGACAAGCTGAGATTTCACAAGTTTAATTCAGTGTAAAGTGAACCAACACTTAATCATGAGACTTCAAATTAATTCTGATGTGCAATGACTCAATATCTCAAAGTTGATTGGGGTCTTCATCGGATTGAACAACCATGGCATATTAAGAGTCCCTTTTTCTTTTCTTTTAATTTTTTTTTGGTCGGGCTGTGCAATACTCAGTTCTTTTAAGCTTTCTAATTGACCCTTGTAACGAGTGTTAGGTCAATGCTCCCAAACCAGATGGCTTTAGGGCATTAGGTGTAGAGATACCCTTAAGACTTACTAACTCGAGTAAAAATGCTACAGAACTAAACTAGTACAATTCTCTTAAGCTTTCTAATTGACCCTTGTAACAAGTCTTAGGCTAATGCTCCTAAACTAGATGGCTTTAGGGCATTAGGTGTAGAGACACCCTTAAGGCTTACCAACTCGAGTAAAAAAGGCTACAGAATTGGGCTTAGCTTTGACTATTATTATTATTTTTAATTATTATGCCAAGGTATCCATCCAACAAATCACCCAGCTTCACCTAAAACATTGAAAGCACACACAATCAGGTTCACATGTCATATCTTAAACTATGTGCTAATGTGCTCGTGGCAATTTGAATTGAAACAAGTGAATGCTTAGATGTCAAAGGTAAGCAACAAGACCTAGAATCCTAATCATATGATCATGTGTTCAACATTCTAAGCTCACCAATGAAATTCAAATCACAGTTCCAGATTAACCAAATTCTTGAGAATAACAAGAATATGTAATTTTTTTTTTCAAAAAATATGGACAAAGTGTATGTGTGTCTCCCATACCCCCAAACTTGAGTTACACATTGTCCTCAATGTGTAGAGAAAAATGGAAAGATCATACCAGGGAGATGAGAAAACTGGTTGGACTAGGTATTGCTCATACTATACCCCCAAACTTGAATACAAGCACACTTTTCTTGAAAATAAACTGCTAAAACAAAACAAAGGAAAACTACAAACATGAAAACAAAATAGAAACTAAAAAAATAATTATAAAATAAAACAAAAATTAAAAGCAAACAGAAAATTTTAAAGGATATGGTTTTTTAGTGCATGAAGTGGCCTCAGTACCACTCATTTCTTCTTGGGTTATCTCCCAAGTAGTGCTAAGTTTATTGTCTTCAGCCAGACTGTATAACTCTCAAGTAATATGCTGGACAGATTGAAGGGTCACATCTTCATCTCTAAACTGAACACCTATCTCCATATAAGGCTTCACTCGATGTCCATGCACCTTGAAAGTTTGATTCTTTTCTTTGCAATAGGCCTCCACAGCTCCATGAGGATAAAATTTTGTGACATCATAGGGACCATACCACTGAGACTTTAACTTATTAGGAAAGAGTCTTAATTCTGAATTGTATATCAACATCTTCTATCCCACATAAAACTCCTTCTTTACAAGTTGTTTATTAGGATATTTCTTGGTTCTTTCCTTACATAACTCGTCATTTTATATCCACCATGCTTCAACTCCAAATCTAGTGCTCTGCCAATAGAAGGATCAAGAGTAGTGTTAGTAGGTACAAGAGTTTCAAAGGGAAATGCGTACCTTCTTAGATGAGGTGTAGAAGCCTCAAGGGAGTGTGTGGCATCAATGATATTAATAACACGTTCATGCTCCGGCTCTGTGAGGTTAGGAGTCATGGCAAAGTCCAAGGGATCAATGCTGTGTACTTGCAAAATTTCTTTAGCAGTACTTTGGACCACATCAATATTAAAATACTCATGATTATCTTGTGGTAACTTCATTGCATTAAACATTTTGAACTCGACCTTTTTCCCATTTACTTCCATGCTTATAATACCCTTTTTAACACATATGTTAGTATCAATAGTGCTCATAAAAGATCTTCCTAAAATAATGGGTAAGGATGATGGCGTGGGTGATTCTTCCATATCTAGGACAACAAAATCAACAGGCACAATAAATTTATCTATCTTGACCAAGACATTTTTTAAAATACCTCTCGGTCGCTTAATGCTTCTATCGGCCAATTGCAATGTAATTGAAGTTGGTTGAAGTTCTCCCAAACTTAAAGTCTCGTAAACCTCAAAAGGTAGTAAATTAATACCTGCCCCTAAATCTAACAAAGCACGGTTAAAGAGTTTGTCATCAATCCTACATGGAATAGTAAAATTACTTGGATCTTTCAGCTTAGGTGGTAACTTTCTTAACAAAACCGTACTTACCTCCTTGGTCAATGCAACTTGCTCATACTCCTGAAACTTTCTCTTGTTAGTACAACAATCCTTTAAGAACTTAGCATAAGATGAAATCTGTTTAATTGCATCAAATAAACGAATATTGATTTCAACTTTCTTTAAGGTTTCAAAAACATCCAGCAATTGTTTTTCTTTCTTGGGCTTCACTAACCTTTGAGGGAATGGTGGCAATGTCACATACTCCCTCTCAATTACCTTTCTGGAGGTTGTGGCTTTTGTTGGAGGTGCTTCTACTTCTTTTTCTATTCCCACCTTGTTATCAATAACCTTACCAGTCCTGAGAGATGTCACTGCATTGACCTGCTCATGTCCTCTTGGATTGGGTATTGTTTGGGATGGGAATTCGCCCTTCTTTTTCTCGCTCATCTCCTTGGCCATCTGCCCCACTTGTGTTTCCAATCTCTGAATGGCCTGGCCGGTGGTTGCTTCCAATTTTTGAATAGACAAACTATTCTGAGCATTAGTCTGTTGCTGTGCGGTTATGAATTGGAGTATGACCCCTTCAAGATCATTCTTTTTCTGCTTCGAATTAGGTTGCATCACTTGTGGTGGAGCTTGATAATTATTCCCCTGCTGAAAATTTCTTTGTTGCCCTTGTGGATTTTGCATATTCTAATAATTACTCCATGAAAGATTGGGGTGGTTTCATGTTGTACAAATATCCACCTAAATAAATACGCGAATAAGTGCACGTTTTACTCGCAAGTGCACAAGATCAAAACGATAGTATAGACGGCAAATATGAGATCATTCCCACGAGGATTGGTAAACTATGTTTAAAAAGCAATTCCTAAAAAGATATTGTTGAATGGAACAAAATAAATGATTGAATTGAAATAATAATATAAAAGGGCTAGGGCTTCGATATCCACCGCTAATCATACTCAAATAAGGTAAACAATATGCACAATGCTACAACCATATCATGATACTCAATGTTTGCCAACCTAAGGGCATGGCATCTACTCCTTAGGCTATTCATCTCCCTAAGCAACAAGTTAGGCATGTCATCTACTCTAACTCTTTTCTTTCTCAAAGGATTTAGCATAGCATCTACTAAGTTGTTCTTCAAGAAAGCATAAAACTATGGAGATCGACAAACACATGGAACCTAGAGCATGGCATCTACTCCGGTTTTCCATGTTGATTAATCCAAGAACCTGTGATGGGGTTCTTTTGTTACTCTATTAGGCCCAGGACTCGGCCATCCAAATTGACCTAAATAACATATCCATACCACAAGAATATGATGATCAAACACATACATGTGAGGAATTCAAGAAAATCGGAAATAATCAAGTTAAGCATCAAAATATGAATTGTAGCAAGACAAATTGAAACGTTAAAGAGACATGATTAGGGCTTCAATCGAGCCCTAACTAAAGTATTAGCTACACATAATTTGGATGAAAATCATCCCTATAAGAAAATAACAAAGAAAAAACTAAAAAGAAACAAAGAACTAAGAAAAACCCTTCTTTGAAGCTTTTGATTCTTCTCCTCAAGCTTGTGTCTTTGTTTTGGAGGACTTAGGGGAGTATTTATAGAGTTTAGGAACAACCCTAGTCAATTTCGTGCACCCTAGGAAGTCCAAAATCGAGTTGGAGTAGGTTTAGGATCTTTCTAAATCGGGTTCTGCCGACTTTACTGTTCAGCGCGCAAGATGGCTCGAGCTAAACAGGGATATGGCTCGAGCTAAACAAGCATATGGCTCGAGCCAAACAGGAATATGGCTCTAGCCAAACAGGCATATGGCTCGAGCCAAACAGGGATATGGCTCTAGCCAAATTCTTCAGCTTTTCTCCAACATCTCTTCTGAGCCTGAAACTTGATGGAATTAAGTGCTTTTCTTTCAAAACCTACAAAATAAGGGAAAAACACAAAAACAACACAAAACATCATATTAAAATGAAACTAAGAGATTAACATATGTGAATTAAGGGGCTTGAATGTGTAACATTCAGCACTTATCACACCCCCAAACTTACATATTGCTAGCAATACAAAACTGAAAATAAAAAATAACTACTCTACCTCCTCTGTCGTGGGAAACACGATTGCATTTAGCGTATGCAACAAGCCTTTTAAACCCCTAGGCATCCCTAGTAGGACAAGTGAAGTCTCGTGAGGGTTTAACAGGAATGATACCCACAAACATTATACACAATTCATGTTATCTCCAAGACTAAAGTATCACAAACAACCATGATTCTCATTCATTAGCAAGCTTAAAAGGATAAACTCCATCTTCAAAATGAATTGGAATTTCAAAGTCTAACCACTCACAAATGACAAGCTGCGATTTCACAAGTTCAATTCAGTGTAAAGTGAATCAACACATAATTATGAGGCTTCAAATTAATTCTGATGTGCAATGACTCAATATTTCCAAGTTGACTAGGGTCTTCATCGGATTGAACAACCATGGCATTCTCTTTTATCCTTTTTTTTTTCAACCAATCCAAAATTCTCACCTTTTGACGTGAACATTCAATGCTTAGTGAGGCAAGAAGTCCAGTTACTCAGTAATCAAATGAATTGTAAATTTGATTTTTTTTTTTTTTTACCAATCCAAAATCCTCACCTTTTGACGTGAACATTCAATGCTTAGTGAGGCAAGAAGTCCAGTTACTCAGTGAAAACTTTGAAAATGATCTCTACTTTAACCAAT